>AP025062.1:23632853-23877386 GCA_036186865.1 Eustoma russellianum | reverse complement strand
AGGTGTCAAGCATTGCTTGGTTGATTAGAAAATCATTATTGCTTGCCGCCTACGCGTCATAGGCCCAGCCACTTGCGCATGCATATGTCCAATCGTTCTGCACACATATGGCAGACAAAGTAGCCCCCTGACACACGTCTCCGTCTCATCAACTAGCAGAAACCTTGAACAACGGAAGGAATAAAGGCAAGGAAGGGGGCAAAAGGAGAGGGGATTCAAAAAACTCATCTTCTCTAAGAACTCAAACAGAGAGAAAGACTCCATTTTTGTGAGATCCACTCTAAACTCTAAAAACACCAAATATTTCAGTGAGAAATGGCTCAAACTGACTTGAGTGTCGGATGGTTTAACCTGGGGTCATAACCCTAGGACCTCTGACCTTGGTTTCTTGTGCAGGTTGTTTAGGAAAAATCTGAATTACACAAGTGAAGAAAAAGCTAATGGCATCCTTTTCGGATCATCTCTGATCCTTGGTGAAGATCCAACTTCATCAGAGGCATATGTGATCGATATAAACACATACCTATTATCTCTAAAATGCAGGTCACTGTTTATATCACTCATAACTTTTTTATATGTTTTAAACTTAGTGTATGTTTATATCGGTCACATATTTTGGATACTAAACAATATATATATATATATATATATATATATATAATATATATATATATATATATATATATATATATATATATATACCGGAGTTGGCATATCTGGATAGAAACAGTATGAAAAGTCAATGCACAGAGGAAAAATGGGAACAGTAAACCAACTGAAAGTCGATGGTCGGTTTTCTGGGACATGCTTTAAGAAACCGTTTTGTACATGCAACGTAACAATATTTTATAAGCTAACGAAAGGTTGAACCCTAACCAGTAAGGTCTCTGTCACACTCAGTTTCAAAAGTAGTGTAGGGATGTAAATCAGGTATCCAACGGCCTGCTAGCAGGAGCTTGGTCATATACACAGTAGTCTGCATAAGGAGCCCTCCAACACGGCAGGCAAGCCTACAGGCCAAGGAAGCTCTCACACTATGCATTTGCTGGAAAGAGGTTTTCTTGCCTTTGACAAAAATTGAATCTCTGGCCTTTCTTTTCGAAATCTTCTGTCTGGAACAGTTGAGCTATGTGCTGGGAATTTTATAAGCTAACGATCTTCTATCGGCTAGGTGTTTTATTTTCTAACCAATTTCTTGGGATCATTTGGCCTACACTTCTCAAATGACTTGACTATTGAAATTAAAAAACTTAACACGCCTGTATTCCAGAAAGCCTAACACAAACGTAGATCCTGTGGAAACGCGTGAGCTTAGTGCACTAGAACATCTTTTTAAAAGCGGACGTGGAGCAACTCGTAGGGTTGATGTTTTGTGACTTTAAGGTAACAGGTTCGAGCCGGAGAAACAACATCTTGTAGAAAAAGTGTAGGGTAAGATTGCGTAAGTCAGATCGCGAATTAATCCGACCTCTTTCCAAGCTTTACGCAAACGTACGAGTCTAGTACATCAGGAACGTATTTTTTATTTCTTCCTTTAAAGCCTCCAGTGATGATTCAAAATTTATGATAACAAGTTGTACTCCACCATCCAGAAGCTCTAGAAGTTTAGGTATGTAGCATAAATAAGTAATCAAATCAAGTCCGAGGAGTAGTTGAGAAACCCTATGAAGTCGTCATTATAAGGAGAAGCAACGAAGTCTTAATGCATGCCACACAAATCTAAGCTATGATGACACCTTCTTACAGCTCGGAATTTGTAAGACATAAGCTTGTTGAATTTCAAAAGTTTAGTTTGAAATTTCGTGTTAGTGTGTGTTTTTAAGGAAAGGGACTAATTATTTTGAAACAAAATGGTTGACGAACCACCTAGCCGGATTGGATATTAATTTGTGGGAATACCATTAATCAGCCGTAGCATGAGAACATTAGCGTAATGCAGGGTAAATCAATAACTTTCATTATGGTCATTAAGAAACAATTTATATGTATGTTACATACATCCGACCTTCTTATATCTGTTATAGCCGGAAGCCTTTAAAAAATAGGATAATGTTAATTATTGTATTTGTCCTCAAAAGAAAACATTATCGTAATGCGGGGCATTTTTATTATGCCTGATTTTTTTTTGAAACATTTATTATGCCTGATTAAGGACCCATTTTTATTTGAAATGCCTTAGAAGTGATACCGAAGGTAGTTATCATCCACAAGATCCATCAGATGGACGTGATTTTTTAAGTCCAGCATACGGAACTTCAACAAAGACGCTGGTACAAGTCAACAAAAGAAAGGATTTAATATGTTTTTCTCTCTATTCCCTCAATTTTTTTTTCCATGCTTAATTTCAGCAATGCGGAATTCGAGATAACCCAGATAAACCGTAATTCTGTTTGACTGTTTGAAAATTTGCATGACATGATTATTTTTTCTTTTTTCTTTTAGATTTTTTTTTGCACGTTTCGTTTCACTGTTGAGAAATATCCTTGAAGTCACATCTTCAAGCTGCATAAGTAGGCTCTTGCATAAAGTGTAGGATAAAGCTGCGTACATCAAATCGCAAAACGATCCTATTCTTCTTAAGACCCTCACTACAAAAAGAATTCTGTTTTCTGACGAAAAAGTCACCGACGTACCACGTGTCGTCGGTATTTCGTCGGTATTTTGCGACGACGTAGCGATAAACGGAATTTCGTCGTTAATTGCGACGAAACTACGATGAAACACATTCTCGCTAAAAAAAAGTAGTCAGGTTAATTATTTCGTTACAATTTCGTCGGTGTTTTGTCGGTGGTTCGTCGCTACTCTTGTCTTTTGTTTGTCGCTATGTAGTTTGTAACATTTCGTCGCTATATCGTCGGTAATGTGTCACAAAAATTCCAGAAACATAAACACTATGAAGCGGTGATTGGGAAAAAAATTTATTCATTTAGTAATAAAAATTTACATTATGAAGACGAAAAATTAAAAAAGAAATCTAAAAGAGAGGCGGAGAGGGGCCGTTCACTCTTCGTCATCGGAAGAAAGAGTGGCCGCCACATTCTCTGCGAACTCTTTGAGGAGGCGCTTCAGCTTGTAATATCTGGATTGCAACTTGCGCAGCCTTCTGTTCACGCTGTGCAGTTGCCTCGACTGCTGTTGCATGTTTGCTATAAGCATACGTAGTCGATATCCGGTTCCGGCATTTCTTCTTGAGGATCCTCTGGCGGCATTGGGCCATGCACAGATATTGAACCCTCCCGCTCAACCGATGGTTATGGTTGAGGAGGAGGCCGTTGTGGAGGTGCATTGTTTGCCCCTCCACGCCTTGGGGTTCTTCTATAACGACGCGGCATACTTTGAAGTTTTATAACTTTGTATGTGTGTAATGTACGGATGTGGGGTTATAAATAGGTAAATTTAGCGACGACATAGCGACGAACATGCGACGAATTTTTCGACCGTTAATCAAGATGGGAATATATGCGGGTGTGACGCTTCGTTCGAATTAGCGACGACTTCGCGATGTAATATGCGGGCGTGACGGTTCGTTCGAATTAGCGACGAATTAGCGACGACTTAGCGACGTAAATTCATCGTACGTTGTAACCATCGGGAACTGTGCGGACACTGCGGAATAGCGACGCCTTAGCGATGCCGTAGCGACGAAACGCGTCAAATGGTGTGAAGAGACGTCGTACGTCGCTAGTTCGTCGGTAAAGCGTCGCTAAATTCAAACGCCATATTCAGCGGGTTACCAGGTTCTCGTCGTTGTATTAAGTTTCGTCGTTATAGTCGCTGTTTAGTCGGTGAATTAGTCGTCCCAAATTTTTTCGAACCATATTTCGTCTGTATTTTAGCGTCGTCGAGATTCGTATGGGATTAAACACATGTTTAAATTAAGAAAACGAAAGCGATGATTGGAAAAAAAAACTTCATTAACATAGAATTATAAATTACAAAATACATAAGGAAAAAAAAAATCTAAAAGAATAGCGGAGAGGAGCCATTCACTATTTGTCATCCGAACAGAGAGTAGCAACACTCTCTGCGCATGCCTTCAGGAGGCGTCTCAGCTGCGCAGCTTTGGCTTTGATGCGCATCTGCCTTGTGTGCAGGTACTGGAGACGCTCATCCTGGTCGTTCAGCACCTCCCTCATATTCTCCACTGTTTTCCACAGCTCCTGTATTTCTTCACGAGGATCGCCAATTTGGCGATCCTCTTGCCGTCTTGGCCCCGCAGTGGGTTCGGAGGAGACAGCCGGAGGGGTGCTTGTGGTTGTGGAGGAACCGGTGCAGGTTGCGGTGGTTGAAGACCCCGTCTTGGGTATGTACGACCACTACCACATCGTGCCTGGGCCTTAGTACGAACCATATTTGTCTTTTTGTTTTTTATACCATGACGTAACGGCTGGCTGTTATATAGAGGAATTCAGCGACGACCATAGCGACGCCCGTAGCGACGTAAACGCATCGTAAGTTGTAACAATCGGGCACTGAACGGACACTAAATAGCGACGCTTTAGATGACGCATAAGAGCGACGAAATGGGTACGGACACTAAATAGCGACGCGCGTAGCGACGCAACAGCGACGAAAATGCGTACGGACACTAAATGCGTCGATTTGTGTGAAAGAGACGTTTTTGCGTCGCTATTTCGTCGGCAAATCTTCGGTAAGCAATGATTGCAGACATAATACACGCACACCATACGATGAAATTCGTCGCTATTTGCGTCGCTAAGTCGTCGGTATATTTGTATTTGTTTCCTTTTAATCGTCGGTTTTTGTGTTTCTTGGTCGTCGCTATAGGGTCGCTAAAACGTCGGTAATATTGCAGGCTGAGAATCATTAAAACGCAACTTTCTTCTTCCACTTCTTCCCCATTCTTCTTCCATTTTCAAACACATAAATCATCACTTTTCAACGAAAATATAGAAGGAAGATATCTTATTGTATGGGGATTTTGAGGTTTTCCACACCGAAAAAGATAGCTGCTGTTATTTTGAAGGTTTTATAGCGAGAAAATGGATCCGAAGAGGAGCGATAGAAAAGTGGATGTACGAGAGAGTAAACAACGGGGAATGGAGTTTTTAGATTTGTTGAAGGTCTCGAAGAATTTGTGGATTTTGCGACGAGTAATGAATGTGGAACGCAGATTAGATGTCCATGTAGGAAATGCAAGAACCGTAAATATATGCATCCGGGTGGGTGCCGTGAGGGTTCACTTTATTGAAACAAGGTTTCGTGCACAATTACCATACATGGTACTGCCACGGCGAATATGAGGGGGGCGTCTATATCTGCAACTGTTCACGTCGAAAGGGGAACCCGGTCAGGTTGATGTCGAAGAAATAGGTGAGGGATCTCACAACCCATACGTGCAGATGGTTGCAAGACGCAGCCGCCGGCGCATTTACGGGAGAGAAGTACTTACAGTCTCATGTCGGATACGAACGTGCACAGGATCCAGACGATACGGCCGCGTATATATTCGTGGAGGAAGATCTGAACCCTCAGGCGAGACAGTTTTTTGAGATGCTGAATGCCGCCAACACGCCGCTGTATCCCGGTTGCGGTTAGTCACACACAGATGTCCATGATCGGTCGGATGACGAGCATTGAAGACGGAGCACCGCATGACGGATAGATGTACGATGGGATGTGTCAGCTGATGAGGGAATCTCTTCCCAAAGGGAACACGAAGGTCGACAGTTTTTATTCGACGAAGAACAGCTGCAGGCCGTTGGGACTGCCGGTTCAGAAGATCGATTGTTGTTCGGAGGGGTTGCATCATATACTGGGGCATCAACGAGGATAAAGACAAGTGCAGGGTCTGTGGGACACGCAGGTGGAGAACGAACAAAGAAACCAGAACGTGCCAAGAAAGCCAATTTCTACTATTTACCTCTCGCCCCTAGACTGCAGAGGCTCTACGCATCGGCCGCCACAGATAGCCAGATGATGGTGGCACGCGGAGCACTACACGAAAGACGGTGAGATGTGCCATCCATCTGACGGCGAAGCTTGGAGGACGTTCGATGCGACACATCTGGGTTTTTCGTCAGAGACAAGGAACGTTAGATTGGGGTTATGCACCGACGGGTTCAACCCGTTCGGACAGTCGGGTGAGAGCAGTATTCGTCGTGGCCTGTCATCGTGACGCCGTACAATCTACCACCTTGGATGTGTATGAAGAAGCCGTACATGTTCTTGACTATGATCGCACCGGGGCCTAGGAATCCGAAACAAAAGATCGACCTATACCTGCCAGCCATTGATACAGGAGCTGAAGTGGTTGTGGGAGTTTGGCGTGGAGACGTTCGATGTATCTACCAAACAAAACTTCCAGCTCCGGCGCTGATGTGGACGATCAGCGACTTCCGGCTTATTCTATGTTGTCGGGGTGGAGCACAGCAGGGAAATACGCTTGCCCTTACTGCATGAAGTAAGCGAAGACGATGTCCTTGAAACATGGACGTAAGATTTGCTGGTTCGACAGCCATAGGAAGTTCCTGCCCAAATGTCATTTGTTACAGAAAGAACGTTGACGGCGTTTCATGCCTGGCATCGTCGAGAAGGACACAAAGCCCGAGCTTCTCACGGGTGCGGAGGTGTTGGAGGAGATAGACAGTTGTGGATTCGTGGGGGTCACTGATGATCGGACGGCAGCCACAACGCAGACCTGGCCGTGACTATATCGGGTGGAAGAAGAGAAACATATTCTGAGAGCTTCCGTACTGGAAGAAGCAATATGATCCGACACAACCTGGATGTATGCACATTGAGAAGAACGTGTTTGACAACATCTTCAATACAGTGTTGAATGTGCCTGGAAAACAAAAGACAATTGAAGGCACGACTGATATGCGCGACCTCAAATATGCGACCGGAGCTGCATCCCGTGGCACATCCTACATGCCGAAGTCCCTGTACACGCTGACTGCGGAGCAGGTCAGTGCGTTGTTATCGTGGGCTGGGGACGGCTAGATTTCCTGACGGCCATGTTTCGAACCTGTCGAAGAACATCGACGTGAATAAACGCGGCTTTGCACGGGATGAAGAGCCACGACTGTCACGTGTTCATGCAACGGTTGATGCCCATTTGCATTCTGCGAGCTGCTTCCAACCAATGTATGAGAAGCACTTACCGAGATGAGTCTGTTCTTCAGATGTCTTACATCCACGAGACTCAGGGCGGATGATATGTCAAGACTGGAGGGAGAAATCCCAGTGATCCTATGCAAGCTGGAGAACTGTATTCCCTCCGGCCTTCTTTGATTCAATGGAACACCTGCCAGTTCATCTACCATACGAGGCATGCGTTGGTGGTCCTGTTCAGTACAGGTGGATGTATCCGTTCGAGAGGTAACTCTTATTTATCACGTGACGTTCTTATGTGTCTAACCGCGTGCATGCTTACCAATTGTTTCATCATGTGACGTTGGAGTATTCACTATATGAACAGATATCTCAGGCATTTGAAGCTTAAACATCAGGAACAAGGCCAAAGTCGAGGGCCTCGATGTGCAATGCCTACCCTGACGGAGGAAGCCCTCGACCTTCGTGTCTCATTTACTTCCAGCCAGATGTCCCGTCGAGGTGCCAGAGATATTCCCCGGAACGACGACGGCATTTCCAGATCTGGTGTCCTCCCCGATATTCACACATCCGATCAGGTTTAACGGACAGGAAAGGAAATGATATTGGGGGACAGCGATCTGAAGATTGCTCATTCATATGTTCTGCGCAACTGCCGTCAAGTTGACCGTTTCCAGAGGTATAAATGATATCCAATTTTTAATTTTGTAAATACTTTGCGCTACTATATCTATTATATTACAAAGGTACTCATTCTAATTTTCTTCAGCTTGTTCGTTGATTTATTGCAAGAACGTTCACCGGGTTATATCGAGCGATGTAATAAGCAATGAGTTAGATGCCAAGTTTTGCTGATTGGTTCAGGTGGCATGTAAGTTTACATATTTGCTGGTTAAGTTGTACGTAATGTGATACGCATTTATTGCCCCGCTGATGTATACTTACTTGTCGTTTTACAGGCGAGCAAAGGTCATCTGGCTGACGAGAGTACGGTACATTCTGAAACCAGTAGCCGAGGGTCCATTGAGCAGAGTCACGCGCTACGACATGTGTTTTGTGAACGATTATAGATTCCACACAGTCCTCCCATGCCAGCCGAAAATCGTCGGAGAACAGCGAAGTGTGTGTCAAGCGGTATGACAATAGCCCCGGACGAGGAATGACTTCTATGGCTACCTTATGACATCATTGAGCTCGAATATCCGCATTGCCTATAAAGCAGGTGGTGCTATTCAAATGCAAATGGTACGATCCAACTCGGGAAGGTTATCGCGCTGGCACAAAGGTTCACGACCGATATAAGTTGGTAGACATACACCAAGGGCGACGGTTACAGAAAGTACGATCCATTCGTTTTGGCTAGTCAAGCAGTCCCAGGGTTTGTAATATCTATCGTATCCGACGACGAGGATGAATGCGAGCTCAAAAGACTGGCGAAGCCGTGTGCAAAGTGAAATCGAGCAAGTTGATGTCAGTATCCAGCCAGGTTCAGATGGCATGGATGCCGCATTTCAAGAAGAAAACCCTGAGCGTTGTGGATACCGACACATGTTTGAACTGCACAATTCTCTCTCTAAATGACCCGAACAGCGGTTTCATCGAAATTCATCTCAACATACAACGGCTAACAATATTGAAGATGTAGGCGAAGACGAATACGAGGATGAAGAGGATGACGAGCATGTATATGAAGATGAGAATGAAGATGAAAATGAAGATGCGTATGAGGATGCGTGATGACAATGATGATTTACGTTAGTCAAAATTTTTATGTACCTCTTTATGTGAAAGTGGCTAACAATATTGATGACTTATACACATGTATATACATAATATGTGTCTGTAAGTACTTTATATTTTGTATTATTTTTTTTTCAAAAACACCGACGATTACCGACGAGAAGTTTCGTCACAAATTTGAAAATAACGACGACACAACAAATAGCGACGACACAGTAAACAGCGACAAACTTCCGTCGCTATTCGTCGCAAAATTTCGTACTAAAACTAAAATCCCCCTTCTTCTTCCCCATTTCCCTCCCCCGCGAATTCTCCCCCCCACACCGGCGAAAACTCCCTCCCTCCCCCGGCGAAATCTCCCTCCCCCCCCCGCAAATTCTGCGCAGCTGCCGTCAAGTTCTCTGGTGACCTCCTATCCCCGGTCAGTTTTTCTTCCTATTTCGTTTTTAGATTTTAATTAGTTATAGATTGAATTGTTTTTGTGGGTGTTGGTGGTGGTTGTGGGCGGGAGTGGCTGTGGGCGGGGGGTTGCCTGTGGGCAGGGGTGGTTGTTGGCTGTGGCGGGGGTTGTTGGCGGGGGTGGCTGTGGGCGGAACCGCCTGGCTGTGGGTGGGGCTGTTGGCTGTGGGTGGGAGGGGGTTCGGCTAGATGGTGCAGGTTACGGCGGAGTGGGGCGGTTGGGGTGGTGAATGGCGCGGGGTGGGCTGTGGGCGGGGGTGGTTGTTGGCGGGGCGGGGTGGGCTGTTGGCGGGAGTGGATGTGGGCGGGGTGGGATGTGGGCGGGGCGGGGGGGTGGCTGTTGGCGGGAGTTAGCTGTGGCTGGGTGGGCTGTGGGAGGGGGTGGTTGTTGGCGGGCAGGGGGTGGTTGTTGGAGGGGGTGGGCTGTGGGCGGGGGTGGGGCTGTGGGCGGGGCTGGGCTGTGGGCGGGAGTGGTTGTTGGCGGGGCGGGGGGGGTGGCTGTGGGCGGGGGGGTGGCTGAAACCTGTGTTTTGTTTAGCTAGTTTATGGTTGAAACCTGTTTGTTGTTTAAACTTAATTGTGTTTACTTTGGGCAGCCCATAATTCTCTTTAATTTACTATTTTTATGCATAATTCATGTTACAAGTTATGTATCATAAGGATGTAGAGGTGATGTATATTATGAAGTGTAATTTGTTTAGAGGTGATGCATATTTATGCTTTAAGTATCAAGTTCAAGTGATGTATACTTTGAAGTGTAATAATTTGATGATGAAGTTTGATTATGTAGTTTGGTTAATCATGTCATGTTGTTGGATTTGGATTTGTCTTGGAGAGGTCATTAAGGCCGGGAAACCTCCGATAAACGAATAGGTCATGCCGAAATTTTCAAAATTATTAATATCTTGCATTAAATGTATGTAAACACCTGTCATTTTTTGGACATCTTATTTGTCTGGCCAACCAACCCTAAACTTGTTTAATGTGCCTTTTAAATTTTTCACCCTTGCAGATCTGATGGCTAGTGACGGTTTACCGACTCGATCCACCTATCCACCAGCTACACAGGCCATCTCAGGAGAGTTTAATATGTTCCTTTCTCAGCATGAGCCGCTTGGGTCGGTTTCGACCGCCGCTCTGGCTACGGACGCATACCTTTTAGGGTCTGCCGATAGGTCCGCACCCCCAAGATCTACGCCGCCACCCACACTCACCGGTTCGGCACCTCATCCGGCGTCTGATGCGGCATCGGACGAGGGTGTCATACCAGGGCGTCGTGCCCTCCCTTGGTCACATGATACCCATACGTAAGTAATGATTTATTTTTTTTGACACGTTTTTCAAATATATTTCACGCGTTATTTTTTCTAACAACTTCACCTCTTTCAGGTTTGCACCGGAGTCGGGCCAGATTTCCGGTTGCATCACTCGGTCCTTCCACCTGAGGCAGGACCCAGCTGGATATGCCTGGTCCCGTGCCACCCCGCAGACACGTAGGTTCTACTGGGATGAGTTTCAGGTATTCAAATTTGATGAATTTCACTTTTTGATGCGTAATCGATCATTACTTTTCTAACCACATTTTTATTTTTCCTCCGTTTAATAATTGCAGAAGGCGTACAGCTGGACAGCTGACATCGCCCACGACGTGGAGCAGGCCTGGCGGCAGAGGGCCGCCAAACGCTATAGGGACTTCGTCAACTCGCACAAGACCAAGTGGGAGCGTGACCCCATTTCTGCCAGGACTGCCTACGTATCCGAGGCCACCTGGGCGGGGTGGATAGAAGGGTGGACGGACCCTGCTACCCAAGCCCGCAGCGCCTGGAACGCGGCGAACCGGCGCAGCGGCAATATACAGGGCCCAGCACCTGCCACACACTCAGGTGGTTCGGTTTCCCACGCCACCACGATGCATTCTATGGTAAGTATTTTAATATTGGATTATTTAGATTCATTGATTTCATTGGATTATTCAGATTCATTGACTTAAGTGGATTATGTAGATTCATTGACTTAAGTGGATTATTTATATTCATTGATTTCTTATGTTGCGCTGTTGTTTTTTTGGTATTCGTATATGGTTAATTTAAGTAGTATATGTGTTCATTTGCCTTTTTCTTTTTATTTTTGATTTGACTTGGGAGAGGCCTTTAAGGCCGGGATACCTCCGATAAACGAATAGGTCATGCCGAAATTGTTAAAATTATGGATTTCACTAATATATTTTATTTCATTCTTTCAGCACGAGGAGACGGGGGAGTGGCCAGCCTCCTACGATCGCTTCTACAAGACGCATCGGAAGAAAGCCTCCGACGGGACGGAGCACTGGATCACGGCGAAGGCCCGTGACATCAGTGTAAGTAGACTACGATATCATTTGTTTTTTCTTTAGTTTGTTTTATTTCTAAACCCTAAACCCTAACAATTCTTATTCTCATTTCAGGACGAGTACAACAGATTACTCGCACATAGGGGAGAAGAGGCCGACAAGAACCGCGCTTATTGGGATGCGGTTCGGACCGTCGGCCCTCAGAATAAGAAGAAGAGGGAGGTGTACGGGGTTGGATCAGCAGCACCGCGATTCTTTCCTGAAGTTCTGCATCCAGGTGCTTCCTCTGAGGCCAGCACCTCCGCGCCTTCTGCGGCCCCAGAGGATATTTCGCGCCTGGAATCAGAGCATGCGGCGCTGCAGCATGAGGTGGAGACCATCAGGGCGCAGCATGAGGAGAGTGTACAGGCACTGCGGTCGCAGCTAACTCAGACCCAGCAGGCGCTGCAGCAGTCGGTTCAGTAGGCGGTTCAGCAGGCGCAGCTGCAGACGATGCAGGTGCAGCAGGCGACGAACCAGCAAATCTCGCAGCTATCGCATCTCATCATCTCTTTCATTTCCAGCTCCTCGCAGCCTCAGCCTCGCCCTCTTGATGGTCACTCTTCTCCGCATGATCCCCCTCCATCTTCCTCTGCATAGTATTTTATTTTTTGATCTTTTGTACAGACTATTTCATTTATTGTATTGACATATTCTTTGTTCTTTTATATTTTATCAAACATTTATACGGATTTCATTTCTTTTGTGTTGTTTAATTATACGAACTTCAATACGCAAATACCGTATTTCTGTATAATATTCGTACAAATGATTTAATATACTAAATAAAATATATTATAAAAATTAAATAATAATAAAAACTATTTAATTAATAATATATTCATATTATTAATAAATTATAAATATTTAATATTTAATATTAAATTAATATTTAATATTAATTTAAATGATAGCGACGAACCTGCGACGAAAAAAATGTCGCAGACCGGAAATAAAAAAAATCAAAAATTTAAAAATAGCGACGACAAAAGATATACCGACGAAACGACGACGGAAATAATAGGTCGCAGACCTGACAGAGTTTCGTCGCAATTGTGCGACGAACCACCGACGAGCCTTTTCGCGTCAAAATATAGCGACGCTTCGCCGACGAAAATCACTTTGCGACAAGCCGTATAACGACCTGCAGATTTCGTCGCAAAGTCGTCGCTATATGCCTTTAGCGACGAAATGGCGACGGATTATGTCTGTCGCTATGTCTCTTTTTTTGTGGTGCCTGTATAAATGCAGGTGCCTAATTCAATGTGAACGTTTTTTTTATTTCAGTGTTGAGAAACAGAAAGAAAAAGAAAAGCTCACGTATGCACTCTTCGGTTAGTTGGTACTTTTTCCATATGATGCAGTTCAACCCCCTTTAGAAACTTGGGAGCAAGAGTAAGCTTCATAACATCTAGACCATTTTGTCTAACATTATTCAATTGGTCTTTGAACTGCATGAATAAAAATGAAACAATATCATAACTTGCAATAAAGCAAGTGGATAAAGCTAATAAAGACAACCACATACTAGCTACCTCGACAGTGCTCTCGTAATTTGACAAAATCTAGGAAAACATTCTACACTTGAGAGATCAGCCCCTAATGGTCATAAGGTTACCACATGCTTGCATCTAGGGCATAGTCCAGTTGGTATTCCAATTGAGATTTACTTCAAGAGGTTAAGAGTTCGAATCCAGGGACACGCACAGTGAGGATACTCCACTGCTGCTAGGCCAATGACCAAGTTTGCGGAGGCACCTTATGTGGTTCACTGCGTAAGTGCTTACATAACCTAAGAGGCCATTGAGCTCCTTATTTACATACTCCACGATGCTCCCAGGGGCTGGGGCGGTGGAGGTCTCCGGGGTGAGGGATTTCTGACTTCTCGGATTGATGAATTGCTGCAGCAGTATATGCAGAACGCAGCAGTAGTGTATGAAGAATACAACGGCCGTATGCAGCAGGAGAAGGGAAGAAAAATTTCAGTGCACAGAGGCAATGCTCTACCTCTGTTTATATAGGAAACTGGGCGGAGGTTACACAATCGAGTAACCCACGATCTCCACTAGTAACCCACCATCCACGTCGGCGCCAGTAACCGCCCAGTAAACCCCCACGATCGAAGGTGACCCACGGACTGGTTCAGATTAATCTGGGCCGTTAGAATCATAACCGTAGGATCATGTAAATTATTTTCTAGAAAAATTTAAAAGAAAATTTGTCTAAAAAGATAAGAACTAGGCAGACAAGCCACGAGCTCGAGCCTAAGCACAAGCTGAGCCGAGCCGAGCTGAGTTAGCCGGCAAGATGGGCGGGCGACGGTGAAAGGTGCGCGTATGTGTGGCAGCCATCTGTGTCTTCCCTCCGACCAAAAATTCTCTTTCCCTTAGGGCACATCTAAAGTGCCTCTCCTAACACTATATTTGGTGGCTTTTCCCTTCAATTGGCCAATGTGGTATATTTGCAAAAAAGATGATGTGTCTTCTTCTCATGAAGCCACATCACCAATTTTCCAATTTGCAACTAAGTTTTACTCCCATTTTGAGCATTAATTTCTCATTCACCCGATATCGAAATTGAGTGATTCAAAAGTCTAAAATCGTCTACTCATTACGTAGATAATTTAGGACTAATTAGTTTTCATTTTTAATTAACTGAAACTAATCATAATTAAGCTCAAAGTATGTTGCTCACCAACTTTGGACAAACCCACTTCCTAAATTTCTTTCAACAATCCCCCACATGAATGAAAATTAATGCAAATGCAGATGCAGACTCTAATGACAAGTCAGCCAAGGAAATGTTACATCAGAAGAGGTAGTTTCTGGTTTTGAACCTTTCTTAGTGAAATACCATCGGATTCACTCGGCTAAGTAGTGACTTGATGTCTTGAAACAGTCAGCCTTTGCTGTGAACCTAGACAACAATAGTCAAACAACATTTCCTTTAACACACTTTTAGTTCTCATGGTTGTGTTCATTTTGGCCATGAACAACTTGGTTTCAGAAAGTGTTTTAGAGAATTCTTGCCTCACAGAATTCTCATAGAAGCGGCCCCATTTCACACTTACATAGGTGATTCCTATCAGGAGCATTCTGTCATACCCCACTTGATGTATCAAGATATATGATATCATTGAAAGCTTTATCTTACCCTAAATATTCTCTGCACTCACCATTTTATGTAGCGGAATGAGTAAGTGCTAAAATGAACTTTCATAACTTAGTTGTCCCATTGAACCAAGATTCTGGGATCTCCAGTCAACAAAGTTAGGTTACCATTACAAAGATTCTTGCGTAGTAGGCTTAAGTCCCATTCCGTTTGTAAATTTTGACATCTGATCTATAGACAAACCTTTTGTAAGCTGATCGGCAAGATTCTCTTTTGATTTTATGTAATCAATGAAAATCACGCCATTAGAGATCAATTGCCTAATGGTATTATATCTCCGACGTATATGCCATGACTTACCATTGTAGATATTGCTTCGTGCTTGTTCTATAGCAGACTGACTATCACAGTGTATGCTGATAAGAGCGATTGGCTTAGGTCAACATGGAACATCTTCTAGGAAATTTCGAAGCCATTCAGCCTCTGCTCCAGCTTTATCTAGTGCTATAAACTTGGCTTCCATATTGGACTGAGCTACGCACGTTTGTTTTGTGGACTTCCATGACACAGTACCGCCACCAATAGTGAATAGGCATCCACTGGTGGACTTAGAGCCCTTGCTATCTGATATCCAATTTGTATCACAATATCCTTCCAATACTGCTGATATGTTGTATAGTGTAATCCAAGATTCATTGTGTACTTCAGGTACCTCATCACTCTATTTAGAGCTTTCCAATGATCTTCACTTAGATTACTGGTAAACCTGCTCAATTTGTTTACTGAACAAGCTAAGTCTGGTCTTGTATAGTTTGTTATGTACATCAGACTTCTAATTACCTGTGAGTACTTCAATTGAGCTACAGGTTCACCTCGGTTCTTTCTTAAGCGTATATTTAAGATTAGTGGGGTCTTTATTGGTTTTGTATCAAGCATATTGAATCGTTCGAGAACAGATTCAATATAATGAGTTTGTGACATAAAAAGGCCTTCAGTTATCCGAGAAATTTTAATTCCTAGAATAACATTGGCAACCCCATATCAATTTCATGTTAACATCTTCTTGGTATTCAAGATGATGTCACGAGTACTGCCCATGATGAGCATATGTCGTCTACATATAGACATACTATCACATAGGCGTCTGATGTGTTCTTGATGTACACACACTTGTCGCACTCATTGATCTTGAAGACATTTAACAACATTGCCTTATCAAACTTCAAATGTCATTGTTTGGGAGCTTGTTTAAGTCCGTACAAAGACTTGACATGTTTACACACCTTTTTCTCTTTCCCTGGTACAGCAAACCCTTCAGGTTGCTCTATATAAATTTCTTCTTCTAACTCACCGTTCAGGAAGGCTGTCTTCACATCCATCTGATGGATTTCTAAGTTATAGACTGCAGCGATAGAAAACAGCATCCTTATTGAAGTGATCCTAGTTACCGATAAGTAGGTATAAAAAAAGTCAAAGCCTTCCATTTGTCGATAGCCTTTAGCTACCAACCAGGACTTGTACTTGTCAATAGACTCACCCTCTTTCAGCTTTTTCTTACAGATGCACTTGCATCCGAGTGGTTTACTTCCTGGTGGAAGATCAACCAGTTCCAAAGTGTGATTTTGAAGAATAGATTCTATTTCATTGTTTACTGCCTCTTTCTATGAGGGAGCTTCTGGAGTTGACAGAGTCTCAGAGAAGGTTCTTGGATCATTTTCTACCAAGTATGTAAGAAAATCCAGTCCAAAGGACGTTGATATTCTGGCTGGTTTGCTTTGACGAGGTTCCTCTATTTCTTAAAGGGTCATCTCACGCACTCGCTTACTAGTGCTTGTTTCTTCGTTGTTTTTGTCTTTCTTTGGAAAGATATCTTCAAAGGACACTGCATTTCTTGATTTCATGACAGCATTCTCATGTATGTCAGGAATGTCTGATTTGTGCACCAAGAATCAATATGCACTACTGTTAGTTGCATATCCTATGAATATGCAATCAATTGTTTTAGGATCAATTCTAACTTGTCTTGGTTTCGGTACATCAACCTTTGCTAGACACCCTCACACTTTTAAGTGTTTGTAACTAGACTTATGGCTTTTCCAAAGCTCGTATGGGGTTTCATCCATCTTCTTAGATTAAATTCTATTTAAAATGATGTTGGCTGAGAGAATGGCTTCCCCTCACAAGTTCTGAGGTATACCCAAACTTATCAACATAATATTCATCATCTCTTTTAGAGTACGGTTTTTGCATTCAGAAATACCATTCGATTGAGGTGAAAATGGTGCAGTCGTTTGATGAATAATGCAATGTTCAGAACATAATTCATTAAATGGTGCATAATATTCACCACCTCTATCATTACGAATTGTCTTAATTCGTTTACTAAGTTACTTCTCAACTTCATTTTTATAGTCCTTGAAAGCATCAAGGGCCTTGCCTTTGCTACTTAGCAAATAGACATAACCGTATCGTGTGCAATCGTCGATAAAAGTTACAAAATATTTTTTACCACCTCTCGTTTGCACAAATTTCAAATCACACACATCGGTATGAATCAATTCCAAAGGTTCAGTGTTCCTTTCTATTGAAGGAAATGGCATCTTTGTCATTTTTTGCTTCAACGCAGACTTGGCATTTTACTTTATTAATGTTCAGTTTGGGTAATAAGTGAAGATTAATCATCCTTTGTATTGACTTGTAATTAACATGTTTCAAGCGAAAATGCCATAAACAAGAAGACTCAAGCATATAAGCAGAAGTAGAAGCATTCTTATTAGCCTCTTTGGGTGAGACTTTCTTAGGTACAACTGTCATTACACTTAACTTGAAAATATTATCAGTTAAGTACTCCTTTCCCAGAAGCACCCCATTCTTACTCAGAATAAATTTATTACAATCAAATACTAGTCTAAAAGCATGACTTACTAGTAAACCTCCATAAACTAAGTTCTTGCGGATGTCAGAAACGTGCAGTACATCTCACATTAATCTTCGAGCTATCAGAGTTCCCCATGTATAGCTTTTCATTATTCTTCACTGGAGAATAGTCTCTGAACATCGCCTTGTTTACACAGACATGTCGAGTGGCTCCAATGTTCACCCACCATTCACGACGATTTTCTACTTCTTTGCACTTAGAAACAACATCACACAAATCCAGATCATCCATCTAGCTGACAAGGTTGGCTTTCACTTTTTCCTCCTTTTCTTGGGCTTACGGCAGCCAACACCGTTGTGTCCCTGAATTCCACAGTTATAACATTTTTCAGTAAACTTTTGACAACATTCTTGCCTTTAGGGTTCACTCCGACAGGATTTTTCTTTTTCTTTTTCCTCACCTCTGCAACATGAGCCTTTGCATGACTAAAACTCGAACTTGCCTTTCTTTCAAATATGCGGTTGTCCTCCTCTATACGGAGTCAAACAATCAGATCCTCCAAAGTCAGCTGCTTTCGCTTGTGTTTGAGATAGCTTCCAAATTCCCTCCATGAAAGAGGTAGCTTCTCAATTATTGCCGCCACTATGAAAGATTCACTGAGCGACATGCACTCTTCTTCCATTTTAAAATCAAGAAATTTGCCAACGACAAACTTCTTTGTACCGGCATCCTCCGTGCGACACTTCTTATCTAAGGCCATCCACAGTGACTTTACAGTTTTAAAGGTACAATACAGTCCGTACAACGAATTGTCTAAACAACTTAAAATATGACTCAAACAAACATAATTACTATAATTCCACGCTGTTGTCAAGAAAAACAGTATCTTTTGCTGCCAACATTTGAGAAACTGCCTCCAAACTTCTCAGGCTTCTAAACCTGTCCAACAACAGGAACAAGTGTAGGAACGGGTGCAGCAATAGTAGGTGCGACTAGAACAGCACTGTTCTATTCCTCAACACCGATATGCGTAGCATTGAATGGGTTCGAGCTTTCGCTCTCTATCACATTTCAGTTTCTGACAATGTTGAAATAGAATGTTAGCCTCAGTTTGTTTCAGAAACAGGAACTGAAAGAATACAACACAATAGACAAAATCTGGTTGCGCTTAGAGGCAAACCAGACTAGCAGTACAGAACAACAGAAATACAAATTCGTCTTAAGATTGTTAATGTAGGATCTGCAAGGCACCACTAGAAGAGGGGGTTGAATAGTGGGTGCGGAAAATGTGGTTTTTAAAATTTCTTTGAACCAAAACCCAACTTCTGAAAACAGTTTCTGTTTTCAGGACCAGTTTTAAAACGTTTTGAAAACTAGGTTTCAGGTCTTCAAAAATTCTGAAATTTGGAGAGAAACTTAGACTCAGACGTTATAAGTATCTCCTAAAAATTTCAGATTAAAATTCAACCTCTAACCCCTTGAAAAATCGTTGGTGGTCAGATTGCGCAAATCTGCCAGAACCGATACACTGATTTGAAAAATTAATTCCAATTTGTACACAACTCCAAATGGTTTGAAAATTTAACCACTAACCCCTTATATGTTATATTTAAATGGATTGAAACAGTTTTGAAAAATTCTTTTTGGAAGTTAGTCAAATACGATCAAAGTCTCAACCTTTGCAAGCCTGAAAATTAGACTGCACTAGTCTCAGAACTTTGGACGTTTGAATGACTTATACTTGTCCAAAAGGGTTGAAACTTGCGCCAAAAGAACCCTAGAACGTGTGGTTATATTTTCTGAAAGTTTCGTGATTTTTGAAATTCGTTTACTATTTTTACGAACGTGATTAAAAAAGTAAACAGTGCTGAAACAGAAAATCAGTGCTGAAAGTAAATGACACCAAGAATTTTATACTGGTTCGGTTATCAACAACCTACTCCAGTCTTCAAGGAACACCTTCCTTGGTTCACACTAGTCACACAACACAAATACACCTTACCACAGGGTTGATGGAGTTACACACCAACTCCAACCCTTTACAAACCTTGTATGATAAATACAATTGCGCACGGACACCACCACCTTGCAAGATTGAAGATTGATCACACCTTGATCAGTCTTTTACAAAGATATGGAATATGTGGTGGTCTATTTCAAGCCTATTCAAGATTGAAAAATATGAATACAATAGGCTTTCAAGAAGAAAGAAAGAAAGAGAATGTAGAAGAAGAAGGCTAGAACACTTTTGATCTTTGAATGTGCAACTCTTGTTCTTGTTCTTGTTTTGCTCTTCTTCCTTCCTTTTTAACATGTAATGGCCGACCCCTATTGCTCTTCCCCCTCTTGAAAATTGTCTTCTAAGTCCTTGAGAGAATGTAAGACATCATTGTGACATGGTCTTGCTTACTTGTCACCTTCTCATTGGATGATCACTTAAGCTTTTGCTTACATGGCACTCATTGATTGGTTGGATGTTGTCATCACTTGATGACTAGACAAATCTGAGAATAACACTTAAAACATGTGCCAAAACAATCATAAAAACATTGCCAATTATCTCACAATCAATCCCACATAATTTGGAGAACAAATTGGTCTCATTCATGACCATAAAATCGGCCAACTCATTCCTTCACATGCTGAAATTTTCAGCATGTGCAATATTCTAGACATATTCAAAATATTGCCATAGTAGTATTATATCAATCCTTGAAAATGAAGAGCCAAATATATCACAATTAAGATGCAATTTTTGGCCACTATTCACATGTGCTGAAAATTTTCAGCATGTGTTGCATTTTCGAAATCTTTCCTTGTGTGTTGCCCCCTTCAAAGTCACCCATCATGTGTAGCTTATTTTCCACCAATTAAAATGACAAATAAGTGTCAAATAAGCTCCACCTAAGCTCCATCATGGCTGAAGTGGCGTGTGATATGGCATATACATGTGCTGAATTTATTTTTGCAAACTTTGTAAAATAGTGCACATTTAATAATACACACATGTTATATTCCAATCAGCCCTTAATTTAATTTTCTAGAACACTTTAAGATGTATAACATAAGTAAAAAGTGTCTAGATACATGTCACATGATGTACCAAAAATGTTCCATGTGTTGTGTACGTAGAAAACCGAATTTTCGATATTTATCGATTACCCGATTTTTCTCTAATTTAAATTCCAACTTTTACACATGTTATATATATTATGTTATACATAATATATATAATATATACTTTAAATCTCAGCACTTGACTGGTCTAAAATGGTACCATTAACATGTGACAAAATTAAACTTGGAATCTTCACATTTTGGCCTTAATGTGGGGTGATATGTGTGTGCCAACATGGAAAGTATTTTTGGCTGAACATATGGTCATGTGCACGAAATTTTTATCACTTTTTGAAGTATAGGGGCTGGCCATTTATTTATGGCAAGTACGTGACACGTTGGCGAAGTTTCGGTATTCGCCCGATACGACAATTTTCGGTTTAGAACTTTTTATCGTGTCGTATTTAATTTGTCATCACCATATCTTATATCATATGATATAAGACCTGAATATACTCATAAATATGAGTTAAGTATAGTGGTGTGACGTTAACATACGTACGTGAAATATATAACGTGTCGGTAGTACGTTGGAATACATGTGTATGTGCCTTTTTCAAAAAATCTGAAAATATATGTAATATATATGTATATGGCGTGTCACATTAAAGAAGGGAGGAGGATAAAACTTTCCTTTCTTAGCTTTGTTGCCTTTGTGTCTTTTCCAAATGTGGCTTCCTTTAATGAATTACTTAGTTTAATAAACTAAGTACTTCACTTAATGAACTAGTTTAGTTCATTAATGGTGGCACCTGAAAATGGCATAAACACAACAAATATTTGCCATATGATGTAAGCTTTAACGCTTCATGGCTCGTTAGTACGGCAACATAATATATAAGCTAAATAAGGCAAGTAATAGCAAAGTATCATACATGTGTACGTTTGTATATATATCATGCATGTTTTATCTTATGCTCGTTTTTGTGCACATTTAAATCATGTATTTGAAAATCACTCAAACCCCTTTTTCTCTACAGTTAACTCATACGAAACTCAGATTCTATACAGATTAGAGAACGAAACTGACATTCTGTATAGCACAGGGATGAGCAGAGCTCAGCACAGGGATGAACAGAGCTTAGCACAGGGATGAGCAGAGCTCAGCACAAAGAAGAGCTCAACAGAGAGAAGAGCTCATCATGCAAACCGAAGCGAGTCCAGGACTCTGTCCTTAAGACGAATTGCTCCGGTATACTATGCCCAACCGGAAATTGCAAACACCTGCCAGGATACAACGGCTAACAGTTCGAACGAGTGGCCCTATTACGTAAGCACTCCATGAACCTGATAAATGTTCTAACTTCTTGGATTGATGAAATGCAGCAACAGTATATGCAGAATGCAACAGTAGTGTATGCAGAATGCAGCGGTCGTATGCAGCAGGAGAAGGGAAGAAAAATTTCAGTGCACAGAGGCAATGCTCTGCCTCTGCTTATATAGGGAACTGGACAGAGGTTACACGATCGTCAGTAAACCCACGATCTCCGCTAGTAACCCACCATCCACATCGGCCCTAGTAACCCCCCAGTAAACCACCACGATCGGAGGTAGCCCACGGATTGGTTCAGTTTAATCTGGGCCGTTAGAATCATAACTGTAGGATCCGGTAAATTATTTTCTTGAAAATTTTAAAAAAATTTGTCTAAAAAGATAAGAACCAAACGAGCCACGAGCCAGAACACAAGCCGACCGGACAGGCGGCGGCGCGCGCGCATGTGGCAGCCATCTGCGTCTCTCCTACGATCAAAAATTCTCTTGCCCTTAGGGCACATCTAAAGTGCCTCTTCTAACATTATATTTGGTGCCATTTTCCCTGCAATTGGCCAATGTGGTATATTTGTAAAAAGGTTATGTATCTTCTTCTTATGAAGCCACATCACCAATTTTCCAATTTGTAACCCATTTTTACTCCTATTTTGAGTATTAATTTTTTATTCACCCGGTATCGAAATTGAGTGATTCAAAAGACTAAAATCTACTCATTGCTTAGATAATTTAGGACTAATTAGTTTTTATTTTAGATTAACGGACACTAATCGTAATTAAGCTCAAAGATATGTTGCTCACCAACTTTGGACAAACACATTTCCTAAATTTCTTCCAACAGTAACTACATGAGGACATGCGTACAAGAATCTTCCAAAAAAGAAAACTTCCGCTATGGCATCTAACAAGCAAGGTATATATGTGGCATATATAACATTTCTATAACCGGTTTAGGCAATATCGTCAGTTTACATCTTAGAATAAAAGATATTTTGGCATATGTTTCATATGCATGTATCACATGCTGGGTCATGAAAAGTATGTCGTAAAACAGAGCATCAGACATTAACACAACATACAAGAGAAATGGAAGAGGCTCGTAATTGACATGAAAAGAAACATTTGTTATGATAATTTTGAACAAAGACTGGGTTTATTTGCGTTACACTCTTGATGGGTAACTCTTTAATATCCAATTAAGTCCGCAATCGTCAATATCCAATTCAGAATTGTCCTCGACAAACCTCAATTGATACTCCTGATTATCTGCAAAACCACAATAAAGTATAGTATGAGCGACCAAAAATCGCTCAGCAAGTTACCTTCCTGTACTCACTACGGGATCATACAGAGTAAAACATGTGTAATTAAACAAATAACAATTTATAAATATCAAATTTCCTATTTGCAAATAAAATTACTATTATACCCTTACGATTACACAATCAATCAAGTGAACGATGTCACAAAGTCAAGTATCCACTCATAGACTAATCAATAGTTAGTTATAATCAAAATCCGATGATGTAATTTTCAAATCAATGAGATGCAAGCCAAAATCAACTTATGATTTCAAAATCCAATATTTTCAATTTTTGATGCAATAGAATTTTCGATATTCAACTCCAAATCAAATTCCAATATCCTGTTCCAAATCGGTACAAATACCATTGTCCAATATCCGAGCCCAGCTCGATACAATATCAAATCCGAAACAATTTTTGATGCAATGGCTATAGCACTTTCTTTACAAGTGACTTATACCGTAAGACTTACGAATTAATCCCCCAATAAACAATTATGCTATAGACATCCTATCCCACACTAGGTCTTTACGTCTATAGTGCAAATATGCCCTCACACCCGGTTCCAGACTAGGTAGTTACGCTCAATCGCCAAATATGCTACAGACATCATGTCCCAGATTAGGTCGTTACGTCTACAGCGCTCCATATAATTGGGATCAACCCGGCTTACCGATATATTTTCCTTATAATGGTGAATTTCATAATATTCATGGTTTTCTGAAAATGATTTCCAAAATATTCAATTGTTTCAAAACGATTCCAATGTCAAATATTTTCCAAATCAATTCCAAATGTCCAATCGGAAATCACTCCAAATATCCAATCATAAATCATTTCAAATGTCAAATCACGATATACCAAATAACCAATTACAATTAATGCCAAGTGTCAATTCATGATAATTCTGATATCCGAATCATTCCTACTCTTGTGTATCTATATACATATGCATGCCCATGCCTATATATGTGCATATACACGTACATACACATAAGTATCTCAGTTGATCCACTTTTCTTCCAATCCACTACCAAACTCACCTCACCCTTACCTCATCACCCTCGGCTCCCCCTTCTACCGCTCCACTATAACCGCCTTCCCTACCCCACTCCCTTGGCCAGCTCCTCCCCCTTCACCCCAAAACCTTAATTTCACTCACACCACTTTCTATCCCCCGGTGTCCCTCTAAAAGGCACATCACCCATATTTTCTCACATCTAATACCACATGCAGCAAGTACAATCCACGCCTAACCCACTGCATCCGCAGACGTGCTACCACGCACTGCCACTTGGCCAACGTGTTTACTTCATGCGCCGCCACTGACTGTCGCCGTCGACCACCAGAATTCATCTTATTCTATTTTCCACATTATTCTGCCATCAAATCATGGAAATTCTCAAGAGACTAGGCGGAAGCGCAATAAAGATAAAGAGTGTAATGAGTATAAGTTGTTATATTCGGAGTCCGATAGGACCAAAATGGGATAGGATTTCTAGTAAAGTAGAATTGCACAAGAACGTGAATGATGTGATAAGGTATAATGATAGAATTATGGTGATGAAGTTAGTACTAAACAAGGAGGTATTGGCAGTTATTTGCGCCTACGCACCCCAAGTGGGACTAGGAGAACAAGAGAAGAAAGAATTTTAGGATGGCCTAGATGTAATGTTGAAGTCAATACCTAGGGAGGAACGAATTTGTATAGGAGGTGACTTTAATGGCCCCATTGGAAAGGATATTGATGATTTTCAGTCAGCATATAGCGGGTTTGGGTATGGAGATAGAAACGAGCAGGGTAAGGATCTGCTAGACTTTGCGGCGACCCACGTCCTATGTATTATAAATTCGTTCTTTAAGAAAGATGAATCACATATGATCACTTTTAGTAGCGGAGGACGTAACATGCAGATTGACTATTTTCTGATGAGGCGTGAAGATAGACGGTTGTAGAAGGACTGCAAGGTTATACCAGGGGAGGCAGTAGTGACATAACAACGTTTACTAGTGGTAGTTATAGCATTGAGCCAAAAGCAGAGTAAGGGGGTTGGAAAATTCCCATCCAGGATTCGATGGAAAAGTTTGAAGGACAAAAAAATTAACATATTTAGAGACAAGGCCATGTCCACGACATCAGATCCACTGGGTGAGGACATGAACCAGATATGGGAGGCAATGATGACTATTATTATTCACACGACGAGAGAACTCTTAGGGTAACAACAGGAAGGCTAACCATACATAAAGAGTCGTGGTGGTGGAAGGAGAATGTGCAACAAAAATAAGGGATAAACAAAGGAGTTTTAGGGAGATGTTAAGCTGTATAAATGAGGAGGAGAAAGTGAGATTGAGAGACAATTACAAAATCATCAGGAAGGAGGCAAAGAAGGCAATGATGGAGGCATAGACCGCCGCCTATAAAAAGATGTATAAACGACTAACAACAAAAGATGGAGACCACGATATGTTCCAGGTTGCTAAAGCTAGGGATCAAAAGAGGCAGGATCTAGGAGGTGGAAAGTTTATTAAGGAAGAAGATGGACATATGTTAGTTAAAGAACAAGACATCAAGTGGAAATAGCAAATATACTTCCACAATCTTTTCAATGGCGAAAGAGCTGACCATGAAGAAAGAGAAAGCATTATTACCCAAAAATGACAACATAATGACGATGACTGTCGGAGCATCACACAAGGAGAGGCGATGAGAGACTTAAGAAGATGGGATGAGCTAAGGTTGGCCTGGATAATATACCTATTGAGACGTGGAAGTATTTGGGAGAGGAAAGGGTTCAATGGTTAACTACTCTTTCAACCTTATTTTCAAAACAGGAAAAATATCTGATGAGTGGAGAAGGAGTGTTGCGATCCCGCTATATAAGAGCAAAAGAGAAGTACAGTGTTGTGGGAATTACAGAGGGATTAAGTTGCAAAGTTATACTATGAAGTTATGGAAGAAAGTAATCGACATTAGAATTAGAGGAGAGGCACAAGTTACGGTGAATCAATTTGGTTTCATGTCAGGTCGGTCAACTAGGCAAGAAATCCATATCCTAAGGAGATTGATGGAGAAGTATAGGGAGAAGAAGCACGAGCTACATATGGTATTCATCGATCTTGAAAAGCGTATGATAGTGTGCCACGTAAACTGATTTGGGATACTCTGGATGCAAGAGGGGTTCCCATGAAGTATATGGACATAATTAAAGATATATACATTAGGATAAAAACAACCATTCGTATGCATGTGGGGAATACAAACTTCTTTTTGGTGGAGGTAGGCCTCCATCAAGGGTCTGTTTTGAGCCCATTTCACTTCGCAGATGTCTTTGACGAGTTGTCAAAGACAATCTAGAAGGCAATTCCGTGGTGTATGCTTTTTGCTGAAAATATTGTATTAGTCGCAGAGAGTAGGCATACCCTGAGTATGAGAATAGAGCAACGGAGACGTGCTTTAGAGAGAAAAGACCTAAGGATTAGTCATTTTGAGACCGAGTATCTCACTGAAACCGACGGTGAGAATATCCAGCTCACCATCAAGGTCAAGTGGTACCATAGGTAAGTATGTTCAAGTACCTAGGATCATTTGTAGAGTAAAATGGGGATATAGATAGTGATGTAGCACATCGAGTTCAGACAGGCTGGTGTAGGTAGAGGATAGCCTCAGGGTTGCCGTATGAGAAGAATTTCAAACAAAATTAAATGGAAAATTTTATCAGGTGATAGTGCGGCCGGCAATATTATATGGAACAGAATGTTGGGCAATCAAGAGGACACAGTTGTAGAATATGGAAGTGACAGAGATGAGGATGCTGAGGTGGATGTATGGGCACACAACGCTAGACTGGATCTGAAATGAGGTATTTAGGAAAAGGTTAGGGGTGACTAGTATTGCAGACCAGATAAGAGAGGGGAGACTGAGATGGGGCATGTCAAGATGAGACAGGCAATTGCGACTGTCAAAACAGTTGAAGGCCTCATTATAGAGGGAAAGAGGATTAAAGGCAGGCCCAAACTAACTTGGGATGAGCGGATTAGGCATGACCTACTAGACTTGCACCTCTCTGAGGACATGGTCCAGGATATAAGTTCATGGAGGTAGAGGATTAAGGTTAGCGATGTTTATACAGGATATAGGGGCACCTTAGATCATATTTAAGGGGTTAGATATGCTCTACACTTTAGGTTGACTTTGCACTTTTTTGTTTTTGTCTTTGTCTTTCATTATATGTGCATATACAAGGTTATGAATACTTTACTATCGGCAACTTTCTATTTATATTTATTAAATTCTTTCACTAACACACTAGCACACCATATCCCTATTATTGTGCTATCCATACAGGTACATATAGAGCGGGGGTCTCACTAGAATCAAACTCTCTATCTTTTGGGATGGAGGTATTGTTTGCCTGTTTCTTACCCTATCCAGACCCTAGCGATAGCTTTTGCTGTCATTAAGATATATTGAGTATGCGTTGTTGTTGTTGTATACTAGTATCATATTCATAAAATTATACAATCTTTATATACATATATATGCAGACCAGCCGAAACGTATAGTTGACGTACACAAAATTATTCATGGCTTCTTTCACATAAAATACCAAAAATCGCACATACATACATACATACATGCATATATATATATATATATATATATATATATATATATATATATATATATATATATATATATATATATATATATATATCACACGGCCAAATACCCCGTACACACATACATCCATCTATACAATCAATTATATACATGCATCATCCTTGATTTGATACAAAAATATATATACGTGGTTCGCAAAATCATAACGAGTATGGGTAGAATACTTACTTGGATCCGTATATAGCATACCGATTAAATAAATTAGAGTCTGTTAGACGAAAATCACCAAATCTTCCACTCCGAAGGTGCCGGCCGAATATGCTTAATTGTGTGGCTGATGGATGCCATTTATTTTTCAAGGGGTGTATAAAAGTGTAGGGATGATATGGTTATATATGTATATATAGAGAATTAGGTTTTGTTGAATGAAAAAACCACTCCTTCTCTTACGGGTGGCGCTGGCCGAATTCTTTTTGGTGTAGGAGGGTGTGGCCGGCTGCCATGATGGGTATGAGGGTGGCCGATTTTTCTCAAGGGGTGTAAGGCTAGTTTGAGCTATGTATGTATGTATATGTATGTATGTGTGTGTATAAATATATATGCACACACAGAGATAGATGTGATATAGTTAGGTAATTTCCTATTAGGTATAGGAAATATATTTAAGTTAATCTAGAAGAGTATAATTCTCATCCATTTGTTTCTATTCCAAATCATGTACATACGGTAAATATTATCTATATCTACCATTCATATTTTTATTATTCTCTTTTTGTTTTAATTTTTATTATTTTTTCCTTATTCAAAGAAACAGGGCATAACCTTTCTTCTCCCTTACAAAACGTTTCGTCCTCGAAACTTGCATACCTTAATCGAATAAGGGTAGATACATCTTCTACACTTCTTCTTTAAGCCCCTATGTCGCTTCTTGCTTCGTATGATTAGTCCACTGAGATTTTACGTATGGGATCACTCGCCTCCTCAAAACTTAATCCTTTCAGACCACGATCAGTATCGACACTTCTTCTTATGTCGTATCATTTCTCATTTTCAGTGGTCGACATTCCAATACGTGACATGGGTCGGGGAAATATCGAATTAGCTGTGACATATGAAAGACATTGTGCACTTGCAATAGTAGCGTAGGTAGCACTAAACAATATGCTAATGCCCCAATCCGCTCGCGTACTTCATAGGGTCTCATATAGCGAGGGCTTAGTTTTCCTTTATCTCGAATGCCTTGCAGCGTAACATCATCTTTCTGCGCTTCTTTGATCCATTCTACTAATGTCAGGGTGATAATCAGGTTTGTTAGAACATTGGCCATGGAGTTGAAAGTATCCATATCAAACTCCTCCATTTCTTTCAACATTATTACTAATGCTTCTCAACACGGAATAAGTTCACAAAATCATTTCGTAAACACCTACAAGGTAGTTTCTAATTTCACTGTCCTCCACTTGTTAAAATAATAACATGATCTTTCAATAACTCTAGAATCAAAGCTAAGGGTACTGTCGCCATGCTGAGTGATTCCACAACCCAATCGTCAGTATATATGGAACTCATATCTGCTGCCATCAGCAACCCTCTATAATTTGTGTTTATGTATACTGCGATCTTAACTTAAACATCTTATTGACGAAATTAATCTCATAAAAAGTATGTATTTTAAGAATACGTGTACTCTAGTACAATACAACTTAGTCATCACTAGCATCCCACAAGATGATCTCGTCCTCATAGGGTTCAATCCCTAACTTAATTCTCCATATTTGCAAATTAGGAAATTTCTCTATACCATCATATGTATTCAAGCCTACTTATCTCTATTGGCCATTATTCCTAATAGTGACATCACATCTTGTCAATTCAATGCGTAATCATAGTTTATTTCTATTCATTCTATATTTTAAGATTCAACTTAAGAGATCATTAACTTAGGCATCTTAGGGCATTCTAATTCACCATGTTTTCGTGTGGCACACTGACCTACCGTATTTCTTTAATTGGTTATTTCAACCACTAATTTTAACCCAGTTAAATCCCACATGAATAGCAGCCACAATTTGTTCATGCTTACATTATTTCAATTCGAGCCTACTAGATTCAACAATACTTACGTATTCCAATATTCACATTTATTTTCTTATCGACACTGGTATCATCAATTTATATTAGTAACTCTAAGATTTACATCTTAACCAACATCTAAAACCTTCGTGGATAATACCATTTATCAAGACTATTTGCTTATGTCATGACTAGTCTAACTTCTCATTTGCATCGACATGTTGATTCTAAACTTAGATCAAGTACCGCAACTATGGCTCCTAACCAAACTTATTCATTTAAGGTTTACCCAAATAACTTGTTGTTGTTAAGTATGAATACCAAACTGAAACTTTCTGAATGATAACTCATTTTGTGTGCCAGCTATGGTCATTGAGAGTTTAAGGTTGTCAGCCAATATCCCTACAAAGGCTAATACGTGAACCTATTTCGATAATTCTAAAATTCATTATCCTCATACAATATAGACTTCTTGACAAATCTCTTAGCAACGAATGAGTGGATCGAGCCATTATTAAATAGTACATTTGTTGGGACTTTATTTACTAGTATGGCACCTATGAAGTTTAGGGGTTCAAATATAGAGTTACACAGTTACATGCTTACTCATTTAAAATGCAAAACTAAAGGTACATACGACCACGTTGTTGGACTATTGAACGTCCGTATCGGTCATCACGTGCACCCTGGCAAGCATCTAGCAGCTCTTTAGAGTCCCAGGCGTTCGAATTCACCACTCCAATGCGAATGTGTATTCAGTACCCTCTCAAACTTCACCATCTTGAGACGTATGTCGCCCATGATAGGCGGCACGAACCTCCCTAGAGCACTAAATAGATTGGTGTACTCCGCCACTCACATATCTGGCCCATGTCTCAGCGACTCGAAGAGCACTAAATTGGTTGGCATACTCCGCCACTAACATACCTGGCCCATGTCTCAGCAACTCGAAGGCTCCAATCTTCTGCAATGTCACAGAGGGCAAAATATAGAAATTTCGGAACTTCTCTCTTAAATGTGCCCAACTAGTTGTCTGTAGTAGATCCATCGTCACAGTGGTCCACCAGTTATCAGCCTCACCAATTAAAAATGGTCGGATCACCATAATCTTCATCTGATACGCTACCTGCAATAATGCGAATTTGTTCTCCACCTCGCTCAGCCATTTATCGGCTCCTTCTAGGTCAGCGCCCCCGTCAAAGGTCGGGACATGAACCCGCTTCATCTCCCTATAGTAATATCGGCCCCCCTATCACTGCTCCGGTGGGATCGCCTGCCTAATCTAACTAGTGCATCAGCCAGAGCCTACAGCAAGGCATTCTAGTTCTTGGCATGGTTGTCATTTCTGTTGCCGTTAGGATCTCTTCTCAGAGGCATTCTACTATAACATGGCAGTTTATATATTTAATTACATATCAAAAAATTAGGGGTTTACAGTGATCGGGTTTAAGGGATTATGCAAAAGGTTATAATCAAACTTAAATAAGAAGATTAATCAAAATCGTATGATATACCCTAGGTATATATACCCCTCGACCAAGCATCCCTTAAGTCTAAGGTCATTACTTATTTCTAAAATTGTTACTTAGTATAATCATCTCTTACGTTTAAGATAGTGACTTATATTCAAATCATCACTTAATTCTAAGATCATGGCCTAAATCTATGTTTCCGCTGTGGATATATAGCTATGCTTTGATACCACCTGTAGCGACCCGTCTAGAGCTCTAGTACTCGAAACGATTCACCCACTGTATTTTGCTACGAGAAATACAAGGTGATACTAGAAATGCAAGGCAACAATACAAATCAATTACACGTCAGCAAAGTAATTTAAATTGATGTCAGCGGAAGTCACAAAATCAAAATCCTCAAATATTCATAATTCATTAATATATATCAAATTTTAGGCAAAATCCAAAATCCAATAAATAAATAAAGCTTAACAAAATATCTCTAACGTCTCTGAATATCAATATAAAATCCATAAATTACAATTTCAAAATAATCCTATAAGTCCATCAAGTCTGGAGTCGTCAATATCCCCATTCAGAATCGTCCTCGACAAACTTCAATTCACACACCTGATTATCTGCAAAACCACAATTAAGAATAATGATGTAGCCCATCGAGTTCAAGCAGGCTGGTGTAGATGGAGGGCCGCCTCAGGGGTGCTGTGTGATAAAAATTTCCCAACTAAATTAAAGGGAAAATTTTATAGGGTGGCAGTGCGACCAGCAATGTTATATGGGACAGATTGCTGGGCCATCAAGAAGTCACAACTACAGAAGATGGAAGTGGCAGAGATGAAAATGTTAAGGTGGATGTGTGGGCATACGAGGCTAGACCGGATCAGAAACGATGCGTTTCGAGAAAGGTTAGGCGTGGCTAGTATAGCCGATAAGATAAGGGAGGGAAGATTGAGATGGTTTGGGCATGTCAAGCGGAGACAGACAACGGCGTCGGTCAGAGCAATTGAAAGCCTAACTGTAGAGGGAAACAGGAGTAAAGGCAGACCCAAACTGACTTGGGATGAGCAGATAAGACACGACTTACTAGATTTGCACCTCTCTGAGGACATGGTCCAGGATAGAAGTTCATGGAGACATAAGATTAAGGTTAACGAGGTATAAGTCATATATAGAGACACTGTAGAGTATATGTAGGGACATAGCTAAGCATAAGTACTAGATACATTTTAGGTTAACTTCCCACTTGGTGGCGTATGTTTTACTGTTGTTTTACATTACATGTACATATATACGGGATGTGTATTTCAATACTGAAAGGCCTTTATTTGTATTTCTTGAATTTACTCACTAACACACTAGCACAACATATACCTAGTATCATGTCTTTCTTGAATTTACTCACTAACACACTAGCACAACATATACATATTATCATGTCATTTATGCAGGTAGAGCCGGGGGTCTCACTGGAAGCAGACTCTCTATCCCTTGGGATAGAGGTATTGTCTGCCTACCACTTACCCTCCCCAGACCCTGACGATAGCTTTTGCTGTCGTTGGGATATACTGGGTACGGATGATGATGATGATGATGAGCGACAAAACATTGCTCAGCAAGTTACCTTCATGTACTCACTATGGGATCGTACACAGGGAAACATGTGTACTTAAATAAATAACAATATATAAAATATCAAGTTTTCCATTCGAAAAAAATTACTATTATACCCTTATGATTACAAAATCAAGCAAGTCAACGATGTCAGAAAGTCAAGTATCCACTCATAGGCCAATCAATAGTTAGTTACAATAAAAAATGCAACGGTGTAATTTTTAAATCGATGCGATGCAAACCAAAAACAATTTTCGATTTCCAAATGCAATATTTTCAATTTTTGATGTAATACGATTTTCGATATTCAAATCCAAATGAAATTCCGATATCCAGTTCCAAACTGGTACAAATTCTAATGTCCAATATCCAAGTCCAACTCAGTACGATATCAAATTGGAAGCAATTTTCGATGCGATTGGTATATCACTTTCCTTACAAGTGACTCATACCGCAAGACTAACGAATTGATCTCTCAATAAACAAATATGCTATGGATACCCTATTACAGACTAGGTCGTTACGTCTCTAGCGCCAATATGCCCTTACACCATTATCATATTCCTTCAAAATCAATACCATTTCTGTAGCGACCCATTCCGAACCCTAGTACTCAGAACGACTCACCTGTAGTATTTCGCTATGGAAGACACAAGACGTCGATATCGATGCAAAACATGTCAGTAGCATGACACAAATTGATATCAGCAGAAGTCAAATAAAACCTGAAATCATCATAAATAATAAGTACGTACAGTGGTCTAATCAATAGTCAATAATACATCATCGGAAATAAAGGTAAATGTCTAAGTCTCCACCAGTACATAAAATGGAACTGCCCTCTATATTCCAAATATCAATAATGTCCTCTGTCCAGCGGTCAATATCCTCACTCAGCATCATCCTCGACGTACACTAAATTATACTCCTGGTCATATGAAAATGATAAAGAGTGGTATGAGCGACACTTCGCCCAGCAAGTTACCTTAACATATTTACCATGAGATTATGCACGGAGAATTAAGGGTAGTAATAATAACTAACAATACTGAAAATACATGCTTCTCATTTTGCAAATGATTTTACAGTTTTACACCTAACAATCAAAATCAAAGGCACAAGTCAATCCAACCCAAAACACCTAACAAAGTCCAATCAGGGAATAGTCCAAAAAGTAATGTCATTTTCCAAAATGATGCAATGTCAATGTTTCAAAACCAAAACAAAAACTTTCCAAATTCTAAATTTCCAAATCCGGTTTAGCCGGTCCAAAATTCCAAAGTCTAAATAATCAAAACCCGGCTAAATCGGTCTAAAGTCTAAAATCAAATGCGATGTCCACAGCACTTTCTCTATAAATGACTTATACCGTAAGACTTACGAATTGGTCCCCCATTAGTCAATATGCCATAGACTCCCTGAACATTCTAGGTGGTTACGTCTATGGCGCCCTAATGACGGCCAATATGTCCGTGCTCCCTGATTCTAGGTAGTTATGGCTGGACGCTCTGTTTGTTTGGAACCAATCCAGCTCAACAATATATTTCACGTTGTAGGCGTGAATTTTGAAATATGAATGCAAATTTTTCGAAATTATTTTCTAAGTCCAAAGGTTAGTCGAAATTGCAAAAATACCCAAATACCATATAATCCAAATTAAATATATCAAACGATTCCACAATCAAAAAAATACCAAATGTAACCACGGTATTCCTCCACCACAAGTGAGGGTTTAATTATTAATGAAATACTCGGACAGTACCCTCCGTCCTTCACCTGAAAAAAAAAACATATACATATAATCTGAAAACCCAATTTAGTTTATACCTTTTAGAATTCCAGCCGCTGCCTAGCACCACAACACTTACAATCTGTAAGGATCCATACCTAAATTTAAAGGGTACTGTGAAATATCAATTTCAATTCCTCACATCAACTACACCTTCGGCCACTGGATGTTGGAAAGAAGATAAAATAGGAAAGTAAAGATTTGAGTTTTGAACAAATAAATTTCAGTGGATATTATATTAGAGATAGTCAGTATCACGTCACTTTTACAAATATGACTGCATACCCTATTATATTAACATTATATTATTTACGTTAAACTATGTGTGTTAAAATATGTCACTACAATGCTTCTGTGATAGTAACAATTACAGATTGCAACAACAACATGCGGAGTACTTTACATATGTAGTATCGATCAGTAATTAATTGACATGTATTTATTCACATCTATGAGGGTGCATTTACATTGGTGGTGCACGTGTATCAGGTTGTTTTGTATGTATTAGTACTTGATAAACACGTATAGTTTGGTGTGTTGTTTACTTTTGTATTATACAATATCATTAATTACTTCATTTGGTTGCAACAATTGTGAGAGAAAAAAAGAAACATACCAAATGAATTATAAAAACCCAGTAACTATTAAATGTTTACTTTATTTTGTGTGTTGTCTTTTTCTCAATTGTGTGTGCAGAAGTGTAGGTTATCTTTAGAGTTGCATGGCTGCCATTTGAGAGAAGCTGCCGCTGCCTAGGGCAGCGGCTGAGGCTATACATGGGGGATATATTTATTTGTATTATATGCATGAATCTAGTGTGGTGTGTAGGATTTTATGAGAATAATTGATGATTTCCGGAATTTGTATGATGGACTAACATGCATATGGTCGTGTGTTATGAATTTGTTAGAGGTGATGATGTAGCGTCCCGACCCGGACAGCGGAATCCGAACCGGTTCACCCGTTGTAGCTTACTGAGAAGACTACAAGACGTCTCATCTCTCGAATACACATCATCACTGACGTAAGAGAAATAAGTGCGGAAACATGCATCTGATAAATCTCCACCATTAATTCGATACATTAAATGGTAAAAACCTCTCTAAGGGTAATCACAGTAATAACGAACTAATCCCCAAGTGTATGAAAGAACTGAAATAAATAACAATTGTGTCATCTAGCTCCCAACATGTCTCTATCTATCCCATTCAGCTCACTCGCCATCGTCTTCTATGAATATCATGTCGTAGCTAGGCTCATCTGCAATCACAAAGGTAGTACCCTTAGCGAAAAACGCTAGCAAGTAACCCGCTTATAAGACATACGGGATCAACACATGGTCAGACATGAGTAATATATAATTCAAGGGAATTGTGGGGCACATGTCTCGTAAGTTTCCCAAATATATCGGCGAATAACGTAATAAAACAATTACAGCAACTTGCACACAATTAACAATTCATTGGCAATCAGATATCACTCACATTCATACCACCTTGACTCTCGTGATGCATGTCAAAATATGCACTACACTACACATCCACATATGCATGAACACTTTCTCTTTTAAAACAGTGCAATGCATGTCATAATGTCTGGTCACATCACATAACTTTATACCCTGTAACGCGCCCCGGCTTATATTTCCATCCCGGTTTACGTTACAACCAACTTTATACCCTGTAATGCACCTCGGCTTATATTTCCATCCCGATTAGCATTACAGACAACTTTATACCCTGCAACGCGCCCCGGCTTATATTTCCATCTCGGTTTGCGTTACAGTCTTTTGTGCCCTGCAATGCACCCCGGTTTAAATTTCCATCCCGGTTAACATTGCAGGTCACCTTCGCAAATCTGTGCCGAATCACCTCTTTTCAAATCAATATGCAAATGCAAGTGCCATGATGCAAGACTCCTCGTTTCAATCCCATTTCTCATTCTCGTATGCAATTCACATAAGTAGTTCATGTACACACGCGCAAGTATAAGCACACACAAGTTTCCACTAACTTACACATCCTAACTTAGGCTTCCACCATCTCGTCAACACTCAGTCTTGACTCTAAGGTTCACAACCTAAGGCAAGTCTCCCTAACCATCCTTCATTGAACTCCCAAACACCTCGTACGATCATTTCCTAACCCACCTAAGTCATTCACGTTGAAACTCGATTCGAGAACCCATTGAAGTCACCAATACTGATTCACCATTCTAGGTCATGTTCCCAAGACTTAGACTACCTTTAAACAGGTTTTAAGAAGTCTCTAAGATCCCCCCAAGATTCCCCGAACTTCTCTCTTTCCTCCTCTACTTTTCTACAAAACTGATGGACTTCATCCCCTACTTCGATCGATCGATGTCTCACTGGGGACATCGATCTCTCAGCCTCACCTACATCGATCGATCGATGTCCGACTGAGGACATCGATCTCTCAGGCTACCTGCACATCGATCAATCGATGTCCAACTGGGGACATCGATCTCTCAGCAACCACTACATCGATCGATCGATGTCCAACTGGGGACATCGATCTCTGACATCGATCGATTGATGTCTGCGGTTCCTCCAAATTTCCTCTGCGTTTTCTGCAACCACTGCAGAACCAAAAACACCAACAAATCCAAACATCGATCCATTCAATCCAAGCCTAATCCCTACTATCATCCATGCTTAAACTATAGGTCAAACACTTATACGCAATACCACACGACGATTCAAGCCTAGAACGCAATTATCCGACTCTCTCAATCCCAAAAATCTCGTCTTTCCTCTCAAACCCTTCACAACTATGAAACCACACCAAGAAGGGATGCAGGGGTAGGGATTTGCAGGATTTTACGTAATCAACAATATCAACAAATGCTTTTTCGTATACATTGGCCAAATCAACAACACCTAAAACATAAATCATATACAAGCAATCACAAACCAAACTACTGCATGGTGATCCAATTTGATATCAAAAGAGGCCAGTTTTCTTTCACAAATCGTAGGAACTTATAAGAAAGTTACTTGCCTTTGACTACTCGGAGACGGATTGGAAAACAAACGAAGGTAGGATCGGTTTCCGGAGACTATCTTCTTCCTCTACGTGGTTGGAACAGAAACGGCTAGGGCAGGGAAAAAAAGCGTCGATGTTTTCTTTAAAATAGAGAAACTGACGCTTTGTCAGTTTTTATATGGGAAGGGAAAGGTTTGGTGTTTCTAAAATATATCTATTATCTTTTATCTTAAAAGATAAATCCTAATATTTATTATTAAAAATTGAATACAAATTAATTTCTAATATTTAACCCTTCATTTAATCCTCATTAACCCTATTATTTAATTGTCATTAGTACGGTTGACCGTCATTAATTTCCGTGAACTCCTTCTTTGTCTTTTAATTACCCTACGGAGGGTGCGGGGCATAACATCCCACCCCCTTACAAAAAGTTTCGTCCTCGAAACTGGCGTACCTTATTGGAATTGATGTGGATGTAGCTCCTTCATTTGTTCCTCAAGCTCCCACGTGGCTTCGCGCTCCGTATGGTTACTCCACTGAACTTTGACATACGAAATGACGCGTCGGCGTAGGACTTGATCTTTCCTATCCACAATCTTTATTGGATGTTCCTCATAGGTAACATCTTCATTAACATCCAAGGGTTGAGCTTCAAGGACATGTCTCGGGTCCGATACGTATTTCCTTAATTGGGATACATGAAATACGTTATGGACTTGGGACAAATTTGGTGACAAGGCTAATCGGTACGCTCTTTCGCCAACCTTACCAAGTACTTCGTAAGGGCCAATATACCTAGGGCTTAACTTGCCCTTCACCCCGAATCTTGCAACTCCCTTGGTAGGTGAAACTCGTAAATAAACCTTTTCGCCTTCCTTAAACTCTAAGGGTCGCCTCTTTGTGTCAGCCCAACTTTTACTGCGATCTTGGGCCACTTTGAGTTTCTCTCTTATCACTTTGACCTTTTCAACTGTTTTCTCAACCAACTCAGGTGCAGTGATTGTTCTTTCTCCAACTTCATCCCAACAAACCGGGGACCTGCACTTGCGTCCATATAGGGCTTCAAATGGCGCCATGCCAATTGCACTGTGATAGCTGTTGGTATATGAAAACTCCATTAACTTCAACATGCTATCCCAGTTTCCTTTAAAATCTAAAGCGCATGCTCTTAACATATCTTCCAAGGTTTGGATGGTTCTCTCGGATTGTCCATCCGTTTGAGGGTGGTATGCGGTACTCATTCTTAACTCCGTACCCATAGCTTTCTGGAATGCTCTCCAAAACTTAGAGGTGAACTTGGGATCACGATCCGACACAATGCTGACTGAGACTCCATGTAGGCTCACAATGTTATCCACATAGATATTGGATAACTTTTCATACGAAGTACCATGTGGCATGGCTATGAAATGAGCCGTCTTTGTTAATCGATCTACAATCACCCAGATCATCTCATTTCCATTTCTGGTCTTGGGTAGTCCCATCACGAAGTCCATAGTCACGTGTTCCCATTTCCATTCCGGAATATCTAGAGGCTTCATCAAACCACAAGGACGTTGATGTTCAGCTTTGACTTGTTGGCAAACCAAACACCTTTCAACAAACTCTGCGATAGATCTTTTCATTCCCATCCACCAATAGTTTCTTTTGAGGTCCTTGTACATCTTTGTGCTGCCGGGGTGGATAGATAACCTTGAGTTATGCGCTTCTTGGAGTAATTCCGTTCGGAGTCTGTCTTTACCTGGCACGCATAACCGATCCTGAAACCATAAACTTCCATCTCCTCGCAACTGGAAGTCCTTTACTGGTCCCGTGGATAATTTGTCGCGGATTTCTTTCAGTGCTGGATCCTCGTACTGCGCTTCTTTGACTCTGTCTACCAAGTCTGGACTGATAGACAAAGCTGTAAGGATATTCGCCACTGAATCCACCAATTCGAGATCAAACTCCTCGATTTCTCTTTCTAACGGAGATTGTCTCGCGTGGCTAGACTTTCTGCTCAACGCGTCCACCACTCTGTTGGCCTTACCTGGATGGTAGTTGATGGTTAGATCATAGTCCTTAAGTAGCTCCAACCATCTTCTCTGTCGCATATTTAACTCCTTCTGCGAGAATAAGTACTTCAAGCTCTTGTGGTCAGTGAATACGGCAAACTTTTCTCCATATAGATAGTGCCTCCAGATCTTAAGAGCAAAAACCACGGCTGTGAGCTCCAAGTCATGCGTCGGGTAGTTCTGCTCATATGGTTTCAGTTGTCTTGACACGTACGATATGACTCGTTCATTTTGCATCAAAACACAACCTAGTCCTTTCTTGGACGCATCACTATAGATCACAAAGCCGTCGGTGCCGGAGGGTTGTGCCAACACCGGGGTTGTGGTCAACCTCTTCTTGAGCTCGGTAAAGCTCTGCTCGCATTCAGCAGTCCACTTGAACTTAGTCTTCTTCTGTGTAAGTCGGCTCAATGGAACTGCTATTATTGAGAATCCCTCAACAAACTTTCTATAGTAGCCAGCCAAGCCTAGGAAGCTTCTGACTTCGATCACATTTGTGGGTCTTGGTCATTCAGTGATGGCTTCTATCTTCTTAGGATCCACAGAGATCCCATCTTCCGAAATTACGTGACCGAGAAAGGCTACACTTCTTAGCCAAAATTCACACTTGCTGAATTTGGCATAAAGCTGCTGTTGCCTCAGAATTTGTAACACCACTCTTAAGTGTCCAGCGTGTGCTTGTTCGTCGGGAGAGTAGACTAGGATGTCATCAATGAACACCACCACAAATTGATTCAACTGCTCTCGAAATACGGTGTTCATCAAGTCCATGAAGGCCGCTGGGGCATTAGTTAATCCAAAAGGCATCACTAAGAATTCATAATGCCCGTATCGAGTCCGAAAAGCGGTCTTAGGGACGTCTCCCGCTTTCACAAGCAATTGATGGTATCCTTGACGAAGGTTGATCTTTTAAAACCATCGGGCTCCTTTTAGTTGGTCAAATAAATCCTCTATCCTTGGCAGAGGATATTTATTCTTAATGGTGATCTTGTTCAACTCCCGGTAATCGATGCACAGCCTCATGCTGCCATCTTTCTTCTTTACGAATAAAACTGGAGCTCCCCAAGGGGATACTCTGGGGCGAATTAACTTTTTGTCTAACAACTCTTGAAGTTGCCCCTTTAGCTCCTTGAGTTCTGTTGGAGCCATTCTGTAAGGTGCCTTAGATATAGGCTCGGCTCCGGGTATCAAGTTAATCTCGAACTCTACTTCTCTCGATGGTGGGACTCCCGGCAAATCATCCGAAAATACATCCTTGAATTCATTGATCACCGGAATTAGATCGATAGGAGGAACCTCCTGCTTCACATCTAATGCGTACGCCATATATCCCTCTACTCCTTTTTGTAAGGCTTTGAAGGCCTTAATCGCTGTTAAGTATACCTTCCTTGGAGCTTTGGTCATCTTGACATTTCCTTGTATCGTGATGTCATTCATCTCAGGGTCCTTGAGGGTCACTTGCTTAAGTTTACAGTCAATATTGGCATGGTTCTTGGTCAGCCAATCCATGCCCAATATGACATCAAAGTCCTTCATTGGGATTGGGACTAAGGTCACCGAGAATATCTTTCCACCAAATTCCAAATCACAATCTTTGTACTGATGGTGAGAAACCAGTACTTGCTCGCCTGCTGCCTGCACCCTAAATGGGTTCTCAAGCCATTCGGGTAAATAGTCGAGTCCTTTTGCGAATCGCTTAGAAATGAAGGAGTGACTAGCTCCACTATCAAACAACACATTTGCGGGTACTTTGTTAACTAGAATCACACCTAATCACAAGAGGGTAACACATGAAGGTTTTCACATAACAATATACAATCATCAACTTAAAGGACTAAAATGCAGCTTAAGCAACTATTATTTAACTTAGGTCATACCTGTCACAACATTAGCGTCCTCCTGGACTTCAGCGTCCGTCATGGCGTGGACTCTGGCATTGGGCATGCCTTTCTGCTGTTGGGCTGGTCCTGCTCTGGCTTGAGGTTTAGGATTCCATTCAGGACAGTCCCTGATCCTATGGCCTGACTTTCCACATTTAAAGCACGCACCTGTTATTTTCCAACATTCGCCCACGTGTCTTTTATGGCAGTGTGGGCATTCTACAGGTGCTTGGCGATCAGGTTGATTTGGCTGCGGTGTCCTTTGAACTGGTCCCGCTTGTCCCTTTCTGGGAATCTTGACCCAACGTCCGGGTCTACCTCCACCTTGCTCTACTCTCGGCCTCTTGCTCGATTCTTCACGAGCCTCTCTTGGTTGTGATCTGCGCATGTCACTCTCCACTCGGTAGCATGCGTCCAGTATCTCCTCAAACGTTTTCAGAATTGACCCCGCTATAGCCGTCCGTATGCGGGGGTTCAGACCCTCTTCAAACTTCAGCATTTTCATTCTGTTGTTTTCCAAAACCATGGGTGTGAATTTGCCCAAGGCATGGAACCTATCCGCATAGTCTGAAACAGTCATCCTTCCTTGTTCAAATTTGTCGAACTGCCTCATCTTCTCTAGAATGGCAGTCTCGGGCACGTAGTAGTCTTTGTAGGCCTTCACAAACTGACTCCACTGGATAGGAGGGGTCATCTTAGGCAGGATGCCGCTCCACCAGGCATTAGCTCGGCCAATCAGTAGGGGTGTGGCTACATCCACCTTTAGATCTTCAGGCACTTGCACAAGCCTGAAACATTTTTCCACTTCGTCTAGCCAGAACCCAGCCACCTCTGGGTCAGTGGTCCCTTCAAAGTTTGGGGCATGCATCTTGCGCATTTCCCCAATATAGTATCTGATGCCTTGCTGGGGAGGTGGTGGAGGAGGTTGTTGTGGTTGTTGCTGCTGCTGAGCAACCCCTTGCGCTATCACTGTGATAGCGTCTATCAATGCTTGTGGGACTAGGACGGGTGGTGATGGTGGAGGGTTGTTGTCCCCGTTGCCACCGTTCCCTTGATTGTCACGTCTAGAAGGCATTTTCTGCAATGTCACGCTTATTAGTATCTAGCAGTTTAGAAATAAATCAGTGCTTGGGATCCATAATGTGATACAAGGCGGAATTCATAGATTTAAAATAACTACAATTATTGATTACACTTAATCGCACTTGTACACACACCCATCCCAATCAAACTTAAATCTAGGATTGCATACTTAGACTTAAAGATCCACTTAAGGTGAAAATCATAACCTAAGACTCTATATGTCATAACCTAGGTCTCCGAGGTAGATCTGAAGCCTAGGCTCTGATACCACCTGTAGCGCCCCAACCCGGACAGCGGAATCCGAACCGGTTCACCCGTCGTAGCTTACTGAGAAGACTACAAGACGTCTCATCTCTCGAATACACATCATCACTGACGTAAGAGAAATAAGTGCGGAAACATGCATCTGATAAATCTCCACCATTAATTCGATACATTAAATGGTAAAAACCTCTCTAAGGGTAATCACAGTAATAACGAACTAATCCCCAAGTGTATGAAAGAGCTGAAATAAATAACAATTGTGTCATCTAGCTCCCAACATGTCTCTATGTATCCCATTCAGCCCACTCGCCATCATCTTCTATGAATATCATGTCGTAGCTAGGCTCATCTGCAATCATAAAGGTAGTACCCTAAGCGAAAAACGCTAGCAAGTAACCCGCTTATAAGACATACGGGATCAACACATGGCCAGACATGAGTAATATATAATTCAAGGGAATTGTGGGGCACATGTCTTGTAAGTTTCCCAAATATATCGGCGAATAACGTAATAAAACAATTACAGCAACTTGCACACAATTAACAATTCATTGGCAATCAGATATCACTCACATTCATACCACCTTGACTCTCGTGATGCATGTCAAAATATGCACTACACTACACATTCACATATGCATGAACACTTTCTCTTTTAAAACAGTGCAATGCATGTCATAATGTCGGGTCACATCACATAACTTTATACCCTGTAACGCGCCCCGGCTTATATTTCCATCCCGGTTTACGTTACAACCAACTTTATACCCTGTAATGCACCTCGGCTTATATTTCCATCCCGATTAGCATTACAGACAACTTTATACCCTGCAACGCGCCCCGGCTTATATTTCCATCTCGGTTTGCGTTACAGTCTTTTGTGCCCTGTAATGCACCCCGGTTTAAATTTCCATCCCGGTTAACATTGCAGGTCACCTTCGCAAATCTGTGCCGAATCACCTCTTTTCAAATCAATATGCAAATGCAAGTGCCATGATGTAAGACTCCTCGTTTCAATCCCATTTCTTATTCTCGTATGCAATTCACATAAGTAGTTCATGTACACACGCGCAAGTATAAGCACATACAAGTTTCCACTAACTTGCACATCCTAACTTAGGCTTCCACCATCTCGTCAACACTCAGTCTTGACTCTAAGGTTCACAACCTAAGGCAAGTCTCCCTAACCATCCTTCATTGAACTCCCAAACACCTCGTACGATCATTTCCTAACCCACCTAAGTCATTCACGTTGAAACTCGATTCGAGAACCCATTGAAGTCACCAATACTGATTCACCATTCTAGGTCATGTTCCCAAGACTTAGACTACCTTTAAACAGGTCTTAAGAAGTCTCTAAGATCCCCCCAAGATTCCCCGAACTTCTCTCTTTCCTCCTCTACTTTTCCACAAAACTGATGGACTTCATCCCCTACTTCGATCGATCGATGTCTCACTGGGGACATCGATCTCTCAGCCTCACCTACATCGATCGATCGATGTCCGACTGAGGACATCGATCTCTCAGGCTACCTGCACATCGATCGATCGATGTCCAACTGGGGACATCGATCTCTCAGCAACCACTACATCGATCGATCGATGTCCAACTGGGGACATCGATCTCTGACATCGATCGATCGATGTCTGCGGTTCCTCCAAATTTCCTCTGTGTTTTCTGCAACCACTGCAGAACCAAAAACACCAACAAATCCAAACATCGATCCATTCAATCCAAGCCTAATCCCTACTATCATCCATGCTTAAACTATAGGTCAAACACTTATACGCAATACCACACGACGATTCAAGCCTAGAACGCAATTATCCGACTCTCTCAATCCCAAAAATCTCGTCTTTCCTCTCAAACCCTTCACAACTATGAAACCACACCAAGAAGGGATGCAGGGGTAGGGATTTGCAGGATTTCACGTAATCAACAATATCAACAAATGCTTTTTTGTATACATTGGCCAAATCAACAACGCCTAAAACATAAATCATATACAAGCAATCACAAACCAAACTACTGCATGGTGATCCAATTTGATATCAAAATAGGCCAGTTTTCTTTCACAAGTCGTAGGAACTTATAAGAAAGTTACTTGCCTTTGACTACTCGGAGACGGATTGGAAAACAAACGAAGGTAGGATCGGTTCCCGGAGACTATCTTCTTCCTCTACGTGGTTGGAACAGAAACGGCTAGGGCAGGGAAAAAAAGCGTCGATGTTTTCTGTAAAATAGAGAAACTGACGCTTTGTCAGTTTTTATATGGGAAGGGAAAGGTTTGGTGTTTCTAAAATATATCTATTATCTATTTATCTTAAAAGATAAATCCTAATATTTAATATTAAAAATTGAATACAAATTAATTTCTAATATTTAACCCTTCATTTAATCCTCATTAACCCTATTATTTAATTGTCATTAGTACGGTTGACCGTCATTAATTTCCGTGAACTCCTTCTTTGTCTTTTAATTACCCTACGGAGGGTGCGGGCATAACGGATGATAATTGATGAATTATGATGGACAAAATATGAATTGAATCACAAGAAAAACCGAATTGAATGGAATTAGAGTGTTTGTCAATAGAAGAGGGTAAAATCAATTTTAAAAATCGGGATTTTCAGTGGTTTGAGAGCGGAATATGGTAGAAAATGTCAAGAGAAAAATTCTGGTGGTTGGAGGTCCAGGAGACGGGCTGCGCAAACCTCGGAACAAGTAGCCAGTCCAGAAATGATAGTGTCACCTCTTGAAGCTTATGAGGTGAATGCTCCTACTGAGGTAACTGAAGTACTTTCTAGTAGTCTCTCCCATGTAATCACCCAAGAAGATAGTATTGTGTCCCCTGAAGTACAGGTACGAGTTCTTCCTTCCAGAGGTAATAGAGGAGTACCGCCCTAGAGATACTCACCAGAACAATCTCGACCCAGATCTACACGGTATCCAGTACACATTACACATGAAGAAGAGGTGGAGGGACGAAGTGCATTAGCTTGCTTGGCAGCTGTCCTTAGGACCATTGAAGAAGCAAGTCAGGTCTGAGAATGGAAGGATGCTATGGACATAGAGATGGAGGCCTTGAAAAGAAATGGACGTTGGAGAAGTGTGTACTTCTAGAGGGTAAGAAACCTGTTAGGTGTCGTTGGGTGTTTACAGTCAAGCAAAAATCAGATGGAACAATAGATCGATTCAAAGCACGGCTAGTAGCAAAGGGATATACTCAAACATACGGAATTGACTACTCTGAGACGTTCTCTCTAGTGGCTAAGATTGATACGATCAGAGTATTATTCTCTGTAGCAGTAAATAAAGGGTGGCCTTTATTACAGTTCGATGTAAAGAATGCGTTCTTACATGGAGAACTTAAAGAGGAAGTGTACATGATAGCACCCCGAGGATATTCAGAAGAGTTCTAAGAAAATGAGGTATGCCGGCTGAAATGATCTTTATATGGGCTAAAGAAGTCGCCAAGAGCATGGTTTGGAAGGTTCACAAAAGCCATGAAAGAAAGTGGGTACGGACAGAGAAATGCAGATCACACCTTGTTTTACAAACGAAGGGGAAAACTGGTAACTTGTTTAATTATTTATGTGGATGACATGATTATCACAGGAAGCGACCAAGAGGAGATGAAACGGTTGCAGCACCATTTGTTTACTGAATTTGAAATGAAAGATCTGGGAAACCTGAAATATTTTTTGGAGATAGAAGTGCATCAATCAAAAAAGGGAATTTTCATAACGCAACAAAAGTACATATTAGACTTGCTGGCTGAAGTAGGGATGGTAGGCTCGAAAAAGGGAATTTTCATGACGCAACAAAAGTACAGATTAGACTTACTGTCTGAAGTAGGGATGGTAGACTGCAAGCCAAGTAAAGCTCCAATGGCAACAAACTTAAGGTTAAAGTTTACGGAAGGCGCTCCATTAGTTGATCGAGAACAATATCAGAGGTTGTTGGGGAATTAAATCTATCTGTCTCTCACAAGGCCAGACATCGCTTATGCAGTTAGTGTTGTGAGCCAGTTTATGCACAAACCTCAAGAAGCGCATTTAGAAGCAGCGCTGCGGATTGTTTGATATCGGAAAGGAACATCAGAACGAGGTATTTTGTTTTTACACCGAGATCATTTGGATATCGAAGTATACACTGATGCAGATAGGGCGGGCAATCCGAATGATAAGAGATCTACATCTGGCTATTTTGCCTTAGTTGGAGGGAATCTTGTCACATGGACAAGCAAGAAACAAAAGGTTGTGGCTTTTGCCCAGTGTGCAGGCAGAATATAGAGGAATTGCTAAAGAAGTAATGAAGATTATGTTGCTATGGAAGCTAGTATGTGAGTTAGGGTTCCCGCCAACACAACCAGCTCGAATAAAATGTGTTAATAAGGTAGCTGTGAGTATCTCAGAGAATCCAGTGCAGCATGACAGAACCAAACATGTAGAGGTTGATCGACATTTTATTAAAGAGAAGCTTGAAGATGGAGTTATAGAAATTCCTTTCGTAAGGTCAGAAGAGCAGCTTGCAGACATACTCACCAAGGCAGTGGCGGCGAAGGTGTTCGAGTCTATACTTGACAAGTTGAACATTGGGGATTTCAATGATCAACTTGAGGAGGAGTGTTGGAAAGAAGATAAAATAGGAAAGTAAAGGTTTAGAGTTTTGAATAAGAGATAGGGATCATTATAACAAATCAAATCATATCCCGATCAGATTCTGTTGTAATTTGAACTTACCTTTAGATAGGGTGATTTGTAACTATAAAGTTACCATCGGGTACTGTATATGAAATCAATGAAATGAAACAATTTTTCATTCAATCTTGACACTGAAGATCCACTATTCCTAATTGCAATTTAATATATATTCATAAATACATGCAGTATATTAACTTTCACATGTCTATATTTGCACATCACAAAAAAGCCTACACTGCCACTGCCTACATAGTACATCAATTTTTATTATATATATACATATATATATATATATATATATATATATATATATATATATATATATATATATATTGACAAGAAGATAATACTTACAATTCAAAAATATGGCCAATCTAAACTTCAAGTACATTTTTCCCAAGACAAATTTCTACTTTATGGTCTTGTTCGTCATTCGCACCTTCCTCCAAGCACATTGTCGTCATACAATTAGGGGAATTGGAGTTGAGTTAAAGGCTGATGCTCTTCCGATTTATGTTCATGAAGAGACGCAAAACAAGGATGGAGGCAAGGTTGCAGCAGGAAGCAACAAATCTGAAGGAGGGGAGGTTGCTACTCACTGAACAATTCAGCTGATCCAAATGAATACCCATACTGCTATCCTATTATGGGGTATTGGTGCTACACCAAAAAGCCTGAAATATGCTACAGAGATCCATCAATTTGTGGTGCATGTTGTAGATTAAAGCCACAGGCTAGCTGCGTTGCTTCTTGAAATTTCTTATTAAATAATCAAAGCAATTATTCCTAAAATTTTCAATTTCTTATTAAATAGTCAAAGCAATTATTCCTAAAATTTTCTATGTATCTGTCCGAATTACAAGTTTCTGAACATCTTTCAAATGGATAATCATGTTTCAATTAAAACATATATATATATATATATATATATGTATATGTATATGTATATATGTATGTGTGTGTATATATATATATATTCAATCATCTATGAAAACAATTATACGAATGCATGCTCCAAAGTTAATATCAAGAATATACATAAGTTTTACAAATTCATGGTAAATACGTCAAGTTTACTTACTCGATGGATTACACTATATCATATTATAGAATTGGAATTAGGTTGAATCGATGAAACTTCTTCTTTCTCTCCTAGTGTTCTCGGTTGTTGGGCTTGATGATGACAAAATTTTTTTTTACGGTTGCTATTTTCTTAGAGGAGAAGCAGCTTAGTTTTTTTAGTTTTCCTTCTGTATGGGTGAAGTAAATTGGTTGGGGGAAAGGAATTTAAAGAGGGCTAAAACAATTTTTTAAGTGGATAAGGCAGTCAGGGAAAGTGGGGGAGTGATTTAAGCTTAACAGGCAAGATTTTAGGTGGAGGGTTATTTGCCCCCTATAACTGCCGCTGCCTTCTTTCTTTTTTTTAATGTTTTTTCTTTTACAATGAAACATATTTTTCTTATTGTTTAAAAACTCTTTTTTTTATTTACATAAATTCACGGGACAAAACAACTCTCTCCTCTTACAATAAGTTTCGTCCATGAAACTTGCCTATTACGTGGTTTACTGTAGTTCCAATTAATTCCTTCACCTAGTATGCGTCACGAATATAGCCATATCAGCCTTTTCTCTTAGGTTGTTAAACCCTCAATTTCACTTATATTACTTAATACGTATCCTTCCACCTACATACTTGTAATCTACAATCCTGGATTCTTAAACTCATTATTTATGATTCATCCCCTAGATATATAACCAAACTAAATATCCTTTGAGTACTCCTATATGTTAATCATTACTCTCCCTTTGTAGCGCCTCGCCTGGGGCTAGGGTATTTGCACGGTGCACCCACCGTACTCTACTACGAGAAGTACAAGGCGTCGATGACATACATGTACAAATCGTAGAAACATGTATCAATAAATGGAAACAAAAAAACATAAGTAGAAATAAACATCAACTGAAGTACATCCTAGTACATCCGCATGAGTGCCATAAGTACATCAAGAGTACAAAATAGAGTAGTACATGGCTGAATATCCAAAATACAAAAGCGGCCGTAGCCAGCTACTAGCCAGCTCCTTGCACCTAGTCTCGGGGCTTATCTTCAATAAACTCTGGCCCAGGGTCCTGTGGATCTAAGTGGTGAAAAAAAGGGGTGAGCAATAACGAATCACTAGCAAGTAGTTTTGCCTAGGTTTGTCAAATGGATCATACATGGAGACAAGGGTAGTGGGTGGTACAGTATGGTGAATCACAGATACAATGTAAATAGGAATAATAAATCATAGAGTGAGTGCGGAATAATAATGCATAGTGTAAATGCAGAAATAATATAGCAGATATCATATCATGCATAACTATCACAGATAAAAAGCATCATAAAATTAACAGACTTTCCTGTTAAACATTCATGTCTTAACTCGTAGTTACTTTATTCTTGGGTAAAATCTTCTTTGGTTTGTGCTCGTCATTCTTTTAATCATACTTGGTCTCGATATTTCCATATTCATGAGTTAGAATTATTAGAGGGTGCATGAGACGTGATCGTGATATATGCATTGTAAAACTTTTTGAAAAATGTTTCATTTCATACATACATAAACATGACATGACATCAGTGGCTATAGCACCTAGCATAACATAAGAATGGTACCTACGACATATCGAATGATTCCCCGAGTAGCCACAAGTATCCTCTATGAATCCCGATGGTCCAACCAAGGTGTTACATCGTACGTACATAGGACTAACGGTGACGCGCTATAGCAAAGAACCCGAATCCCGGACGCTGTGTTACACTCTGCAATAACGTATTTTGCCCCTGACATCCTCCTTCAGGTCCAGACATCAGGCAACTCTTCATACTGAACGTTATAGACGTAACAGAAAGGCAGAGAACCCTTACCCCGGGGAAGGTGTTACACTCAGCCTACATGTCATGCGTATATGAATAGGTAAAGAGCCTTGTCCAGACAAAGTGTTCCACTCACCCACAGATACATGCATAAGTCGTATGTAATCAATCGTCTCACGGTACAATTCCTTAAATCATGAGAACTTTTAGAAACATTTCATGCATAAATCTTAAACTTGCTTGTAAATAACTCAGTGTTGTTTTAAAACCATGAAGACAACGTGCATGAGGAAAGGCTTTACGTAAAGCTCTTTCCATTCCTATTCAGATTTACTAATTGATTTTCTTAATTATAGTTGGTTATTATTTATTCAATTATATTGTCTTATTTGGCTAGTTTGCCCTTGTTGGGCAGTGTGTCTTCATACATGTATACTATAATTCATGATACGTGGTGTGAGGAATTTATGTCCATTTAATTATTTGACATTTAACTGGTCTTCACTTGTGTAATTTCAACATATATTTCATAAGCATTGGCATAGTATGCTTTTAAGTGATCAATTCATGGAGAGGCCACAAAATTGGGCCTAGGGCCGAAAAGTACCTTTTTTCCCACTTAAATTTCTCAATTTCCGTTTAGTGATCTATTGTGCTCAGTTTTCATACATATGACTTATAATAATTATATGGCCACAAAGCAATTGTCACACATTTGAACTTCAATAATTTAGATACCAAAATGGCCATTGGGCCGAAATCTAGTGAAATCCATTACTTGGAGTTTATATCATTATGTAATGGTTACACTTATGGCTCTTTTTTTATGTACTTGCCAACTTTACACGTAATCATGAAAATATACACCAATGGAAATATGTGCTTCATCATGACCAATTTAGTCTTCATAGCTGGAAGTAGGGGTGTCCCCTTTTGTAATTATTCACACCTAATATTCATGCTTGATGAATATGACAAGATCCATTTGCATATTTTGGTTATTATAAATGTATGGTGATAGTTCACAATGTACCTCTTTATACTCAACTTTAGCATCTTCAAATCACATTATACATATATGTTCATGGTCACAAAAATAAAATGTATGACGATGATCATACTAAAAATGACATGCAAGTACATAGAGTGTAACATCTATGATGATGATCATGCAACAAATGACATGACACATATAAAGCAACAAAATGAAGAATATCTATTTTATTTCACCTTTTTTACACCATGATCATCAAGATACACATCATGATGATGGTGATGAATTCATGACTTATGTAGGAGGCTCTTGAGCCGTCCCCTACGGAAAGGAAAATGGTGATTTTAACACTTATGATGATCAAAGATGGCATCTTTATGAACTTGCATAATGAAATGAATGGTTTTGCACCATCATGAGGCTATAATACTTCTATTCCCATGATAATTTCTTCTTCTACATATGAACATAAAGAAAAAGGCATGCATGTATCAAGATGACAATGGAGAAGGTTCTTAGCACACTTACTAACATAATATACTCATATGTCTACCATTTTGCATCAAAGTTTAGAAAGTATGGTGAAGGTTTCACCTTCTTGACATGCACCACCGAAATGGCCTATTGGTGACTAAATTTCATCTTGCATGTTAAATTAGAGTATTATTCTAAGCATATTTGGTGGTTTCACTCAAGAAAAGAACACATGCATCAACAATTTCAACATGCAATTTGATTGGTAGCTATTCTTACATGGTGTAAGAATGGCAATGATGAAAGGAAACCAAAGAAAAGATAAGGAATGAAATAAGTAGTATGTGGATTGTAAGGCATACATAGAATAGAGTATGGAGATAGAATTAACATGAAATAAAATGCAAGACAAGATTGTCTTGCATGGGGGTGCGCGGTTAAGGAAAAATAGTGGGGTAAAATTTACCACTTTAGCTTGCTTTATTTCTTCATGATCAATTTTTATTTTTTCTTTATTTAATTCCTAAATAAAATTGGTACTACTCGTTTATATGTGTTATGGGTTAGTCTTGCACCTATTAAGTTAATTCTTCATAGTACTTAGATTTTATTTAGGTAACCTATACATATTATATCGAGTGCGGTACAATAGTCACACTTAACTTCTGTTGTGTTTTCCCCTTTGTCTTCTTTATCCCGTAGTCAGGGTATGCGGGTTGCAACAATCCTCCCCCTTTGTAAAAAGTTTCGTCCTCGAAACTTAAGGTTCCGTTGTAACTCAGTGCTTAATGGCTCCTCCACTGATTCCATTCTTTTCACAGATAACGAGGATTTTCTGACTAAATGTCTCGGCTCTCAACGTTCTTCTCTAAAGTTATGACTTATAGCTTTGACTTAAAATTAATAGTTTCCACCTCTAGGGCACATATTTGTGGTTAAAGCCTCTATATAACTTATTCTAACTATTGTGCTCTAGCAGCAAGATCTTCCAGTATAAATACTTTTCTACCATTACTCCATCAGTGCTAACATTCCGAATATTTTAATTGTATTTAAGTTACGTATTTTGTCATACCTGATGCTGCGTCTGGTGTCCAAAATTTCGGATCGGCTCTTTTTAAACCTGATGGTCTATTCGCGAGGGTCCTTCTTGCCATTGTGCTCGTACCTATGGAATTCTTCTCCTTTGGGGACATTCTCTTATCCGGTGCCTGTTCTACCGCATCCAAAAAAACATTTGTTCCTAAACGACATTCTTCATTGTGGGCTTTCCAACATTAGGGACATCTGGTTCTTGCCATTGTCTGCTGTACATATGGGCGCCATCTCCTAGTTTGAATTCTCCTGTTCCTTTTCTCACGGTCTAATGACACGATAGCTCGCTCCACTCGGTAGCAGTTATCCAGTAACTTCTCAAAAGTGCCAGATTGTAATCTCACCATCCAATACCGAATTCAAGAGTCCAGATGTTACACCCCGTGACTTTTAAGCACGATATTCAATACTTAGAGGTTAACCTTAGATACAACTTAATTAATTTCGTAGGTTATGAGACTTAGTCACCTAAAACATAGAAGAATAAGAAAGAAGGGTTCAAACTAGAATTAAAGGTAATTACGGGTAATTGCATAAAAGCCCCTACTAAAGATAGGGGAGTTACACAACACTTTGGTATAACTCCCCTTTGGCATTAAGGGGGGGACGGTTTTAACATCAAAAAGGGAGAGGGAAACCGCAGGAAAAAGAGAGAGAAGAGAAAAGGAGAGGAAGAAGAAGAAGAGAGGAAGGAAAGGAAGGAAAAGGCCAATCTAGGATCAATCCTTATCAAGGTTCTGCAGTAAATCCGTAAGGTTAACTAGAAATCAAGGCAAGTAATCTTTCTATACGCTTTACGCAAATTTTGATATGTTAGGCCCTATGTTCTTACAAAGAGAAAACATGAATCACACATTAGTATTCTTGTCTTGACTATTTCAAATGCTTTGTTATATGTAAGTCTTGTTGCTAATTGTGTAAAGTCTTGTTCCTTGGGCCATATTTCTGAAAATAGTTGTGTGGTGCTTTGTTGTTGTCAAGCTTGCCCATAAAGTGTATATTTTGACTTGCTTATTGTCTTGCTCTACTCTTATGTTGATTGTCTACACTTAGACGTTGAGAGTAAGTGCAGGAAACTGAGGGATGAGTGTTGACATTGTTGTAGACTTGTTGTGTTGGGTATTGTTGATGATGACCTTTGAAGGTGGTGTACGATTGAAGAGTTAGAGTGGGTGTTGTTAGGCATAACTAAGCATCAATTCATGATTAGATGTATGTTAAGTATGATGAATCTAGTTGTTAAGATGGATCTTTAAGTGTTGAATCTGGAAGGGTTGAAGAAGAAAGGAGTTGGGTGGAAGTTACTGCAGAAAAACTGCAGTTTGGCATCGTCAGAACACTTCGAACGCCTACATGAGGCGCTTCATGTCACTATAGGCGCTTCATGTAGCGTTCCATGTGTCCTGGAGCTTTCCCGTACAGAAAAACTGCAATTTAGAACCGTCAGAACACTTCGAACGCCTACATGAGGCGCTTCAAGTCACATTAGGCGCTTCATGTGGTGTTCAATGTGTCCTGAATCATCCCCGAACACTTCGAACGCCTAGAATAGGCGCTTCATGTCCACATTAGGCGCTTCAAGTGGTGTTCCAAGTATACTGGAAGTCTTTTTGACCCTTTAGGCGCCCTATGTAAATGTAGTAACTTTATACACTTCTTTTGAACATAAAATGCAAGGGTATTTGAGGTATATTTGAGGTGAGGATGGTAAGTTGATCAAGTTAGAATAAGATTGAATCTTGAGTGAGTTTGTAAGAAGAATGGGCTTGGAAAGACACGACCATAGAGTGTGTGAGGTGCAAGACCGTATGCTTGATAGGCAAGATGTATGTGTGTGTGTTACATGTTGATATGAAGCTATTTGTGCATCCTGCATCATGACATGGGCACTTGTATTTGATTTGAGATATGTTTTGCAAAAGAACAAGAAAGGTTTAAAGTTTGCGAAAGACAAAATGGCTGCTGGTTGATCGCAGGGTATAAAAGTCACGTCTGCGAAAGCAGGGTATAAAGAGCGTGATCTGTGAGTCAACAGCAGGGTATAAAGTATGTTATGGGGCCGTGGACCTATCCGCACGGAAAATGAAGTATTTTATGGGGCCGTGGACCTATCAGCACGGATATATGATATATGTAATGGGGCCGTGGACCTTTCAGCACGGGGTATAAAGTATATGTTATGGGGCCATGGACCTTTCAGCACGGGGTATAAAGTTATGATGGCTGTGGACTGATCACCCACAAGGTATAAAGTTATGCTACGCGAAGAATATGATATGTAAAGTGATGAAATGTTTGTGAAATGACATGCATGACATGTTTATGAAAGAAGGCATATGCATGGGTGTTGTGTGTGATTTTAAAGAAGTACATGCATCATGATACACGAAGCATAAGACTTGACATGCAAGAAACGTGATTAGGCTATGACTTGCTTATGTGATACGTTGTTTTAATACATGTTGGTTCTCGTAACTGTGTACCTATATGGACTTTATCTGTTTTGAGTAATCCTTATTAAGATGCTATTTGCTAACCCGAGCACCTTATTTTTGGGCAATGTTTTATACACTGGTGACTCGACGTGTGTGATTCCGTAAGGTGTATAGACGGGTTACTTGCTGGCGAAGTTTTCGCTAAGAACAATCATTCTATCTTCTTTTCAGGTGAGCCTGATTATGAGTTGATATTTATCGAAGACGACGGCGAGTGGGCTCAATGGGACGATGGACAAGGGAATAGATAGATGCTGGACTATTTTGTTTAAGTTTGCAAAACTTATTGTTATTATGTTGTTCTAAAACCTATGTTGGCTAGATGAACAAACAGTTTTATTTCCGCTGCAGTTTCTGGTTGTAATATTGACAATGAAGGTTTAGATTTTATGACGTTCCTGCTGGTTTTATCTTACATTATGAAGGATGTATGCTTGATCTGCTTGACGCTTCGTAGTTCTCATAGTAGACTACGGCGGGTGCACTGGTTCCGATAACGGTATCGGGCTGGGGCGCTACAGGTGGTATCAGAGACTAGGCTTCAGATCTATCTCGGAAACTTAGGTTCATGATCTTTTAGACACCTAAGTTATGATTCTTCTTTAAGTTTGACCCTTAGATATAAGTATTGATTATTCATAGTGGTTAAGTATGATAGGGGTTGGGTGTGTGCGAGCGTGTTTATCACCTACTGTCGTATTAATAGTTGGCTTACATATCTCACCCCCTTCGTACGCGTTCAAGCTTTCAGTAACCCTTTGTATTTACTGAATGCTAATGAAATGTTGACCTTTTCAGAGAAATATGCCTCCAAGAAGAGATAACACAGGCAACTCTGGCAATGGACAGGAGAACCAGCCACCACAAGTTGTTTTACCCCAGGTGCTCACTGATGCACTGACGGTGATTGCACAAGTGTATGTGCAACAGCATCAGCCTCCGCCTCCACCGCCGCCACAGCATAACATCAGATTCTTTTATGGAGAAATGAGGAAGATGAGGGTGCCGGAGTTCGGTGGATGTACTGATCCTGAGGAGGCTCAGCATTGGTTGGCTGAGGTGGAGAAATGTTTTAGGCTAGTGCAAGTGCCGAATGAGATAAAGGTTGAGGTGGCCACACCCCTTCTAATTGGCAAGGCTGGCAAATGGTGGGAAGGAATGGTGTTGAGAATGACCCCACCAATCTCTTGGACACAGTTTAGTGATGTTTTCCTGAAGTTATACGTACCGGAGACTGCGATATTGGACAAGATAAGAGCATTTGACAGATTGGAGCAAGGAAGGATGACGGTGTCGGAGTATGCAGATCGTTTTCATGCTTTGGGTAAGTTTGCCCCTGCGATCATGTTTGATAATCGTCTTAAGATGACGAAGTTTGAGAGGGGTTTGGACTCGAGGATACAATCGGCGATAGTGAATGCGGGAATGAAAACTTATGAGGATATGCTAGATGCATGTTTTCGGGTTGAGAGCGATTTCCGTAGAGTAGCGGCAAGAGCAGCTAGCGCAGGAGGGTCTAATAGAGGCAAGAGACCAAGGGAGGATGTGAGAGTTGGTGGAAGACCCGGACGTTGGGTCAAGATTCCGAAGAGAGGGCCAGTTGGGAATTTTCAGAGACTGCCACCCCAGAATCAAGTAGCTCAGCAGGCTATAGGAGTTTGTCCACATTGCGGCAGGAACCATGTTGGAGAGTGTAGGAAAGTGGCTGGGGCATGTTTTCGATGTGGTCAAGTGGGCCATATAATTAGAGATTGTCCGGAGATGAAGAAAAATAATCCTGGAGAGGCGGCTCAGCAGCCGAGAGCGAAACCTTGGGCAAATGCCCGAGTACATCTCATGACGGACACAGATGTGCAGGAGGCTACTGACGTAGTAGCAGGTACCATTTAAACTAAGTTTAAATTCTTATTGAGTAAGTGTTTACGTGCTTAATCCTTCGTGTATAATTTGATATGGCCTTAGGTGCGGTCTTAGTAAATAAGATGCCTGCCAATGTACTTTTCGATAGCGGCGCAAGCCACTCCTTTGTAGCAAAGAGATTTACTAAGCATCTTGGCAGTTTGCCTGAATGGTTAGAAACTCCGTATCGCGTTCAAGCGGCTGGAGATCAGATTATGGTTTCATACCAGCAGTATCGAGATTGCGAATTGGAGTTTGAAGGACAAACATTCTCCGCCACACTGATCCCTATTCAGATGTATGACTTTGACGTCATATTAGGAATGGACTGGTTAGCCAAGAATCACGCTAATATTGATTGTCGGTTGAAGCAAGTGACAATCAAGAATGCTAAGATGGAGGAGGTAATATTTCAAGGAGATGCGGAACGAAAGAAGGTACCCAAGAAGGTGTACGTGTCGGTTGCACAAGCGCGCAAGGCTTTAAGGAAAGGTGCTGAGGGATTTCTAGTGTATGCCATGGATGTTACTCAGGAGGTACCATCTATTGAGCAAATTCCAGTGGTCAACGAATTTTCTGATGTATTTCCGGAGGATTTGCCAGGTGTACCACCCCCGAGGGAAGTTGAGTTCGAGATCAACTTGATTCCAGGGACAGAACCTAATTCAAAAGCTCCTTATAGAATGGCTCCGGCAGAACTGAGAGAGTTGAAGGAGCAACTGCAGGAGTTATTGGACAAGAAGTTCATCCGCCCTAGTGTATCGCCATGGGGAGCGCCTGTTTTGTTTGTAAAGAAGAAAGATGGTAGCATGAGGCTTTGTATCGATTATAGAGAGTTGAATAAAGTTACCATCAAGAATAAGTATCCCCTTCCACGAATTGAGGATTTATTTGACCAGCTCAAAGGTGCCAAGATCTTTTCGAAAATTGATCTTCGATCAGGATATCATCAGCTGCGAGTGAAGGCCGAGGACATCGCAAAGACAGCTTTCCGCACAAGGTATGGCCACTATGAATTTTTGGTGATGCCATTTGGATTGACAAATGCCCCTGCGGCTTTTATGGATCTTATGAATACCGTCTTTCGAGAACAGTTGGATAAGTTTGTAGTGGTATTCATAGATGATATCCTTGTGTATTCTCCTGACGAGCAAACTCACACTGAGCATTTGAGAACCGTACTAGGCATTTTGAGGCAGAAACAACTTTATGCAAAGTTTAGCAAGTGTGAGTTTTGGTTAAGAAGTGTGGCTTTCTTGGGTCATGTGATATCAGAAGAGGGGATTGCTGTTGACCCGAAGAAGGTGGAAGCCATAACTGAATGGCCTAGACCTACCAATGTCACCGAAGTGCGAAGTTTCTTGGGTCTAGCAGGTTATTACAGAAAATTTGTTGAGGGATTCTCAAGAATTGCCGTACCTCTCAGTCGCCTTACTCAAAAGAAGTCCAAGTTTGAGTGGACGGCGGAATGTGAGCAGAGTTTCACGGAGCTTAAAAAGAGATTAACGACAGCTCCAGTATTAGCTCAACCCTCTGGAACGGATAGATTTGTGATTTATAGTGATGCGTTAAAGAACGGGTTAGGTACGTAAATTATGGTATAAGGTTATGATCTTATATACTCATTAAGTTTAGACTAACACCTTGTTTGTAGGTTGTGTTTTAATGCAAAATGAACGAGTCATCGCGTATGCCTCAAGACAGCTAAAGCCTTATGAGCAAAACTATCCCACACATGATCTTGAACTTGCCGCGGTTGTGTTCGCCTTGAAGATCTGGCGGCATTATTTGTATGGAGAGAAGTGCGCGGTATTCACGGATCATAAGAGTCTAAAGTATTTGTTCTCGCAGAAGGAATTGAATATGAGGCAGCGGAGATGGTTGGAATTACTAAAAGACTATGACCTGACCATTCATTATCACCCGGGAAAGGCTAATAAGGTAGCCGACGCCTTAAGTAGGAAGTCCAGCCATGCACGACAATCACCATTGGAAAGAGAAATGGAGGAATTTGGTTTGGATTTGGTGGAATCCACGGTGAACGTCCTGACAGCATTGACCATCACACCGAGTTTGATTGATAGGATAAAGGAGGCTCAGAAGAAAGATAAGGCTTTAAGTGAGATAATGGAAAGGGTGAAACACAGTCAAGTTGAAGGATTTCGGACCAAAGAGGATGGGAGCGTATGGTTTAGGGAAAGGTTATGCGTCCCGGATGTTGACGAACTTAGGAAAGAAGTTTTGCAAGAAGCTCATAATTCGAGGTTATCAATACACCCCGGTAGCACCAAGACGTATAGAGATCTCAAGCGTTACTATTGGTGGTCTGGGATGAAAAGACATATTGCGGAATTCATAGAGAGGTGTTTGGTGTGTCAACAAGTCAAGGCGGAACACCAACGGCCTGGTGGATTGTTGATGCCGTTGGAGATTCCCGAATGGAAATGGGAACATGTTACAATGGATTTTGTAGCTGGGTTACCAAAGACAAGAAGTGGATGTGACATGATTTGGGTTATCGTGGATCGTTTAACAAAGTCTGCCCATTTCTTACCCGTTTCAAGTGAAACACCTCTCGACAAGCTAGTGAATGTGTATATGGAGAACATTGTGAGCTTACATGGTGTCCCAGTAAGTATAGTATCCGACCGAGATTCACGGTTCACATCTAAGTTTTGGACAGCATTCCAAGAAGCCATGGGTACGGAATTAAGGTTGAGTACGGCGTATCATCCCCAAACTGATGGACAGTCCGAGCGGACAATTCAAACCTTGGAAGATATGCTAAGAGCTTGCGTGCTGGATTTTAAAGGGAGTTGGGACGGAATGGTAAAGCTGATGGAGTTTTCTTATAACAATAGTTACCACAGCGCAATTGATATGGCTCCTTTTGAGGCTTTGTATGGAAGGAAATGTAGGTCTCCGATTTATTGGGACGAAGTGGGCGTGAGGACCATTACTGGACCTGAGCTATTAGAGAAAACGTTAGAGAAGGTGAAGGTCATTCGGGAAAGACTCAAGACGGCTCAGGACCGTAGCAAGAGTTGGGCAGATTCCAAACGACGACCATTGGATTTTGATGTGGGTGATAAAGTTTATTTGAAGGTATCACCTACGAAGGGCGTCATGAGGTTTGGAGTAAAAGGCAAGCTAAGCCCTCGTTTCATTGGTCCCTATGAAATACTGGAGAAGGTAGGCGCCTTGGCATATAGGTTGGCATTACCTCCGGTGTTGGCGCAAGTTCACAATGTATTCCACGTGTCACAATTAAGAAAATACGTGGCGGATCCAAGTCATGTACTTGAAGCTCAACCTTTGGAACTCAAGGACGATGTTACATATGAGGAAGTACCCGTGAAAATTGTGGACCGAAAGGATCAAGTGTTGAGGAAGCGAGTGATCCCTTATGTAAAGGTTAAATGGAGCAATCACACGGAACGTGAAGCCACTTGGGAGCTCGAAGAACAAATGCGGGAGAAGTATCCTCAGCTCTTTGACTAAGGTACGTAAGTTTCGAGGACGAAACTTTTTGTAAGGGGGGTGGAATGTTACACCCCGTGACTTTTAAGCACGATATTCAATACTTAGAGGTTAACCTTAGATACAACTTAATTAATTTCGTAGGTTATGAGACTTAGTCACCTAAAACATAGAAGAATAAGAAAGTAGGGTTCAAAATAGAATTAAAGGTAATTACGGGTAATTGCATAAAAGCCCCTACTAAAGATAGGGGAGTTACACAACACTTTGGTATAACTCCCCATTGGCATTAAGGGGGGGACGGTTTTAACATCAAAAAGGGAGAGGGAAACCGCAGGAAAAAGAGAGAGAAGAGAAAAGGAGAGGAAGAAGAAGAAGAGAGGAAGGAAAGGAAGGAAAAGGCCAATCTAGGATCAATCCTTATCAAGGTTCTGCAGTAAATCCGTAAGGTTAACTAGAAATCAAGGCAAGTAATCTTTCTATACGCTTTACGCAAATTTTGATATGTTAGGCCCTATGTTCTTACAAAGAGAAAACATGAATCACACATTAGTATTCTTGTCTTGACTATTTCAAATGCTTTGTTATATGTAAGTCTTGTTGCTAATTGTGTAAAGTCTTGTTCCTTGGGCCATATTTCTGAAAATAGTTGTGTGGTGCTTTGTTGTTGTCAAGCTTGCCCATAAAGTGTATATTTTGACTTGCTTATTGTCTTGCTCTACTCTTATGTTGATTGTCTACACTTAGACGTTGAGAGTAAGTGCAGGAAACTGAGGGATGAGTGTTGACATTGTTGTAGACTTGTTGTGTTGGGTATTGTTGATGATGACCTTTGAAGGTGGTGTATGATTGAAGAGTTAGAGTGGGTGTTGTTAGGCATAACTAAGCATCAATTCATGATTAGATGTATGTTAAGTATGATGAATCTAGTTGTTAAGATGGATCTTTAAGTGTTGAATGTGGAAGGGTTGAAGAAGAAAGGAGTTGGGTGGAAGTTACTGCAGAAAAACTGCAGTTTGGCATCGTCAGAACACTTCGAACGCCTACATGAGGCGCTTCATGTCACTATAGGCGCTTCATGTAGCGTTCCATGTGTCCTGGAGCTTTCCCGTACAGAAAAACTGCAATTTAGAACCGTCAGAACACTTCGAACGCCTACATGAGGCGCTTCAAGTCACATTAGGCGCTTCATGTGGTGTTCAATGTGTCCTGAATCATCCCCGAACACTTCGAACGCCTAGAATAGGCGCTTCATGTCCACATTAGGCGCTTCAAGTGGTGTTCCAAGTATACTGGAAGTCTTTTTGACCCTTTAGGCGCCCTATGTAAATGTAGTAACTTTATACACTTCTTTTGAACATAAAATGCAAGGGTATTTGAGGTATATTTGAGGTGAGGATGGTAAGTTGATCAAGTTAGAATAAGATTGAATCTTGAGTGAGTTTGTAAGAAGAATGGGCTTGGAAAGACACGACCATAGAGTGTGTGAGGTGCAAGACCGTATGCTTGATAGGCAAGATGTATGTGTGTGTGTTACATGTTGATATGAAGCTATTTGTGCATCCTGCATCATGACATGGGCACTTGTATTTGATTTGAGATATGTTTTGCAAAAGAACAAGAAAGGTTTAAAGTTTGCGAAAGACAAAATGGCTGCTGGTTGATCGCAGGGTATAAAAGTCACGTCTGCGAAAGCAGGGTATAAAGAGCGTGATCTGTGAGTCAACAGCAGGGTATAAAGTATGTTATGGGGCCGTGGACCTATCCGCACGGAAAATGAAGTATTTTATGGGGCCGTGGACCTATCAGCACGGATATATGATATATGTAATGGGGCCGTGGACCTTTCAGCACGGGGTATAAAGTATATGTTATGGGGCCGTGGACCTTTCAGCACGGGGTATAAAGTTATGATGGCTGTGGACTGATCACCCACAGGGTATAAAGTTATGCTACGCGAAGAATATGATATGTAAAGTGATGAAATGTTTGTGAAATGACATGCATGACATGTTTATGAAAGAAGGCATATGCATGGGTGTTGTGTGTGATTTTAAAGAAGTACATGCATCATGATACACGAAGCATAAGACTTGACATGCAAGAAACGTGATTAGTCTATGACTTGCTTATGTGATACGTTGTTTTAATACATGTTGGTTCTCGTAACTGTGTACCTATATGGACTTTATCTGTTTTGAGTAATCCTTATTAAGATGCTATTTGCTAACCCGAGCACCTTATTTTTGGGCAATGTTTTATACACTGGTGACTCGACGTGTGTGATTCCGTAAGGTGTATAGACGGGTTACTTGCTGGCGAAGTTTTCGCTAAGAACAATCATTCTATCTTCTTTTCAGGTGAGCCTGATTATGAGTTGATATTTATCGAAGACGACGGCGAGTGGGCTCAATGGGACGATGGACAAGGGAATAGATAGATGCTGGACTATTTTGTTTAAGTTTGCAAAACTTATTGTTATTATGTTGTTCTAAAACCTATGTTGGTTAGATGAACAAACAGTTTTATTTCCGCTGCAGTTTCTGGTTGTAATATTGACAATGAAGGTTTAGATTTTATGGCGTTCCTGCTGGTTTTATCTTACATTATGAAGGATGTATGCTTGATCTGCTTGACGCTTCGTAGTTCTCATAGTAGACTACGGCGGGTGCACTGGTTCCGATAACGGTATCGGGCTAGGGCGCTACACCAGACCATGCCAGAATCTGATCATCTTAATGGTGTCATCTCGTATAATCTCTCGAAGATACCTTCCTAAAGTGATAAACCATTGAAAATATTCAAAGACTGAGACACCTGCCTCTTGTATCAGATTATTAAATTCTTCCACCCTTTGTTCCAACAAAGCTGGTGAGAGGTAAAATATACAGAACTCCTCTACAAAGTCAGTCCATGACATTGGCTGAGGCAAAGTCCGAATGTGTGTCCTCCACCATTGTCTAGCTTGCGCTGTTAGAAACAGCCATATGATCCACACCTTTACTTCCTCAAGTACGTGTATCAGGCGGAAGCTATCCTCTACCTTATTCAACCACTGCTCTGCTTCTTTTGGGTCAGGTTCTCTGTGGAAATTTGGTACTCGGGTCCTGATTAATAGTCTGTAATAATACCCAAGACTCCTCTGTGTCTGAGATTGGGACAGAGGAGGTGTAGGCACTGAAGCAAGAGCTGTCTGAGTCACCGATAATCCAGGTAGCTTACTCAATATATAAATAGCCTCCGTGACTGTGTGGATAGCCTCTTCCGTGGAAAATGCCACTGGCGATGTAACTGGTGTCAGTGGCATCTCTCTCGATCTAGGAATTGGAACAAACCCTGGTGAAGGCGGTGAAGGCGTGTGGCTTTCTGATCGTGATGTGATCCTGCAGAAATTATCACATCATTGTTATTAGTTTAAAGCATATAAAATCCCACATAGAATTTTTATGTTGTAGTCAATATTATAACCTTCTGAACTTCTCTAAGTAACTCTTACTAAACTGTCCCATTTTTCTAAATCAATCTTAAGTTCTAAAATCATAGCCTATGTGCACGTCATTGTTTAGCTTATGTTGTCCGCTGTGGATCTGGAGCTTTGGCTCTGATACCACTTGTATTGCCCCCGTCTGGGACCAGGGTCTCGGCACGATGCACCCGCCGTACTCTACTACGAGAAGTACAAGGCGCCGATGTCATACATGTATAAATCGTAGAAACATGTATCGATAAGCGGAAACAAAATAACATAAGCACAAATAAACATCAACTGAAGTACATCCTAATACATCCGCATGAGTGTCATAAGTACATCAAAAGTACCAAATAGAGTAGTACAGAGCTGAATATCCAAAATACAAAAGAGGTCATGGCCAGCTACTAGTCAGCTCCTTGCACATAGTCTCGGGGCTCATCTTTAATAAACTCTTGCTCAGGGTCCTATGGATCTGCGTAGTGAAATAAAAAGGTGAGGGATAACGAATTCAACATATATTTCATAAGCATTGGCATCATATGCTTTTTAAGTGATCAATTCATGGAGAGGCCCCAAAATTGGTCATAGGGCCGAAAAGTACCTTTTTCCGCCACTTAAATTTCTCAATTTCCATTTAGTGATCTATTGTGCTCAATTTTCATATATATGATTTATAATAATTATATGGTCATAAAGAAATTGTCACACGTTTGAACTTCATGAATTTAGATACCAAAATGGCCATTGGGCCGAAATCTAGTCAAATCTATTACTTGGAGTTTATATCATTATGTAATGGTTACACTTATGGCCCTTTTCTTTTTATGTACTTGTCAACTTTATACGTAATCATGGAAATATAACCAATGGAAATTTATGCTTCATTATGACCAATTTAGTCTTAATAGTTGGAAGTAGGGGTGTCTCCTTTTGTAATTATTCACACCTAATATTCATGCTTGATGATAAATATGACAAGATCCATTTGCATATTTTTGTTACTATAAATATATAGTGATAGTTCACAATGTACATCTTTACACTCAACTTTAGCATGTTCAAATCACATTATACATATATGTTCATGGTCACAAAAAATGAGATGTATAATGATGATCATATTAAAAATGACATGCAAGTACATAGACTGTAACATCTATGATGATGATCATGCTACAAATGACATGCCACATATAAAGCACCAAAATGAAGAACATCTATTTCATTTCACCTTTCGTACACCATGATCATCAAAATACACATCAAGATGATGGTGATGAATTCATGCCTTATGTAGGAGGCTTTTGAGTCGTCCCCTATGGAAAGGAAAATGGTGATGTTAACACTTATAATGATCAAAGATGGCATCTTTATGAACTTGCATAATGAAATGATTGGTTTTGTACCATCATGAGGCTATTATACTTCTATTTCCATGATAATCTCTTCTTCTACATATGAACATAAAGAAAAAGGCATGCATGTATCAAAATAACAATGGAGAAGGTTCTTAGCATACTTACTAACATAATATACTCATATGTCTACCATTTTGCATCAAAGTTTAGAAAGTATGGTGAAGGTTTCACCTTCTTGACATGCACGGCCTAAATGGCATATTGGTGACTAAATTTCATCTTGCATGTTATATTAGAGTATTATTCTAAGAATATTTGGTGGTTTCACTCAAGAAAAGAACACATGCATCAACAATTTCAATGTGCAAGCCTTCTTTATTTCAACAAAAGCTAGAGATCTTAATTTTAGTTGCATGTATGATCCATTTAGGATTAGTGAACATACTAAGCTTCAACTTTAATTTCCTTGAAGAAACTAGGAAGAATACTTGCCTTTGAAGCTTGAATCTTATACTAACTAGTGAAAGATTTCCTCTTTGGATGGGCTTGAGAGTACACGGCTTGAATGGCTTGAAAAAAAAGAGTTAGTCTTGCATGAGAGGAATAAGAGCATGGTTGTTCTAAGATTCAACCTAAATGCATCTTACCTTGAATAGCTTAAGATTCTTACTTGATGAACTAAGAAGCTCCTCCTACCTCCTTGTTGGAGCCTACGATTTGGAGGCCTAGATGAAAGTCATTTGGAGATTTTTGGCAAGAAAGGAAAAAGAGAAGAGAGATAGGAAGGGAGTAGAGTTTATTTTACCTTAGTACTTCTTGAATTTAGGCTTAGATGTGCTTGTAATGGATAAAAATCCTCTTCCTTGGGCTTGGAGAGGCTGACGATGGAAAGGAGTAATTTTGAAGGTGAAAGATGTTGTTCGAAATAGATGCGAAATGGAGGAATCTTGAAAAGCGAGGGAAATGAGAATAGATGAAAAGATGCTATGGAATAAAAGTAATGTTGGTGGCCTTGATATTTGGTGTGGCAGAAATTGAGAGAATGAGAGGAGGGAAATGATGAGAATTCTTGGCTTATGGTGATAGTGGAACAAAAAGATTGTTGCATGCAATATGAGAGGGGGTTTGTCTTACATATTGTAGGACTTTGAAATGATGACACTTTTTAGAAAAATATTAGGAGAAAAAGAATTTCCATGTCATACTTCCTTCATTTGGCCGAATTTATGGTTGATGGGATGCATGATTGAATTTTTCTTGGGTTGAGAAAGTAGTGAAAGAAGTGGCATGAAATCCTATTGATGGTTTACTTTGCTTGTGTAAGATTATGTAAAAGTGGAAGATGAAAGATTGGTTTGAATTATAAGACAATTTTCTTTGTTTTACTTGCTAGGTCGAAATTGTTATGTCGCTTGTTTTTTTAAAAAAAAGGGGAAAAATAAAAAAATTATCATAAATTCAAGTAATTGAAAAAGAAGATAATTATTGATTAAAGATATAGTAAAAATCCTAAATTCAAGTAATTGAAAAGGAAGGTAATTATTGATTAGATATGATTTAGGAAATCTTAATCCTAACCAATAAAAAAATACAACAAAAACCTAAACTATCTATCCATATTTAAATAACAAACTACCCTAACCCTTTGGCGAAATACCTCCACCCCACCCCTGGAGAAAAGAAAATTTCCGCAGCCAACTTTCTTTCTCTTCTCACAATCAGCACCCATTAGCCAAACAAAACGAAAGAAAGATAAAAATAGCCCAGCTTTTACCACGCCACTACTGAGGAAAAGAATAAAGAAAATAAAGAGAGTAGCTTCTTATTCTTTTGTGGGCTTAAAGGAAGTTGCCACCAGTAAAGCAACAATAGCAATTTGTTTCTTTTGCTCCTTCTCCCAAATCATTCGGCTGGCTATATTAGGAAGAAGGAAAATAATATTGGATTCCAACAAGTACTAGTCCGATCATAAGGTATATACAAGAATTCGAGGTAAATAATCTCTACTTGATATGTTTAGCAAAAATTTTATACGTTATTTTCGTTATAAACTCGGACTATGCATGAGTATTCTTGAATGCATAGTTGCATTAATTCTTTGTATATATGTATATGTGTGACAACAAATCGTATATGTTATGTCTAGTAATTATGTGTTCTAAATATATATATATATATATATATATATATATATATATATATATATGTTACAAAGTTTTGATATGTTGTGGGTGGGCCGAATTGTATGTCTATATACATATGGATTACAAGTTTGAAATCTTTGAATGCTCAGCACTAGAATTTCATAGTATTTCTCTATCAACAGCGGCCAAATGATATTGATGTAAAGATAGGGAATAATTTTCAAACACCTATTTATGTTATGGGCGAAATACTTAAATAGGTATATTAAGTGGTGAATTTTGTTGGAGGCCAAAAAGTATATATTTTGCTATATATCGTTTCATGCATTCAACGTAAAGTAAATGATTATATATATATATATATATATATATATATATATATATATATATATATATATATATATATATATATATATATATATATATGCGTTTATAACTGATTGTATATCTGTGGGTAATATCTGTGCAATGCTTAAAACTATAATTGCTTTGAAATTCTGGGAACTGCCGAAGGTTAAAAAAGAAGAAGAAGAATTTGATTGTTAGAATATCATATGAATTTAACATAATATAAGATATGTATTAAAGTGAACTTTGCTAAGAGAATTGTTGATGCAAATTATACGTGAAAGGCATTTTGAAGCCACTGGCCGAATGGCCAGTGCATAAATTTGAAAAATATAGTATGACAAATAGGAAAAAAAATAGAGAGCTATGAACTAATTATTTTAAGTAAGCCAAATTAACCTTTACTATTAGGTATTGATGTTTATACTACAATTGTTTAGATTCGAGCCTAGAAGAGAAGGAAGTTAATTCGTCAAAAAGGTAGGTGCGTCTTCCCCCCTCAAACGAATATGATTCATGCATGCTTTGATGGTATACTAATGTGTTTCGTTGTTTTATTTGTTTAAGTTGTAAATTTTGTTTCGTTGTTTTATTGGTTTAAGTTGCAAATTTTGTATATGTTGAAAAGCATGAGATATATTGTTTATGGCTGCTATGTGCGTGTATGTGTGTGAAATTGGTGGTATGATTGAATCGAAAATAGAATACTCTTAAAGAATTGGGGAAAAAGGGAACTTTTACATTAGGAGCCTTTAAAAAGTTGTGTTTTGGCCTTAGAATAGGTTCCTATAGAGTGGAAATAGGAGAAAATGGGGGTTGGAATCGAAAAACGAATCACAGCGCGCGTTGCCACTAGTATTGTAGAAATATGAGGGTTTGAGTGATTTCAAAATAAAGAAATTTGAATACATATATATATATATAAACGTTGGATATATATATATATATACAAGTGTACATGAATGCATGATAACTTGCCTTATTTAGCTTATATATTATGTTGCCGTACTAACGAGCCATGAAGCTTTAAAGCTTACATCATATGGCGAACATTTGTTGAGTTTATACTATTTCAGGTGCCACAATTAATGAACTAAAGTAGTTCATTAAGTGAAGTACTTAGTTTAATAAACTAAGTAGTTCATTAAAGGAAGATGCATTTGGAAAAGGCATAAAGGCAACATGGCTATGGAAGGAAAGTCCTCTCCTCCTCCCCACATCAATTTCACACGTTTTATACATATATATATACTATATTTTCAGATTTTTTATAAAAGGCACATACACATGTATTCCAACGTACTACCGACACGTTATATATCTTACATACGTACGTTTACGTCACACCACTATACTTAACTCATATTTATGAGTACATTCAGGTCTTATATCATATGATATAAGATATGGTGATGACAAATTAAATGCGACACGATAAAAGGTTCTAAACCGAAATTTGTCGTATCGGGCGATACCGAAACTTCGCCAACGTGTCACGTACTTGCCATAAATAAATGGCCAGCCCATATACATCAAAATTTATTAAAAATTTCGTGCACATGACTGTATATTGAGACAAAAATACTTTCCATGTTGGCACACACAATTCACCCCACATTTAGGCCAAAATGTGAAGATTCCAATTTTATTTTTGTCACATGTTTATGGTACCACTTTAAATCAGCCAAGTGCTGGAAATTAAAGTATATATTATATATATTATGTATAACATAATATATATAGCATGTGCAAAAGTTGGAATTTAAATTAGAGAAAAATCGGGTAATCGATAAATATCGAAAATTCGGTTTTCTACGCACTTGACATGGAACGTTTTTCTTGAACAGGATGTGGCACGTATCTAGACACTTTGTACATATAATATACATCTTAAAGTGTTCTAGAAAATTAAATTAAGGGCTGATTGGAATATTACATGTGTGTAAAATTAAATGTGCACTATTTTTCAAAGTTAGCAAAAATAAATTTCAGCACATGTATATACATACTCAACGCCACCTACAGCTGAATTCGAGCACATGTGGAGCCTTGTTGGCATGTTGATTGGTCAAGGATCAATCATACAATGTTGATGGATCAAAGAGAGAAGCTACAAAAGGTAAGTTTTCAACATACACCTCTCTTATGTCACATGCTGAAAATTTCAGCATGTCACACACCTTGTGGCCGAAATCTTCACTCTTAAGGAAGATAATTTGTCAATTTTTCATTAAGGAATAAATCAAAGGAGTTATGGAAATGATTTGAATTGTATTAAGTGTGATATTCTTTTTATCACACATGCTGAAATTTTTCAGCATGTGTGTGAAAATGTTGTGGCCGAATATGACACCCTTTTTGTGTCCAAGTTCATTCATCAATTGATAGCAAGACTTACCATGTATTATTGATTCATTTTAATGAGAAAAATCAAAGTAAATTGGGGATTATCTTGAATAAAAATGCATGATGCACATGCTGAAATTTCAGCATGGCAAGGAGCATAATGGCCGAATTTGGTGAGGAAGGAAGGAAGAATTTTTTGTCTCACAATTTATGTGAATATCTCTTAATTTATGGAATGTATTATGTGATGATTATTTGGCAAATATTTAGTGTTTTATTCAGATTATCCATGTCATCAAATGATGACAACATTGAGCCAATCAAGAGGTGCCAAGTAGGCAATGACTAAATGATGGTCCAATGGAATGATGCCAAGCAAGCAAAACTTTGTCACCATGATGTCTCACACCCTCTCAAGCACTTAAAAGGAAATTTTCAAGATGGGGAGACTACCATAGGGGGACGGCTGGACCTATAAGGGAAGAAGAGAAGAACAAACAAAAGTAACACCAAGAATCATATTCAAAAGTGATCAAAGTGCAAAAGCTTTCTTCTCCTATACTTTCTTTCTTTCTTCTCTTGTAAAAAGCCTATTGTATTTTACTTCTTTCATCCTTGAATAGGCTTCATAGAAACCACCATTCATACATCTTTGTAAAAGATTGATCAAGGTGTGATCAATCTTCATTCTAGCGAGGTGGTGGTGTTCATGTGAATTGTACTCACAATACAAGGTTTGTAAAGGGTTGGAGTTAAGGTGTAACTCTATCAACCCTGCGGTAAGGTGTACTGCGTGTGTGAAATTAGTGTGAACCAAGGAAGGTGTTCCTTGAAGACTGGAGTAGGTTGTTTATAACCGAACCAGTATAAAATTCTTGGTGCAATTTACTTTCTGCATTTACGTTTCAGTTTCTGCGCTGTTTACTCATATTGTTTACGTTCGCAAAAATAGTAAACGTTTTCTAAAAATTATAAAAATTTCCAGAAACATACATAAACGTTCTAGGGTTAATTTGGCACAAGTTTCAACCCTTTTGGACAAGTATAGGTCAGTCAAACATCAAAAGTTCTGAGACTAGTGCAGTCTGATTTTCAGACTTGCAAAGGTTGAGACTTTGGTGATATTTGACCTACTTCCCAAAAGAATTTTCAAAAACTGTTTCAACCCATTTCAATATAGTGTGTGAGGAGTTATTGGTCAAATTTTCAGATCATTTGGACATTCACACAAATAGGAATTAATTTTTCAAAACCATCTACCGTTTCTGGCAGATTTGCACAATCTGAGTGCCAACGGTTTTTGAAGGGGTTAAAGGTTGAATTTTGATTTGAAATTTTTAGGGGACCCTCATAACATCTGAGGCTAAGTTCTCTCAAAATTTCATAATTTTTGGAGACCTCTAACCTGGTTTTAAAAACGTTTTAAAACAGGTTCTGAAAACAGAATCTGTTTTCAGAACTTGAATTGTTCAAGGTTAAAGAAATTTTAAAAAGCATACTTTCCGCACCATCTATTCAACCCCCCCCCTTCTAGTGGTGCCTTGCAGATCCTACAAGTGGTATCAGAGCGCAGGAATACTCACGACAAGGAATCCAACGATTCAGTGAGATGGCATCCACAAATCTCAAAACCAAACAAGAAGGTATGTCGAGCCAAAGGCCTCCACTCTTTGACGGTGAGTCTTTTATTCAATGGAAACTTAGGATGAAACTTTTTCTTATGGCTATAGACATAGACCTTTGGTCAATAATTGAAGATGGTCCATATGTCCCATCTAAATTGTCCATTGTAGATGGAGTCACACTAGAAGTAATTAAAACGAGACAAGACTATACTAGTGAAGACAAAAAGAAACTGAGTATGAATGCTAAGGCCATGCAATTACTCTTAAATGGTTTAAGTAAGAGTGAGTCTAGTTATGTGTCCAATTGTTCGAGTGCACAAGAAATGTGGAGAATCTTAGAAATGAAACACGAAGGCACGAGTCAAGTAAAAGAGTCTAAAATCAATATGCTTATGTCTACTCTTGAGTCTTTCAAGTTGTTGCCTAATGAGTCAATTGTTGATATGGATCTTCGTTTGACTAACATCTATAACTCTCTTGAGTCTCTTGGTAAGGCCTTTACAACGCAGGAAAAAGTACAGAAAGTCCTACGGAGCCTCCCTTCAGAATGGGATCCTAAAGTGACTGCCATAGAAGAAAGCAAGGAGACTAAGTCAATAAAAATGGAAGAACTCATTGGTTCTCTAAAAGTGTATGAAAACAAACTCATTATTCGGAAATCGGAATCAACCAAACAAGGTAAGACAATTGCTTTCAAATCAAATGAATACGTCTCCCCTCCCTCCGATCACGTAGAAGATAGTGATTCCGAATCGGATAATGATGACTTAATTCTATTGGCTAAAGGACTAAGAAGATTCATGAGAAAATCATTTAGAAATAAAAACAAGGGCACTACATCTAAGAGAAATAAAAACAAGTCAAATGATAAGGACATTAAATGTTATGAATGCGGCAAACTCGGACACTTATCATATGACTGCCCAAACAAAGAAAAACAAACTAATAAGTACCCTGACAAGGAGCGGAACAAAAATAGACCCGTCTCAGATCCTAAACAAAGGAAACGTGCACTAAAGGCCTCCACATGGAGTGACTCATCAGATTCTGAATCTGAGACCGAAGAGGAGACCGCTCAAGTTTGCTTCGCTTCAAAGGCGTCTAATGAGGTATCATCTGACTCTGACTCTGACTCTGAACCTTCTTACGATGATTTATTTAGTCAATATCTTGAGTTACATAAATTTACTAAGACTCTCGCAAAAGAAAAGAAACGTTTAATTGAAGACAAGAAACTGTTAGAATCTTCTAACGAGAATCTTGTCGCTCAATTAAGCGATTCAAAGAAAGAGTCTTCATGTGCCATCACTGCATTAAAAACCGAGATCTCATCATTAACTTCTCAAAATAATGAAATGAAATCCGAGATTTCAAATTTGAAATCAAGGAATACAGATTTAGAGAAAATGATGAAACAATTCGATACAGGGTCAAACATGCTGCATCGCATCATATTATCGCAAAAGCATGACAGTGACAAAACTGGATTGGGGTACGTTGATACTAACGAAGTATCAACCAAACCAACCAAGTTTGTTGTGTCTAAAAAGGTAGACACCCCTAAGCATCAAGTGGCGTCTAAGATGACGCAGAAAGCACCCCCTTCCACACGCCCCACTCCCTCATATCATGTGAAATATAATGTTGTACCATATAGATATGAGAAGAAGAGATCAATGCATACACGGAATAAATATCATCCACGCACCACGCACACACACACAAGGACATATCACAAACGTCCTTCATACAATGAGTATAGGGGAGTCCTTGGGCAAAGACCCAAAGTACATGCACCACATGTATACTATGTCGCACCTTCATCTACTTTCTTGCCATTTGATAGACCGAGAAGGATCACCCAAGTATGGGTACCGAAAGGTACCTTTACTAAAAGGTGATTAACTAACTCGAAAGGACCCAAAATTAAAAGGGTACCTAAATCACCTTTTTACATTGCAGGGAGACCACTCATCAAAAGACACATCAATAAAGTGGTTCCTTGACAGTGGTTGCTCGAGGCACATGACAGGTGACCCGAGCCTCTTCTCCAAATTAAAGAAGGTCACAAAAGGCGGATCCGTGACCTTTGGAGACAACAATGAAGGCAAGATCATTGGTAAAGGTACGATTGGAAACCCGGATACACTTCAAATCTCAAACGTGTTTTTGGTAAGCAACTTATCTTACAATCTTCTTAGTATTTCGCAATTTGTTGACAATGGTTTTAATGTGTGTTTCACTCACCCTTATTGTAATATAATAGATAAAAATGGAGAAACCGTTTTAAAAGGAAAACGTGAAGGAAACATATTCACACTATCCTTGGATGATGTAGTAGATGCCAAAGTTAAATGCTTTATGTCAAATGAACCCAATGTGAATTTGTGGCATAGACGTCTAGGACACATAGGTATTTCTACACTAGAAAAATTGCAACGAAAGAGCCTAGTACGGGGATTGCCTAAGCTTGATTTAGACAACTTTCAGTTGTGTGAATCTTGCATAAAAGACAAACAAACACGTGAGTCACTTAAGCCTAAAAATGAGATAAGCACGACTAGAATACTAGAACTATTGCATATCGATTTGTTTGGTCCTAGTCGCACTACAAGCCTTGGTGGGCGTCACTATGCATGCGTGATTGTTGATGACTTCTCTCGCTACACTTGGACTTTATTTCTTGCACATAAGGATGATAGCGCCGTAGAAATCGCTAAATTAATTAAACAACTTGAGAATCAATACGGCGTAAATGTGAAAAGAATAAGAAGCGATAGAGGCGGTGAGTTTAAAAATAAAGAGATGATTTCATTTTGTGAAGAAAAAGGAATTAAACATGAGTTTTCGCCACCTAGAACTCCACAATTAAATGGAGTAGTAGAAAGAAAGAATCGCACACTACAAGAAATCGCTAGAACTATGCTTTGCGAAAATAAATTGCCTAGATTTCTGTGGGCGGAAGCCGTAAACTGTGCATGCTATATTGTAAATCGCCTATCTATAAGAAAGAAAATAAACAAGACGCCTTACGAAATTTTGAATGATCGCATGCCTAAGATTGATTATTTTCGTGTGTTTGGAAGCAAATGCTTTGTCTTGAATACAAAAGATAACTTAGATAAATTTGAATCCAAATCAATTGAGTGCATTTTTATTGGGTATTCCATAAACTCAAAAGCATATAGATGTTATGATCCTCTCACTAGACAAATCATAGAATCTATTCATGTTAAATTCAATGAATTTGGAAAGATTGATAAAGAAAAGGAATATGATGATGATTTTGAATTGAAACCCGTTTTGGATGAAGATAATGATTCTTTTGATATGCATGAGATGAATGAGACACTAGAAATGCATGATCATATAGAAATGCATGATAACTTAGAAAATAATCAACTAAGATGGCATAGAGATCACCCACATGATCTCATCATAGGCGACATCACTCACGGTGTGCGACCACGTAGAAGAATCACTTCGAATGAAATAAATGAATTTCATGCTATGATTTCTGAAATTGAGCCCAAAAATGTGCATGATGCTTTGAGTGATTCATCTTGGATTGATGCTATGCATGACGAACTTAATCAATTCGTTAGAAATGATGTATGGGACTTAGTGCCACGACCACAAGATAAGACAATAATAGGCACAAAGTGGGTATTTAGGAACAAAATGAATGAGGAAGGAAAGGTCATTAGAAATAAAGCAAGACTCGTAGCTCAAGGATATAATCAAGAAGAAGGAATAGACTACGATGAAACATTTGCACCCGTAGCACGTTTAGAAGCTATACGACTCTTACTTGCTATTGCTTGCTTGAAAGATTTTAAATTATATCAAATGGACGTCAAAAGTGCTTTTCTAAACGGATTTATACAAGAAGAAGTATACGTGAAGCAACCACCCGGTTTTGAAGATTTGAAACATCCAGATCACGTGTACAAACTAAAGAAGGCACTATATGGCCTAAAGCAAGCGCCGAGAGCATGGTATGATCGTTTTGCCACTTTTCTTTTAGAAAATAATTTTAAACGTGGTACTATAGATAGTACACTATTTTTGAAACAAGAAAAATCAGATTTACTTATTATTCAAATTTACGGAGATGACATTATTTTCGGTTCTACCTCACATAGACTTGTTAAAGATTTTGAAAATTGTATGAAAGCTGAATTTGAAATGTCTATGGTTGGTGAACTTAATTATTTTCTTGGCTTGCAGATTAAGCAAACGAGTAAAGGAATTCATATAAGCCAAGCTAAGTACGTAAATGACTTGATCAAGAAGTTCAATTTTGAAAATTTGAAACCATCCCCCACGCCTATGAGTGTTACTACTAAATTAGACAAAGATGAACATGGTAAAGACGTTGATAATGGATTATATCGATCTATGATAGGCTCTTTACTATATTTAACTGCTAGTAGGCCTGACATTATGTTTAGCGTATGCATGTGTGCTCGTTTTCAAAGTCAACCTAAGGTGTCACACTTAAATGCGGTAAAAAGAATATTCCGCTATATTAAGCACACGCCCACCTTAGGTATTTGGTATGATAAGGACTCTACATTCGACTTACATGCTTACACTGATGCAGATTATGGTGGCTGCAAAATAGATAGAAAAAGCACGAGCGGAACTTGCCAATTTATAGGAAATTCCCTTATTTCGTGGTTTTCCAAAAAGCAAGCAAGTGTTGCTTTGTCCACTACTGAGGCTGAGTATATGGCTCTTAGCCTTTGCTGCACACAGTTGTTGTGGATAAAACAACAACTTTCGGACTTTGGAATTACCGTAGATAAAATTCCTATATATTGTGATAGTATGAGTGCAATAAATTTGTCTAAGAACCCCGTATTACACTCTAAGGCTAAGCATATAGAAGTTCGCTATCATTTTCTTCGTGATCACGTTAACAATGGTAATATTGTCATAGATCACGTACGCACAGAATCACAAGTAGCGGATATATTTACAAAGGCCTTAAATCAAGCCACATTTGAATCTCTCCGTTCTAAATTAGGCATGCTTCCTGTTGATGTGATTTAATGCGATATTATTTGATTTACTTTCCTTTTTGACAGGAATCTTTTGATTAACTTTCCAAAATAAAGGGGGAGAGAGAAGCATGATTTAAGGGGGAGAGAGATCACTGATTGATCCTAATTGCATGAATCAAGGGGGAGCCGGATTTGAAATTCGAAATTCAAATTTCAAATCTGTGCATAATTCAAGGGGGAGAGATAACACTTAAATCATGTACACTAGTTATTTTGAAAATCATCAAAAGGGGGAGATTGTAGAAATATGAGGGTTTGAGTGATTTCAAAATAAAGAAATTTGAATACATATATATATATATAAACGTTGGATATATATATATATATATATACAAGTGTACATGAATGCATGATAACTTGCCTTATTTAGCTTATATATTATGTTGCCGTACTAACGAGCCATGAAGCTTTAAAGCTTACATCATATGGCGAACATTTGTTGAGTTTATACTATTTTCAGGTGCCACAATTAATGAACTAAAGTAGTTCATTAAGTGAAGTACTTAGTTTAATAAACTAAGTAGTTCATTAAAGGAAGATGCATTTGGAAAAGGCATAAAGGCAACATGGCTATGGAAGGAAAGTCCTCTCCTCCTCCCCACATCAATTTCACACGTTTTATACATATATATATACTATATTTTCAGATTTTTTATAAAAGGCACATACACATGTATTCCAACGTACTACCGACACGTTATATATCTTACATACGTACGTTTACGTCACACCACTATACTTAACTCATATTTATGAGTACATTCAGGTCTTATATCATATGATATAAGATATGGTGATGACAAATTAAATGCGACACGATAAAAGGTTCTAAACCGAAATTTGTCGTATCGGGCGATACCGAAACTTCGCCAACGTGTCACGTACTTGCCATAAATAAATGGCCAGCCCATATACATCAAAATTTATTAAAAATTTCGTGCACATGACTGTATATTGAGACAAAAATACTTTCCATGTTGGCACACACAATTCACCCCACATTTAGGCCAAAATGTGAAGATTCCAATTTTATTTTTGTCACATGTTTATGGTACCACTTTAAATCAGCCAAGTGCTGGAAATTAAAGTATATATTATATATATTATGTATAACATAATATATATAGCATGTGCAAAAGTTGGAATTTAAATTAGAGAAAAATCGGGTAATCGATAAATATCGAAAATTCGGTTTTCTACGCACTTGACATGGAACGTTTTTCTTGAACAGGATGTGGCACGTATCTAGACACTTTGTGTTACGACCCGAGATTCCGGGCTAGTGGAAATGATGAAAATAGAACGCAAATACGATGTTGATGAAATTGCAGTGGAATTTTAAAGTTCTATTAGAATTAATAAAGACATCGACATTAAATATCGGAGTTAGAAACACACATAAAAATAACCTTAAGGTAAGTTAACGGATATAACGAGACTGGTTGGGACTAGACAATGACTGTATAGGACATACAAGGTATTTAAATAAATTAGTCGGTAGCAGCATAAGTCGATAGAGATAAAGAAAACCGAATAAAAATACCCGATACAATAACTACAATACACACTAGTATCACATTTTCTTCCACTTTATCCCATATACCAATAAAAGACAAAACCTCCCCCATCCCTCCACCCATAAACCGCCCCCACCCCCTCCCTCTCAAGTCAACATCTACTTTTTCTTTTCTTACACCATCTCTTACACACTATCAACCCCTACACCTAATACATCCAAAAACCCATCACACTTTTCTTCTTTTCCCCTCTCTCTCACTTTCCACTTTATTTTCCCCATCCCCCTAACCCAACGAAAATTTCCAAAGGAAAAAGAAGAAACTTTCACCCACACTCTTTTCTTACACTTTTTCATTTCAATATTATACTACACCATTCTTTAATCTTTCCCTTTATCTTTTCACACAATATTCCCCTCCCCATCCCCTTCTACTTTCGGTTATACACACAAGGAAGGAAGACAAATTATATTTTATTCCATTATTTATTCCACTTACTTTCATTCTCTCACTTTCTCTACACCACTTAAATTATTTCTCACTTCCCTATTTCCTTTTCATCCATTCAACCGAAAATTTCAAGGAGAGAACCTTTCTCTCTCACCTTCTACTATTATCTCCATTGCACATCTTCTATCTTCAACTCCTCCATTCTACCTCCATTTTCGGCCATACTTATAAGAAGCAAGAAGATGATTTCTTTTTCATCTCAAACCACATGACAACTCCTACACCAAGTTTTAAACAACACTCCATCAACTAAGAAAGATTCAAGAAGGTTGTAGCATGTAGAATCAAAAGCAAGTAAGTTAAGAATTTTATGAAATTTAAGTTTGATTCTTCCATATAATTAGTTTCATAAGTTGTACACTAACTCTCCTTTTTGGGGCATCAAAACCGTACACACCAAGGAGAAGGAGGAGAAGTGTGTTCTTCAAATCTAAGTGAAGGAATCACCATCTAAGAGTAAGAAAGTAAATCAAGGCAAGTATTCTTCCTAGATCCTACATGGTTTTACAAATTTTAAGTATTTATGTTTATATCAAAGTTGGATCATCATGTAGTATGTTCAAGATTTCCTTTTCAAGAAAGTATAGATCTATATTTGAGTGTTAAGTATATATATATACACTATATACACACGCACATTGCATACATATATACACTATACATAAGCAAGTATACATATATCCATATTATAAATTAGTATGTTGGTATATATATTTATATGTATAGGTGTATAGATCTACATATAAGTAAGTATAGATGTAGAGAAATGTATATATATATATACTATATATACACGCACACAAAATACATATATATACACTATATATAAGCAAGCATACATATATCCATATTATAAATAAGTATGTTGATATATATATATGTATAAGCGTATAGATCTACATATAAGTATGTATAGATGTATAAATGTATATTAATATACTCATTTCGTTTTGAGCATCAATGTATATATATATATATACACATTCGGTTTGATGTATATATATATATACATACGGTTCATATATATATATATATATGCATAGGTGTATAGATCTATGTATGTGCATATACGGATCTATAGGTATATATGTATATGTGTAATATAAATTTTAAAGAGAGGAAATGAATAAGTATTTGTGTATTACATACTATATAGTGAAAAGTTTTATAAATGTATGTATAGTATATGTATACATATTCGGCCTTTTAGGCCTTGATGATAAAGTAATTTCATTATATTTTGTACAAGTATATATATATGTATATATGAGGAATATGTTAAACTATGAAAATGAATAAGTTTTGGATATTACATAATATATCATAAAATGATTTATATACATATATTCCATATGTATATCGGCCTTAGGGCTTGATGACAAAATGGTTTTACTATATTTTATACAAGTATATATATGTATATATGATGAATATGTTAAACTATGAAAATGAATAAGTTTTGGATATTACATAATATATCATAAAATGATGTATATATATATACTATGTATATATATATAATCGGCCAATAGGCCTTAATGACTAAAATGATTTCATAATACTTTATACAAGTATATATGCATATATGATGAATATGTTAAGTTATGAAAGTAGGCTAAATATGTAATTTATGTATTATGTTATGAAATGTATGAAACATAAATAGTCCATATTTATGTATATGTAAGTACGAGACTACCAACTTTTGCAATGTATGTATATGATATGTTACATGTTATGTATATTAATATAGGTAGGTTATGATAAGATGTAAGTTAAGAAATCTAAGATGAAATGTTATGGTAATTAGAAATTTCATGATGTAGGCATTTAAGCTATGAATTATGATATGCATGTATGGAATAGATGTTACCAAATTATTGTGATGATCATAGAAAAAGGGGGCTGTTTTAGTGTGAAGGCCGAATGGTACTTATTTGTAGGTGAAAATGGTATTTTATTTAAGTTGTGATATGTAGAAGGAAATTAAGTAAGTGATGTTACTAGGGGTAGTATGACCAGATACCCGTATTTGACCGAGTCTCACGTTGCATGAAAACAAGATTTGCAAAGTTATGTTGTCACATCTCATGTTTTAAAAAGTTCATATGCATAGGAATAATAATCACGAGACGAATGATTCCGATGAGACACGATATATTATGTTATGTTCATGATCATGATTATGTTATGTATGTTGAAGCGCTGTCCTGACATCGGGACCGGAGTGGTAGGTGTCAGGGGCCCATGTTTACTTATGGCTGAGTGTAACACCGGGTCTGGGACACGGGATCTCAGTCGTAATGCGTCACCGTTAGCACATGTGCATATGATTCATGATGTTATGTCGCACATGTACTATATGGGGAATCATTCGGTATGTCGTGCGTTATTATTCTTATGAAAAGTGCTATAGCCAATGATGTAAATGTTATGTCTTCATGTTATGAATATGTCATGTTATACAAGTTATGAAAATCATGTCATGATTATGAAAAGTCATTTTATGAAAAGTCATGTTTTATGCATCACGTCATGACCATGTCACCTTAGGGTTATGATTAAGAATTCTTTAAGTATAGTATAAGTTATGGATTAGAAGTTAAGTATGGATATAGTATGATGTTTTGAATTAAGCAGAATGAGATGCTGTTATGCTACGTATGCTTTGAAATCTTCCTAATTTATCTGCTTTCAGTTTACAGCAGTTTACAGATATGATATGATACTTTACTTGTTAGAAAGGAGACGTGCTTATTATATTCAAAATTTATGGTTATTATGATTTGTCACCCCGTCTCCCCATGTATGATCCACATGTCGTATCTGGTAAGACTACTTGCTGAGCGCTTAAAAGTCGGTGGCTATCGCTCATACTTGCCTCATTTATAATTTTCCAGATAACAGGTATCAATATACAAGCTCGTTGAAGACATGCTAGATAGACCATTGATAACGAAGAGCATACTGAGAGATTATTTCGAAGACATTAAGTTTCGGATTACGATGTATGATATATGATTTCAGTATTCTGTATATCATGATTGTACAGTTTATGATGTAGTACAGTGCATGTCGATGAAGATTTGTTTATGTTATGTTGCTTCCGCTTATCGATTCATTATTCATGTCGACATGTACATGTATAGTATCGACGCTTTGTACTCTATGGAGTGGAGTACGGCGGGTGCACTGAGCCGGAACCCTGGTTTCGGGCGGGGCGCTACAGTTGGTATCAGAGCAGTGGCTCTAGATCCACTGCGGGCACATAAGTAAACAACGACATGAACTTAAGCAATGATCTTAGAATTTAAGAAATGATCATAGACATAAGGAACGATCTTAGATGAAAGCGACAACCTTAGTATGAGAGAAATAGAACGGTATTAGACAGATACGAGAAACCAGAAAGTAGAAGTAGGTCGTCTAGGCTTTCCGACATTGTACAAGTCAAGTCACTAGAATACCTCAATGTTATTTTCTAGTTAGTAACATAGTAGTTATAAACTGTAATCTCCACAATTTCAGGTTTAGCTCTAGTTGGGATAACATTTGGAGATAGTGATAGAATTTCTTAGGCTGATTATAATATGATATGTCGTAGAACTATAAGCAGTGATTTATAAGAATTACGATGATTAGAGTTTGGCAAATATATGGCACAAATAGTACGCGTATGAATAAGACGATGAAATTAGAAATTTTCAGAGTAGGTCAAAGATGTTAGTCGTATTAGGGATGTAAATTCATAGTGATAAGAGTACAATTATATAAATATATATGAGGATACAATGAGTCAGTCTACATTGAGAGCTAAATTATGAATTTAGAAAGTCGTCGGGTTATCTGATTGGAATTAGTATGCATAAGTTGAATCGGAATGGGCATGACTAGAATTAAGTTGATATGACTTAACCGGATTAGGGTTAGTGACTGAAAAAAAAAATTGATAAGTATAAAAGTTACTGTAACGCGCAGAGATATGAAGTTATAAAAAAAAAACCTAAGCGGATTAACAGGAGGTATACAAATATTGTGAATTTAGAAAAATTTTATCATAAGTTGGCAAATATTAAGTTGAATCAAAGGCGATTAAGAAATGACGTTAGAAATTAAGTACTTAAATCATTAAGGACAAAATCGATACAACCCCTAAGTTTCGAGGACGAAACTTTTTATAAGGGGGGGAGAATGTTACGACCCGAGATTCCGGGCTAGTGGAAATGATGAAAATAGAACGCAAATACGATGTTGATGAAATTGCAGTGGAATTGTAAAGTTCTATTAGAATTAATAAAGACATCGACATTAAATATCGGAGTTAGAAACACACATAAAAATAACCTTAAGGTAAGTTAACGGATATAACGAGACTGGTTGGGACTAGACAATGACTGTATAGGACATACAAGGTATTTAAATAAATTAGTCGGTAGCAGCATAAGTCGATAGAGATAAAGAAAACCGAATAAAAATACCCGATACAATAACTACAATACACACTAGTATCACATTTTCTTCCACTTTATCCCATATACCAATAAAAGACAAAACCTCCCCCATCCCTCCACCCATAAACCGCCCCCACCCCCTCCCTCTCAAGTCAACATCTACTTTTTCTTTTCTTACACCATCTCTTACACACCATCAACCCCTACACCTAATACATCCAAAAACCCATCACACTTTTCTTCTTTTCCCCTCTCTCTCACTTTCCACTTTATTTTCCCCATCCCCCTAACCCAACGAAAATTTCCAAAGGAAAAAGAAGAAACTTTCACCCACACTCTTTTCTTACACTTTTTCATTTCAATATTATACTACACCATTCTTTAATCTTTCCCTTTATCTTTTCACACAATATTCCCCTCCCCATCCCCTTCTACTTTCGGTTATACACACAAGGAAGGAAGACAAATTATATTTTATTCCATTATTTATTCCACTTACTTTCATTCTCTCACTTTCTCTACACCACTTAAATTATTTCTCACTTCCCTATTTCCTTTTCATCCATTCAACCGAAAATTTCAAGGAGAGAACCTTTCTCTCTCACCTTCTACTATTATCTCCATTGCACATCTTCTATCTTCAACTCCTCCATTCTACCTCCATTTTCGGCCATACTTATAAGAAGCAAGAAGATGATTTCTTTTTCATCTCAAACCACATGACAACTCCTACACCAAGTTTTAAACAACACTCCATCAACTAAGAAAGATTCAAGAAGGTTGTAGCATGTAGAATCAAAAGCAAGTAAGTTAAGAATTTTATGAAATTTAAGTTTGATTCTTCCATATAATTAGTTTCATAAGTTGTACACTAACTCTCCTTTTTGGGGCATCAAAACCGTACACACCAAGGAGAAGGAGGAGAAGTGTGTTCTTCAAATCTAAGTGAAGGAATCACCATCTAAGAGTAAGAAAGTAAATCAAGGCAAGTATTCTTCCTAGATCCTACATGGTTTTACAAATTTTAAGTATTTATGTTTATATCAAAGTTGGATCATCATGTAGTATGTTCAAGATTTCCTTTTCAAGAAAGTATAGATCTATATTTGAGTGTTAAGTATATATATATACACTATATACACACGCACATTGCATACATATATACACTATACATAAGCAAGTATACATATATCCATATTATAAATTAGTATGTTGATATATATATTTATATGTATAGGTGTATAGATCTACATATAAGTAAGTATAGATGTAGAGAAATGTATATATATATACACTATATATACACGCACACAAAATACATATATATACACTATATATAAGCAAGCATACATATATCCATATTATAAATAAGTATGTTGATATATATATATGTATAAGCGTAGAGATCTACATATAAGTATGTATAGATGTATAAATGTATATTAATATACTCATTTCGTTTTGAGCATCAATGTATATATATATATATACACATTCGGTTTGATGTATATATATATACATACGGTTCATATATATATATATGCATAGGTGTATAGATCTATGTATGTGCATATACGGATCTATAGGTATATATGTATATGTGTAATATAAATTTTAAAGAGAGGAAATGAATAAGTATTTGTGTATTACATACTATATAGTGAAAAGTTTTATAAATGTATGTATAGTATATGTATACATATTCGGCCTTTTAGGCCTTGATGATAAAGTAATTTCATTATATTTTGTACAAGTATATATATATGTATATATGAGGAATATGTTAAACTATGAAAATGAATAAGTTTTGGATATTACATAATATATCATAAAATGATTTATATACATATATTCCATATGTATATCGGCCTTAGGGCTTGATGACAAAATGGTTTTACTATATTTTATACAAGTATATATATGTATATATGATGAATATGTTAAACTATGAAAATGAATAAGTTTTGGATATTACATAATATATCATAAAATGATGTATATATATATACTATGTATATATATATAATCGGCCAATAGGACTTAATGACTAAAATGATTTCATAATACTTTATACAAGTATATATGCATATATGATGAATATGTTAAGTTATGAAAGTAGGCTAAATATGTAATTTATGTATTATGTTATGAAATGTATGAAACATAAATAGTCCATATTTATGTATATGTAAGTACGAGACTACCAACTTTTGCAATGTATGTATATGATATGTTACATGTTATGTATATTAATATTGGTAGGTTATGATAAGATGTAAGTTAAGAAATCTAAGATGAAATGTTATGGTAATTAGAAATTTCATGATGTAGGCATTTAAGCTATGAATTATGATATGCATGTATGGAATAGATGTTACCAAATTATTGTGATGATCATAGAAAAAGGGGGCTGTTTTAGTGTGAAGGCCGAATGGTACTTATTTGTAGGTGAAAATGGTATTTTATTTAAGTTGTGATATGTAGAAGGAAATTAAGTAAGTGATGTTACTAGGGGTAGTATGACCAGATACCCGTATTTGACCGAGTCTCACGTTGCATGAAAACAAGATTTGCAAAGTTATGTTGTCACATCTCATGTTTTAAAAAGTTCATATGCATAGGAATAATAATCACGAGACGAATGATTCCGATGAGACACGATATATTATGTTATGTTCATGATCATGATTATGTTATGTATGTTGAAGCGCTGTCCTGACATCGGGACCGGAGTGGTAGGTGTCAGGGGCCCATGTTTACTTATGGCTGAGTGTAACACCGGGTCTGGGACACGGGATCTCAGTCGTAATGCGTCACCGTTAGCACATGTGCATATGATTCATGATGTTATGTCGCACATGTACTATATGGGGAATCATTCGGTATGTCGTGCGTTATTATTCTTATGAAAAGTGCTATAGCCAATGATGTAAATGTTATGTCTTCATGTTATGAATATGTCATGTTATACAAGTTATGAAAATCATGTCATGATTATGAAAAGTCATTTTATGAAAAGTCATGTTTTATGCATCACGTCATGACCATGTCACCTTAGGGTTATGATTAAGAATTCTTTAAGTATAGTATAAGTTATGGATTAGAAGTTAAGTATGGATATAGTATGATGTTTTGAATTAAGCAGAATGAGATGCTGTTATGCTACGTATGCTTTGAAATCTTCCTAATTTATCTGCTTTCAGTTTACAGCAGTTTACAGATATGATATGATACTTTACTTGTTAGAAAGGAGACGTGCTTATTATATTCAAAATTTATGGTTATTATGATTTGTCACCCCGTCTCCCCATGTATGATCCACATGTCGTATCTGGTAAGACTACTTGCTGAGCGATTAAAAGTCGGTGGCTATCGCTCATACTTGCCTCATTTATAATTTTCCAGATAACAGGTATCAATATACAAGCTCGTTGAAGACATGCTAGATAGACCATTGATAACGAAGAGCATACTGAGAGATTATTTCGAAGACATTAAGTTTCGGATTACGATGTATGATATATGATTTCAGTATTCTGTATATCATGATTGTACAGTTTATGATGTAGTACAGTGCATGTCGATGAAGATTTGTTTATGTTATGTTGCTTCCGCTTATCGATTCATTATTCATGTCGACATGTACATGTATAGTATCGACGCTTTGTACTCTATGGAGTGGAGTACGGCGGGTGCACTGAGCCGGAACCCTGGTTTCGGGCGGGGCGCTACACTTTGTACATATAATATACATCTTAAAGTGTTCTAGAAAATTAAATTAAGGGCTGATTGGAATATTACATGTGTGTAAAATTAAATGTGCACTATTTTTCAAAGTTAGCAAAAATAAATTTCAGCACATGTATATACATACTCAACGCCACCTACAGCTGAATTCGAGCACATGTGGAGCCTTGTTGGCATGTTGATTGGTCAAGGATCAATCATACAATGTTGATGGATCAAAGAGAGAAGCTACAAAAGGTAAGTTTTCAACATACACCTCTCTTATGTCACATGCTGAAAATTTCAGCATGTCACACACCTTGTGGCCGAAATCTTCACTCTTAAGGAAGATAATTTGTCAATTTTTCATTAAGGAATAAATCAAAGGAGTTATGGAAATGATTTGAATTGTATTAAGTGTGATATTCTTTTTATCACACATGCTGAAATTTTTCAGCATGTGTGTGAAAATGTTGTGGCCGAATATGACACCCTTTTTGTGTCCAAGTTCATTCATCAATTGATAGCAAGACTTACCATGTATTATTGATTCATTTTAATGAGAAAAATCAAAGTAAATTGGGGATTATCTTGAATAAAAATGCATGATGCACATGCTGAAATTTCAGCATGGCAAGGAGCATAATGGCCGAATTTGGTGAGGAAGGAAGGAAGAATTTTTTGTCTCACAATTTATGTGAATATCTCTTAATTTATGGAATGTATTATGTGATGATTATTTGGCAAATATTTAGTGTTTTATTCAGATTATCCATGTCATCAAATGATGACAACATTGAGCCAATCAAGAGGTGCCAAGTAAACAATGACTAAATGATGGTCCAATGGAATGATGCCAAGCAAGCAAAACTTTGTCACCATGATGTCTCACACCCTCTCAAGCACTTAAAAGGAAATTTTCAAGATGGGGAGACTACCATAGGGGGACGGCTGGACCTATAAGGGAAGAAGAGAAGAACAAACAAAAGTAACACCAAGAATCATATTCAAAAGTGATCAAAGTGCAAAAGCTTTCTTCTCCTATACTTTCTTTCTTTCTTCTCTTGTAAAAAGCCTATTGTATTTTACTTCTTTCATCCTTGAATAGGCTTCATAGAAACCACCATTCATACATCTTTGTAAAAGATTGATCAAGGTGTGATCAATCTTCATTCTAGCGAGGTGGTGGTGTTCATGTGAATTGTACTCACAATACAAGGTTTGTAAAGGGTTGGAGTTAAGGTGTAACTCTATCAACCCTGCGGTAAGGTGTACTGCGTGTGTGAAATTAGTGTGAACCAAGAAAGGTGTTCCTTGAAGACTGGAGTAGGTTGTTTATAACCGAACCAGTATAAAATTCTTGGTGCAATTTACTTTCTGCATTTACGTTTCAGTTTTTGCGCTGTTTACTCATATTGTTCACGTTCGCAAAAATAGTAAACGTTTTCTAAAAATTATAAAAATTTTCAGAAACATACATAAACGTTATAGGGTTAATTTGGCACAAGTTTCAACCCTTTTGAACAAGTATAGGTCAGTCAAACATCAAAAGTTCTGAGACTAGTGCAGTCTGATTTTCAGACTTGCAAAGGTTGAGACTTTGGTGATATTTGACCTACTTCCCAAAAGAATTTTCAAAAACTGTTTCAACCCATTTCAATATAGTGTGTGAGGAGTTATTGGTCAAATTTTCAGATCATTTGGACTTCACACAAATAGGAATTAATTTTTCAAAACCATCTACCGTTTCTGGCAGATTTGCACAATCTGAGTGCCAACGGTTTTTGAAGGGGTTAAAGGTTGAATTTTGATTTGAAATTTTTAGGGGACCCTCATAACATCTGAGGCTAAGTTCTCTCAAAATTTCATAATTTTTGGAGACCTCTAACCTGGTTTTAAAAACGTTTTAAAACAGGTTCTGAAAACAGAATCTGTTTTCAGAACTTGAATTGTTCAAGGTTAAAGAAATTTTAAAAAGCATACTTTCCGCACCATCTATTCAACCCCCCCCTTTCTAGTGGTGCCTTGCAGATCCTACATAGTGGAACAACCAATAAATAAAAATTAAATTAATTTAAGGCAGTGAACAGGCAGACCAACGGACCGAGCCGGCTGGCCAGCGGGTCGGACTGAAGGCGGCCATTAACCACTCAAAAAAAGTATAAGAAAATATAATTAAATACCAGTAAAATTCAAATAAATTTCAGAAAATATAAAGGGTTAAAATTAAATTATTTCTACTTAATTTCTAATGTTTGGTAAATTTAAGAAATTAAAAATAAATAGTAATAAATAGAATTAAATAAGGGAGAAATAGGGAAAATTAGTAGAATATTTTAGAAAATTAATACAAGCTAAGGGAAAATTAAGGGTGATGATAAATAACAACTTTCTAATATTCGGAAAATTTACGAACCTAAATTTGCGTGCCGGAGGATGGTGAGGATTGGCCAGGGGCCTCAGACGATTGTGTTTTTGCATTCATGGCACGTGCATTGCATTTATGGCGGGTCGTGACGTACGGGTCATGGGCGCTCAGGATGGTGTACGGTGGCGGGGCCACATACACTCAGGATGGTGTACGGTGGCGCGGCCACGTACACTCAGTATGGTGACTGTGGGTCGGTACGACCCACAGCCACTCAGTAGGACCTGGGTTCATGCATTGCACAGTGGAGATATCGGAATTCTGTGTGACATGACTTTGTTGCGTGTGACACGTGGATGGAGCATGCATCACGTAGTTGTGCATTTTTATGTGGAGTGCTTTACTTACCGTATTTACTTTATCTTATGCATGTTATATCATATTTATGTGCTATGTGGTTATATCATTCGGTATGCATGTTTTGTATTTTTTTGGGGCGGGCATCTACTGGGTGATTTTCTGTCACTCACCCCTACTTCCCAGGTGAGCCGGATGAGGAGTACGAACACATCTTTGTTGAGGACGAGACGGACATAGCATGGTGGGCTGATTGATAGCGGCAACTAGGTTTCGAGGGGGCTCTGCAGCTATTTGTGTTTACGTATACTTTGGGGATTTTTCACTGACTTCTTAGTACTTTTATTATCAGAGTTTTATTCTATAATGTAAAGACGATTATTGGAGGTTAGTTTAAGTTATGATTTACGTTTCCGCGAGAAAAACTTCTACGTCATTTCTGACATGTAAGAGATTGATTTGACGCCTTGTATTCTCCTTAGCGAGATACGGCGGGTGCACTGTTCCCGATGCTAGGGCTCGGGAGCGGGGCGCTACAGGTGGTATCAGAGACGAGGCTTCAAATCCGCCTCGGAAATGCAGGATTAATTAGATCATCTAGACATAAGTTACGATCTTTTGTAAAATGACGATTTTACCCCTAATAAACAAAGAAGACTTAAGAGATGATTTTAGACTTATGCTATGATCGGGCTATGGGAGGTGTGTGCCGATGGTGAGCTTTCCTTGTCTAATTACCATTTTACCCAGGGTCCAACCCTCTTAAATCGCTATTGACTAATCTGATTTCTTTTCATGAACTGGAATTACAGAAATGCCTCCACGACGTGAGCCAGCTGGAAATGATGGTGAGAACCACCAGAATCAGGTGATCATCCCCAAGCACTTGAAGATGTCATAGTCACCATGACCAACACCTTAGCACAGTAGCACCAGCTGCTGAACTAGCATGCACGGCCTCCACCACCATTGCACTCGGACCTGAGATTCTTCGACAAGGAGATGCGGAGGAGTGATGACGCAGCACAACTGACACCGTCGATCACTTGGATCTAATTTCGAAATGAGTTTAAGAAGTACTACGTGTTCGACCGTGCGATCTTTTAGAGTATGGCTCTAGATCCACAGCTGAAGCATAGATTTAGGATATGATCCTAGAGATTAAGTTACGATTTTGCCCCTAAGTTAGATATTAAACCTAAGTATCGATTTTTAGTTGTAAGTAAGGATCATATATTAAGCACGTAATTGGAAATAAGACGTGACCTTAGAAGTTAAGGGATGATCTTGCCCGTAAGTTACAATTTTATACTTAAGGAATGAAGATACTAAATATCGGCTCTAGAAATTAAGTGATGATCCTAGCCGTAAGCCGCGATTTTAGACATAAGCGATAATCTTGATTAAAAGTTGATCCTTGACTTAAGCATTTATTTTAGACATAAACGTTGATTATATATTAAGTATGATTTGGAAATAAGAAATGATCTTAGAAATTAACTGGTGATTTGAATATTATGTGATGATTTGAACATAAGTACTGATTTTAGTCATAAGATGTGATTATATTCTAAGCATTGAACTTAGAAATAAGTAATGATTTTAGACGTAAGGAATGATCATACTGAGTATTGATTCTAGAAATAAGTCCTGACATTAGACCTAAGTGATGATTAGAAAAGGGGTAAGCCCACGTATACATATGACCCTCTATACGACTCTGAATTAATTGCCTTACCTAAGTGCTGATCATAACCATTTATATAATTCCTTAGATCTGATCCATGTGAACCTGGTACCATTATGATAAATGAAGCGGGTCCATGCCCTAAGTTTGACAGTAGTATCAGAGTGTCACTAGGTCTAAGTTAGGATCGTAGTCCCTAAGAAATTATTTATAGAAAAACATATGATTAAGAAAAGGATTTATTAACGTTATGATCTGTAGGTTTAGCAAAGAATACCGTAAAAAGAGGTTTATAGTTATGATTAAGATGTTGAATTTAGAGTATCAAATAGGTCAAAGATATTATTCTTATTAGGGATATTGATTGATAGCGATAAGCGATCACTACTAAAATGAATAAAGTGGAATGACAAATTATTACAAATCTGGGTTAAGTGTTGATTTCTAGGAACATGTAAAGTACTGATGCTTCGAGTAGGCTTGAACTGAAATAGAGTAAGCATGAACAAGTTTGGGTGCTTTTCATGTGAGATCTAAATAAATTAGCATTAGCGGTTGAAATAACCAGCTAATGAAGTACGGTGTAGCAGTGTGGTGCACAGAAGCGTGGTGGATTAGAACGCCCTAAGTCGCTCAATACTTAGTGTGACATACTAGGATTGGACAATTTAAGCTAAAGACTAATAAGAAACGGTACATATGTGGATTTTTCATTGACATCAAGGGGTGACTTAGAAAATTATACGAAGTATTGGATTTTTATTTTGTTCAAGTAGCCAACTATTTTCTTATAAGCATGTACACCAAGATGTATTCTATATTTCAATGGTATTTCAAGGGTTTTTGCTTCCAAATATTTCAATTACTTTCATTCTTTTTTTATATATTATATTACTTTACAAGACTATATTTCTTTCTGAAAATTTTATAGCAACCAAATGGAATTTCTACTAGACAAAACAAATATGTTTTAAATAATGATGCTTTCGAAGAACGATATGTTCATATATTTCTTATATTTCTCAAACTTTCGTTTAGCTACATTTATTTTGCTAAAATAATTGTATTTGTCAATTATTGATATTGCAAGCATTTCACTCATTAAATGCTTTCAAATATCTTTATCTGCTTGCGATGAACTTGCTTAATTTTTTTGAAGCAAAAATAGTTTCAAAACATATATACTTTTTTCTTTGAAAAAGAAAGGTACCTTATCCAAATTGTTTTATGAAACTTTATATTTGCTGACTTTGCAATTATTGTACCTTGCGAAAAAAATATAGCTTTCCATATATATATATCGTTGAAAAGAAAAAGGCTCCATGTTCAAATCGTTCTTTTCTTATAATAAGTTTTACATTTGTTGGGTCTCAATTGTTTTAAAGTGGTTTTAACCGTAATATTTGCGAACCAGTAATACGATTGTTTTATAAGTGGTCATTTGAGACACCATGTTGCGAAAACAAATGAAATTTTGGTTTTGTGTTTACAAAAAAATTTTGAACGGATATTATTTTAAACAGTTAAAGCCATATTCCAAATTATAGCTACGTAAGCTACTTTTGTTTTAATTTGAAGAAAAATATGTCCATACACATACTTCATACATTAGATTGTGGATGATATCTCTGAGAAAAGTAAAAGACATGATCATAGAACGAGTCCATAAGTATATAAGAACTGATCTTGAGGACTTGATTCTATATTTATGAAATATAACGATTAATACCTTGGAGGACTTGATGGACTCGACGTATTATATTGGATGGTCATGTAACTAGAAGATGGATCTTATATGATGACTTAAGAATTCAAAATCGGAGATTGCAATAAGTTGAATAATACACGTCAAGTGGTATAAGTGAGAGTTTATAAGTTGTAATTATAGAAATTAAGTTAAAGATTGTAATACACCTAAGAACTGATTTTAGAGGGCTGATGGTGATCGCAGATATAACTATGTTATAGACCGGCGATTGGGTTACAAACTTTTATATGATGACAATACCCTTAAGCAGATCTTATAGTTATAAAAACAGATTAAGTTATGATAAATGGATTTAGAAATTACTTGTATGTATACAAAGAATGATTTTGAGAATTTCGTCCAAGTGTAATGTTAACATATCAACATATGCAATGGATATTTGGTACGGTCATTATTTAGGTAAATGGATCAAGTAGAACCATACTAAGCCGTTGATACACCATACGCAAGTTTCGAGGACGAAACTTTATGTAAAGGAGGAGGAATGTTATGTCGCTTGTTTTTTTAAAAAAAAGGGGAAAAATAAAAAAAATTATCATAAATTCAAGTAATTGAAAAAGAAGATAATTATTGATTAAAGATATGGTAATTATCCTAAATTCAAGTAATTAAAAAGGAAGATAATTATTGATTAGATATGATTTAGGAAATCTTAATCCTAACTAATTAAAAAATACAACAAAAACCTAAACTATCTATCCATATTTAAATAACAAACCACCCTAACCCTTTGGCGAAATACCTCCGCCCCACCCCTGGAGAAAAGAAAATTTCCGCAGCCAACTTTCTTTCCCTTCTCACAATCAGCACCCATTAGCCAAACAAAACAAAAGAAAGATAAAATAAAATAGCCCAGCCTTTACCACGCCACTGCTGAGGAAAAGAATAAAGAAAATAAAGAGAGTAGCTTCTTATTCTTTTGTGGGCTTAAAGGAAGTTGCCACCAGTAAAGCAACAATAGCAATTTGTTTCTTTTGCTCCTTCTCCCAAATCATTCGGCTGGCTATATTAGGAAGAAGGAAAATAATATTGGATTCCAACAAGTACTAGTCCGATCATACGGTATATACAAGAATTCGAGGTAAATAATCTCTACTTGATATGTTTAGCAAAAATTTTATACGTTATTTTCGTTATAAACTCGGACTATGCATGAGTATTCTTGAATGCATAGTTGCATTAATTCTTTGTATATATGTATATGTGTGACAACAAATCGTATATGTTATGTCTAGTAATTATGTGTTCTAAATATATATATATATATATATATATATATATATATATATATATATATATATATGTTACAAAGTTTTGATATGTTGTGGGTGGGCCGAATTGTATGTCTATATACATATGGATTACAAGTTTGAAATCTTTGAATGCTCAGCACTAGAATTTCATAGTATTTCTCTATCAACAGCGGCCGAATGATATTGATGTAAAGATAGGGAATAATTTTCAAACACCTATTTATGTTATGGGCGAAATACTTAAATAGGTATATTAAGTGGTGAATTTTGTTGGAGGCCAAAAAGTATATATTTTGCTATATATTGTTTTCATGCATTCAACGTAAAGTAAATGATTATATATATATATATATATATATATATATATATATATATATATATATATATATATATATATATGCGTTTATAACTGATTGTATATCTGTGGGTAATATATGTGCAATGCCTAAAACTATAATTGCTTTGAAATTCTGGGAACTGCCGAAGGTTAAAAAAAAGAAGAAGAATTTGATTGTTAGAATATCATATGAATTTAACATAATATAAGATATGTATTAAAGTGAACTTTGCTAAGAGAATTGTTAATGCAAATTATACGTGAAAGGCATTTTGAAGCCACTGGCCGAATGGCCAGTGCATAAATTTGAAAAATATAGTATGACAAATAGGAAAAAAATAGAGAGCTATGAACTAATTATTTTAAGTAAGCCAAATTAACCTTTACTATTAGGTATTGATGTTTATACTACAATTGTTTAGATTCGAGCCTAGAAGAGAAGGAAGTTAATTCGTCAAAAAGGTAGGTGCGTCTTCCCCCCTCAAACGGATATGATTCATGCATGCTTTGATGGTATCCTAATGTGTTTCGTTGTTTTATTTGTTTAAGCTGTAAATTTTGTTTCGTTGTTTTATTGGTTTAAGTTGCAAATTTTGTATATGTTGAAAAGCATGAGATATATTGTTTATGGCTGCTATGTGCATGTATGTGTGTGAAATTGGTGGTATGATTGAATCGAAAACAGAATACCCTTAAAGAATTGGGGAAAAAGGGAACTTTTACATTAGGAGCCTTTAAAAAGTTGTGTTTTGGCCTTAGAATAGGTTCCCATAGACTGGAAATAGGAGAAAATGGGGGTTGGAATCGAAAAACGAATCACAGCGCGCGTTGCCACTAGTTGAGCAACCAGTAAATAAAAATTAAATTAATTTAAGGCAAAGAACAGGCTGGCTGGCCAGCGGGTCGGACCGAAGGCGGCCCATTAACCACTCAAAAAAATGTACAGGAAAATATAATTAAATACCAGTAAAATTCAAATAAATTTCAGAATATATAAAGGGTTAAAATTAAATTATTTCTACTTAATTTCTAAAGTTTGGTAAATTTAAGAAATTAAAAATAAATAGAAATAAATAGAATTAAATAAGGGAGAAATAGGGAAAATTAGTAGAATATTTTAGAAAATTAATACAAGCTAAGGGAAAATTAAGGGTGATGATAAATAACAACTTTCTAATATTCGGAAAATTGACGAACCTAAATTTGAGTGCCGGAGGATGGTGAGGATGGGTCAGGGGCCTCAGACGATTGTGTTTTTGCATTCATGGCACGTGCATTGCATTTATCGCGGGTCGTGACGTACGGGTCACGAGCGCTTAGGATAGTGTACGGTGGCGCAGCCACGCACACTCAGTATGGTGACTGTAGGTGGGTACGACCCACAGCCACTCAGTAGGACCCGGGTTCATGTATTGCATGGTGGAGATATCGGCATTCTATGTGACATGACTTTGTTGCGTGTGACACGTGGATGGAGCATGCATCACGTAGTTGTGCATTTTTATGTGGAGTGCTTTACTTACCGTATTTACTTTATCTTATGCATGTTATATCATATTTATGTGCTATGTGGTTATATCATTCGGTATGCATGTTTTGTCTTTGTTTGGGGCGGGCATCTACTGGGTGATTTTCTGTCACTCACCCCTACTTCCCAGGTGAGCCGGATGAGGAGTACGAACACATCTTTGTTGAAGACGAGACGGACATAGCAGAGTGGGATGGTTGATAGCGGCAGCTAGGTTTCGAGGGGGCTCTGCAGCTATTTGTGTTTACGTATACTTTGGGGATTTTTCACAGACTTCTTAGTACTTTTATTATCAGAGTTTTATTCAGTAATGTAAAGACGATTATTGGAGGTTAGTTTAAGTTATGATTTACGTTTCCGCGAGAAAAATTTCTACGTCATTTCTGACATGTAAGAGATTTATTTGACGCCTTGTATTCTCCTTAGCGAGGTACGACGGGTGCACTGTTCCCGATGATAGGGCTCGGGAGCGGGCAGCTACAGAAATGATCTACATGAGCCGGAGGGTCATGATTTTTTGCCATGCATGGTAGATGATTGGTGAATGGTTTTACATGTTGTAAGACTTGAAGTGATTGATCTTCAAATTATAATAAAAGATTTTTAGGAAAATGGATTAAAAGAATTTTAAGTTTTATCCCCCTTGCTTGGCCGAAATCTAGGGTGGTGGAAGGCTATGATTATCATTCTTGGGGTAGTAAATTAATGGAGAGATAGAATTTTCGTTGCATGTAATTTGATTGGTAGCTATTCTTACATGGTGTAAGAATGGTAATGATGAAAGGAAACCAATTAAAAGATAAGGAAATGAAATAAGTAGTAAGTGGATTGTAAAGCATGCATGGAATAAAGTATGGAGATAGCATCATCATCATCATCATCTGTACCCAGTATATCCCAAGTTCGTCTTGCATGGGGGGTGGCGGTTAGGAAAAATAGTGGGGTAAAATTTACCGCTGTAGCTTGCTTTATTTCTTCATGGTTAATTTTTATTTTTTCCTTTATTTAATTCTAAAAAAAATTTGTACTACTCGTTTATATGCGTTATTGGTTAGTCTTGCACCTACTAAGTTAATTCTTAGTAGTTCTTAGATTTTATTTAGGCAACATATACATATTATATCGAGTGCAGTACGATAGTCACACTTAACTTCTGTTGTGTTTTCCCTTTGTCTTCTTTATCCCGTAGTCAAGGGATGTGGGTTGTAACACCCTTAATAAAGAGCTAAGTCATCAAGTCATTTCTTATATTCTTACGAACTAACTCCATGATCATGTCCTTACTCCTTTGGCATGTTTTCAGCAGCTTAATATACGAATTCGTGCATGGTCATGTCTTTCTTTAAATAAGTCAAAAACTACATTACGCAATGATAATTAGAAATATATAGCTTTAGTTCTTTAAAATAATATCCAATCTAATTTCTATAACACGAGATCCAAAGTATTCTATATTTATTTTTGTAAAGTAGTGTCTCAGGTGACCTATTAAAGAACAATATGGACATAACTTACTTGTCAAAATATTTCGATGAAATTCGAAACTCAACAAGTGAGGAGCCTATTAAAACGTTTGAGTTCGGCATCTTTCTATTTTCTAAAAGGAAGTATATTTTAAACGCTATTTTTGGTTTCAAAAAAATTAAATAAGTTTATCGCAAGCAGGTAAATAATTTCAAAACAATTAACGGATAAAATGCTTACAATATCGATAGTTGACAAATCAAAATTATTTCAACAAAATGGTTGTAACAAAAATTGAAAATTTTCAATATTGTAGAAACATATCGTTCTTACAAAACATCGACATCTTAAAATTATATATTTTTTAGGATTGTCAGATATAGTTGGAGCTTCATTATGTTGATACACATATTCGAAAAAATAGCCTTGTAACGTTGATAGATTATAAAAACGAAATTAGCTTAAATATTTAGAAGCAAAATCTTTGGAATACCCTTGGAATATATATGATATCTTGGTGTACGTGTTTATATGGAAACAATTGGTTACTTGAAAATTACACTTGAAAATTACAATCCAATACTTCGTATAATATATTTTTTTTCTAAAACATCCACACGATCAAATAAAAATCCACCTATGTATCGTTGCTTATAAGTCTAGTATTCGTTTACCCATAGTAAAATCTTTAACTTAGATTGCCTGATCCTAGCAAGGTATACCAAATATTAATCGAATCAGGGCATTCTAATTTACCATAATTCCACGCGCCATACTGACCCACCGTACTTCTTTACTTGTTTATTTCTACCGCCAATTTTTAACCTAGCTAATCTCACATGAAAGTACCACTACTGGTTCACAATAAGATCATGCCTTATTTCCAAAATCATGCTTAGTATCTAATCATTGCTTATGACCAAGATCAATACTTACGTTCAAATCCCTATCCAACGTTCAGATCAGCTCTTAATCAAAATCGTCACTTATGTCTAAGATTGTGACTTAGGGGCAAAATCGTAACTTAAATTCTATGATCATGACATAAATCTACGTTTCCGCTGTGGATCTAGAGCCATGCTCTGATACCAACTGTAGCGACCCGTCCCGAGCCATAGTACTCGGAACAACTCCCCCACCGTATTTCGCTAAGGAAGATACAAGACGTCAATATCGATGCAAAACAAGTCAGCAGCGTGACGCAACTCCATATCAACAGAAGTCAAATAAAACCTTAAATCATCATAAATAGTAAGTACGTACAGTAGCTAATCAATAGTCAATAATACATCATCGAAAATAAAGGTAAATGTCTAAGTCTTCGCCAGTACATAAAATGAAACTGCCCTCTCTAGTCCAAATATTAACAATGTCCTCTGTCCAGCGGTCAATGTCCTTACTCAGCATCATCCTCGACATACACTAAATCATACTCCTGGTAATCTTAAAATGATAAAGAGTGGCATGAGCGACACTTCGCCCTGCAAGTAACCTTAACATATTTACCATGGGATCATGCACGGAGAAGCAAGGATAGTAACAATAGCTAACATTACTGAAAATACATACTTGTCATTTGCAAATGATTTTACAGTTTTACCCCTAATAATCAAAATCAAATGCACAAATCAATCCAACCCAAAACACATAACAAAGTCCAATTAGGGAATAGTCCAAAATATGATGCCATTTTCCAAAATGATGTAATGTTAATGTTTCAAAACCAAATCAAAATTTTCCAAATTCTAAATTTCCAAATCCGGTTTAGCTGGTCCAAAAGTCCAAAGTCCAAATAATCAAAACTAGGCTAAATCGGTCCTAGTGTTGTCAATAGCACGAGGCGCACTGTAGCGCGATAGCCAAATTTTTATAGCACCGTAGCGCGCGCTACATGCATCCGAGGCGCATAGACAGCTAATAAACTAAAATATTAGGTAACAACTATAAACATAATATAAAATTTCATCATTGTTCAAAAATTTTAAGCATAGATATAATTAAAACATAGATAGAACATAACAATTGTTCAAATTGTTCAAACTTCCAACATAGCAAAAACTAAAATAATTGCGAATCATCAAACACAAAACCTTCATTTTCTTCATCCAAATATCTTCTCCATCTGAATCTAGAAGATCAATTTCTTCTTCTTCTTCATCTACAAGCACACGAGAACTTGCATTTACCGAACTTGAACCTTCAACCCTTGCAAATTTGGTGGATCTAGTGCCATAAATAGGATCATGAACACCGGCAGCTTTACTAATCGCGTTCTATCTCAATAATGAACCATCGTCAAACACATAGTTTTTTTCTTTTATTTTAATAACTGAAATTACTATTTTTTCGAAAAAACTGAAAAAACTGAAGCCCGCTCTACGTGCGCCTCGGCTGCGCTTCCAGCAGGTGGTTATGCTACATGACCTTGTAGCGATTGATCTTGCGCTACGCACGCTACGCGTGCGCTACAAACGACAGTGATCGGTCCAAAGTCCTAAATAAAACGCGATGGCTATAGCACTTTCCCTACAAATGACTTATACTGTAAGACTTATAAATTGGTCTCCCAATAGTCAATATGTCATAGACTCCCTGAACATTCTAGGTAGTTACGTTTATAGCGTCCTAATGGCGGCCAATATGTCCGTGCTCCCTGAACATTCTAAGTAGTTATACCTGGACGTTCCGTTTGTTTGGAACCAACCTGCCTAAATAATAAATTTCATGCTGTAGGGGTGAATTTTGAAATGAATGCAAATTTTTCAAAATTATTTTTTAAGTCCAAAGGTTAGTCGATATTGCAAAAATGCCGAAATACCAACTAATCCAAATTAAATATATCAAACGATTCCACAATCACAAAAATACCAATTGTATTCCAAAAGCTATCATACTTACACTTATAAAAAATGCATATCCGATATATATATATATATATATATATATATATATATATATATATATATATATATATATATATAAGAACAAAATGATTCTTCTTCGTCTAATATATTTATGTCTAAGATTGTGCCTACTATTGGTTTCTGTTTGCATTCCGCATGCAGGTAGCTCGGGTCAATCGAGGACGACTGTAGCTCAGCTGCTAGCATGATCATTGTCTCTTCAGCCGCGGCCATCATTTTGCTTTTTTTAGACCACATGAGCTCATGTTTGATAAATATGTACTCTTTTCCTTCGTCCAAGATTTTATCCACAAGGGTGGTTTTGCTTTCCAAGGTTTTAATGAGGCATATTATATTCAGCATGACCGGCGGCTTTATGCCACAATGGTAGTTCTTTGTATTTCATACTTTAGACAGGAAAGTTGTTCTCTTCTATTGTGTTGGCTTTCTCTTTGTAACGTTGACAGTCGCATACTTTGTATTTGTGGTATTCTTCCGCCTTAAGCGAGGTTATTTTTAATAATACCAGGAGGCCTTCTCCTTTTATCAAATATATATATATACACACACACACACACATATATATATACATATATATATATACACACATATATATATACATATATACACACACACACACACACACACACACACATATATATATATATATATATGTATGTATGTATTGGCACACACCACCAATGGGCAAATTTAAATTAAATACTGATGCAGCAGTAGGCAGATACTATAGTTCAGGTGGTGCAATTTTGCGTGATCATGCGGGATCATGTGTGGGTGCAATCTCCTTTCGTCTCCCACCATGTAACCCTCTTAATACGGAGTTACAATCAGCGGTATTTGGTCTTTTGTATTTTCTCCCACTATATCGGTCAATTATTCTGGAGACGGATTGCGCTCAGCTCATATCCCGTCTTAAGCGACCACATCAAGTTCATGGTAACTATTATCTTCGCATGCTCCATACACTGACACATCTCCACCGATTGGACTTCCTGCATATCTATAGAGAGGCGAACATGGTGGCTCATTACCTTGCCCAGCATGCAATGATGCACCCTAGTACACAATCTTATACTTCGCGTACTCTTTCGCCTTTAGTGCGAAGCTCCGTGGCATTGGATCTTTCCACAGCTCACTTACGCGTCCCCTAATCAAGTCTTCCACATGAATTGGCAATTTTTACATCTTTCTGCCTGTATCCTATGGAATACAGGCAGTGTCGGTACGCTTTGCACTCAATTGGTAGTCCATTTTATGTTCTGCAATTTTATTCATATGTGCATGCTATGGTTATATTAACCATTTCGACCATGAGAATGCGGCGGCTGCATCATTGACGGGAAGTTTTGGAGAATCAACAATCACATTCCAGGGCAAGCAGATGACGTCGTCACCTTGGCTTGCATTGAGCCAGGGCGACTTCGGTATGTGTCAGGACATTATACATGATTTCATTTCATGCTTCGTTGCCATTGTATTATCTGCTTCTTTTCTACTTCGCGAGGTACACGTGGAATGGGATCCAGCTAACTCAAGTCACACGCGACATTTTTCTGTCTTTCGAGTCATCTACAATGTACATGCCTTTTAGTATCAATGACAGCCGTATAAATCTGTACGCTTTTTCCTTAGACGAAGTTTTATCTACAAGGGTGGTTTTACTCGGCAAGGTTTTAATGCGGCATATCATATATGACTGGAGATACACCATTATACGCTGGCTTTTTCATTTATTTTCATACGATGAAGTTTGGTGACTTATTTTGTAATAAGGTTTTCCTCCGTCATAAGGTGAGGCTTTTCTATAAAATATCTCTTCCATGAAATATATATATATATATATATATATATATATATATATATATATATATATGTGCATATGCAAATATACATATCCATATAATATGAAAACCCAATTCAGTTTATATCTTTTAGAATTCCAGCCGCTGCCTAGCACCACAACATTTACAATTCATAAGGGTCCATACCTAAAGTTACCTTGTACATACATACTCCAAAAAAAAGTCCATATATATACATATTCCAAATGCATCGTACACCCTTATTAATGATTTTCTATCCACAAATTACATGCATTCCACCTTCACATACTCACTATCAGCAGTAACTCCAAGGAATTCGGCCATCCACTAAATACATACATCATAAACTGTATGCCTCATATACATATCCACATACATGCACAGGAAACAATTCAATTTAAAGGGTACTGTGCAATGTCAATTTCAATTCCTCACATCAACTACACCTTCGGCCATTAGAGATCCACAATTCCGAATTGCAATTTAATATATATATACATAAATACATGCAGTATGTTATACTTTCACATGTCTATCTTTGCACACCACAAAAAGGCCTACACGGCCACTGCCTACACAGTAAATCAATTTTTATTCTACATGCGTATATATATGCATATAAACTCAGCCCACACATCACATATATATACATATATATTCAATCATCTACGATAACAATTATACTAATGCATGATCCAAATTTAATATCACGAAGGTACATAAGTTTTACATATTCATAGTAAATACGTCAAGATTACTTACTCGGTGGATAACACCATACCGTACGATTGAATTGGAATTAGGTTGAATCAACAAAACATCTTCTTCCTTTCCTAGTGTTCTCGGTTTTTGGGCTTGATGATGGCAAATTTTTTTTTCCTCGGTTGCTATCTTCTGAGAGGAGCAGCAGCTTAGTTTTCTTTTTGTTTTTTCCTTCTGTGTGGGTAAAGTAAATCGGCTGGGGGAAGGAATTTAAGGAGGGCTAAAATAATTCTTTTTAAGGGATAAGGCAGTCAAGGAAAGTGGGGGAGTGATTTAAGCTTAACAGGCAAGATTTTAGGTGGAGGGTTATTTGCCCCGTATAAATGCCGTTGCTTCCTTTCTTTTTTTTAAAATGTTTTTTTTTACAAATAAACATATTTTTCTTATTGTTTAAAAACTCTTTTTATTTACATAAATTCATGGGACGTAACAGACCTCCCCCCTTACAATAAGTTTTGTACTCGAAACTTGTCTATTACGTGGTTTACAGCTAAATGTACTTCCAACTAATTCCTTCACCTAGTATGTGTCACGAATATCATCATATCAGCCTTACCACTTAGTTTGTTAAACCCTGAATTTCACTTAAATTACTTAATACGTATCATTCCACCTACATACTTGTGATCTACGATTCCAGATTCTTAAACTCATCATTCATGATTCACCCCCTAGATATATAACCAAACTAAACATCCGTTGAATACTCCTATATGTTAATCATTACACTCCCTTAATACAGAGCTGAGTCCTCAAGTCATTTGTTATATTCTTACAAACTAACTCTATAATCATGTCCTTATTCCTTTGGCATGTTTTCAGTAGCTTAATATGCGAGTACGTGCAACAAATAAATCAAACTACCTTATGCAATTATAATTAGAAATATATATCTTTAGTTCTTTAAAATAATATCCAATCTAATTTCTATAATACGAGATCCAAAGTATTTTATATTTGCTTTTGTAAAGCAGTGTCTTAGGTTACCTATTAAAGAACAATATGGATATAACTTCATGTCAAAATATTTTGATGAAATTCGAAACTCAACAAGTGAGGAGCCTTTTAAAACGTTTGAGTTCGGCATCTTTCTATTTTCAAAAAGTAAGTATATATTCTGAACGCTATTTTGGCCTTCACAAAAATTAAACAAGTTTATCGAAAGCAGGTAAATAATTTCAAAACAATTAACTGATAAAATGCTTACAATATCAATAGTTGACAAATCAAAATTATTTCAACAAAATGGTTGTAAAAAAAATGAAAATTTTCAATATTGTGGAAACATATCGTTCTTAGAAAACATCGATTACTTAAAATATATATTTTTCAAAGATAATTAGAGCTTCATTATGTTGATACACATATTCGAAAAAAATAGCCTTGTAACGTTGATAGATTAAAAAAATTTAGCTTAAATATTTAGAAGCAAAATTTTTGGAAAACCCTTGGAATATATAATATATCTTGGTGTGCATGTTTATATGGAAACAGTTGGTTACTTGAAAATTACTATCCAATACTTCGTATAATATATTTTTTTTCTAAACCATCCGTATGATCAAATAAAAATTCACCTATGTATTGTTTCTTATAAGTCTAGATTCATTTTACTATGTGTATTCATTTACCCATAGTAAAATCTTTAACTTAGATTGCTCGATCCTAGCAAGGTATACCGAATATTAATCGACTCAAGGCATTCTAATTTACCATGCTTCCACGAGCCACACTGATCTACCGTGCTTCTTTACTTGGTTATTTCAACCGCCAATTTTAACCTAGCTAATCTCACATGAAAGTCAACCACTACTGATTCATGCTTAGTCTATTTTAATTCAAGCCTACCAGATTCAAGCCAAGTAATTCGATGTCCCTAAGAATCAATACTTAACATTTGTCATAATTTATCATTTCACTATGACAACATAATAATGCTTGCTTATTACTATCAATCAATGTTTCTAATGAAATTAATATCATCGACCTATTACGATAACTCTAAATTCATCTTATCCATAACTATATACTCCTTTGTACGATATTATTTGTTAAAATCTACTGATCATAACGCTAGTAAATCCTTTCTTAGTAATTCTCATTAGGCTACAAATCATTTTTTAGGAACTACGATCACAACTTAGACTCAGTCATCCTCTAAATCTACAGTCCAAAGTTGGGAGATGGACCCACTTCATTTTACCCTAACGGTATCGGGTTCCTTGCTACGGCTACGGTGGAACATCCCAAGTAACCGCGTGGCCCATCTAAATTTATACAGCAACCGAAGCCCGTGGTTTGACATCCTGGTTAACCATGCAATTTATAAAATTTAATTGTATATTATTCAATTAGGGTTACTATGATCATGGCTAAGGGGATGTGCAAAGGGTTATGATCAAAACTTAAATAAGGCAAGTAAGTAAAATCGTATGGTATTCTCTAGGTATACGAGTCCATAACCGATCGTCCCCTAAAGTATAGGGTCATAACTTATTTCTAGGGTCGTTCTTAGTATCATCATTTCTTAAGTCTAAGATCATGCCTTATTTCCAAAATCATGCTTAGTATATAATCATTGCTTATGATTAAGATCAATACTTACGTTCAAATCCTTGTCTAACATTCAAATCAGCTTAGTGAAAATCGTCACTTATGTCTAAGATTGTGACTTAAGGGCAAAATTGTAACTTAAATTCTAAGATCATGACCTAAATCAACATTTCTGCCGTGGATCTAGAGCCATGCTCTGATACCAACTGTACTGAACCGTCCCAAGTACTAGTACTCAGAACAACTCACCCACCGTAGTTTGCTCAGGAAGATACAAGACGTCGATATCGATGCAAAACATGTCTGCAGCGTGACGCAAATCAATATCAGCAGAAGTCAAATAAAACCTTAAATCATCATAAATAATAAGTACGTACAATAGTCTAATCAACAGCCAATAATACATGGATCGGAAATAAAGGTAAATGTCCAAGTCTCCACCAATACGTAAAATGAAACTACCCTCTCTATTCCAAATATAAACAATGTTCTCTTTCCATCGGTCAATCTCCTTACTCAGCATTATCCTCGGCGTACACTAAATCATACTTTTGGTCATCTGAAAATGATAAAGAATGGTATGAGCGACACTTCGTCCAGCAAGTAACCTTGACATATTTACCATGGGATCATGCACGGAGAATCAAGGGTAGTAACAATAAATGACAGTACTGAAAATGCATGCTTCTCATTTGCAAATGATTTTACTGTTTTACCCCTAACAATAAAAATCAAAGGCACAAATCAATCAAACCCAAAACACGTAACAAAGTCCAATCAAGGTTTAGTCCAAAACGTGATGCCATTGTCCAAAATGATGCAATGTCAATGTTTCAGAACCAAAACTAAAATTTTCCAAATTCTAAATTTCCTAATACGGTTTAGACGGTCCAAAAGTCCAAAGACTGAATCAAATGTGATGGTTGTAGCACTTTCTCTACAAATGATTTATACCGTAAGACTTGTAAATTGGTCTCCTAATAGTCAATATGCTATAGACTCCCTAAACATTCCAGTTAGTTACGTCTATAGCGCCCTAATGGTGGCCAATATGTCCGTGCTCCAAGAACATTCTAAGTAGTTACGCCTGGACGCTTCGTTTGTTTGAACCAATCCAGCTCAACAATATATTTCACGTTGTAGGGGTGAATTTCAAAATATGAATGCAAATTTTTCAAAATTATTTTCTAAGTCCAAAGGTTAGAAGAAATTGCAAAAATGCACAAATACAAAACAATCCAAATTAAATATATCAAACAATTCCACAATCACAAAATACCAAATATGCCCCAAAAGCTATCATACTTACATTTATAAAGAATGCATATATCCGATATATATATATATATATATATATATATATATATATATATATATTTAAGTCAAAGAGCACCGAGCCTACAAATTTTATTATAAAAGACCCTCATATATGCATATGCAAATATACATATCTATAACCAATTTAGTTTATACCTTTTAGAATTCCGGCCGCTGCCTAGCACTAGAACACTTACAATTTATAAGGGTCCATACCTAAAGTTACCCTGCACATACAAACTCCAGAAAAATCGTCCATATGTACATATTCCAAGTGCACCGTACATCCTTATAAATGATTTTCTATCCACAAATTAAATGCACTCTACCCTCAAATATTCACTCTCAGCAGTAACTCAAAGTAATTCGGCCATCCACTAATATATACATCATAAAAACTCAGCCCACACATCATATATATATACACACATATATATTCAATCATCTACAAAAACAATTATACGAATGCATGATCCAAATTTAATATCAAGAATATACATAAGTTTTACAAATTCATGGTAAATATGTCAAGCTTACTTACTCGATGGATTACACTATACCGTACGATTAAATTAGAATTGGGTTGAATCGACGAAACTTCTTCTTCCTCTCCTGGTGTTCTCGGTTGTTGGGCTTGATGGTGACAAAATTTTTTTCCGGTTGCAATCTTTTGAGAGGAGCAGTAGCTTAGTTTTTTCTTGTTTTTTCCTTGTGTGGATGAAGTAAATCGGCCGGGGAAAAGGAATTTAAGGAGGGCTAAAACAATTTTTTCAGGGGATAAGGTGGTCGGAAGTGGGGGAGTGATTTAAGCTTAACACACAAGATTTTAGGTGGAGGGTTATTTGCCCCCTATAACTGCCGTTGCTTTCTTTCTTTTTTTAATGTTTTTGCTTTTACAATTAAACATATTTTCTTATTGTTTAAGAAGTCTTTTTTATTTACATAAATTCACAGGACGTAACACTTTCAAAATTAATTTCACATAAAATCACACATATTTGGCCATCCCTACCACCGTGTATACATCAATCATACACATATAATCGACCGCTGCCCAAATCACATACCCCATAAAATTTCTGGCCTTTACATGAAAACTATACAAAATTTACATTTCATATACATACATACATATATACATACATACATACATACATACATACATATATATACATACATGCATATATATAGCTATACATATATATATATATATATATATATATATATATATATATATCTCTGTGTGTGTATACATGGCAGCACTTATATCATATTCATAAAAATTATGCAGTCTTTATATACATATATATGCAGGCCAGCGGAAGCATATGGTTGGGCATGCACAAAATTATTCTCGGCTTCTTACGCATAAAATACCAAAAATAGCGCGCGCGCGCGCACACACACACACACACACACACATATATATATATATATATATATATATATAGGTGAAGGACGGAGGTACCGTCTGAGTATTTTATTAATATAAACCCTCACTTATGGCGGAAGAATACCGTGGTTACATTTATCTCGATATTTATGGTGGGAGACTCCCAAACTAAACAAAATAATTGATTGAAAACATACAGAAAACGCAAAATACGAGAAAGCAATGAACTACATAACGCATAAATGAATAGAAGCCAAAAAATTGGTCAACAGGACAAATATGCTTCCGACGATTCGAGCCTCGCGATGCTGTGCACCTCCAAGCGTGTGATAATCTTCCAACAGAGTAATATGTACCTCAATGAAACAATGATTGCAGCAGAAGTCATGCAGAAGTTGTACCAAAGAACATTGTAGTATAGAGATAAGAGTAAAGAAGAGGCAAAGAGTGTACCCAGGTTCCCCACCACCAATATCGACACGGGCAACAATAATAATCGAAGAGGCTAGTCACCACCATAAATATGATTGCCACCATTGAATGATAATATGGACCTCAGCAAGACAAAGCAATGTGTTATCATGCAAGTAGCAAAATAACATACGGAATATAGAAGAAGCAAAGACGAACATACCCAACCGCCTACATCAATACGATGTAGGCGGGCAGATTTCATTGAGCTTTTAGAGGCGAACATAAGCTGTATGTATATCATGATGTAAACTGCCACGAAATGCTGGGGGAAGATCTGAAGGCAACGTAAAAACACTTGTCTGGCGCCTCACAAGTGGATGTTGCGCTAGAAAGTGTGCCGCGTAATTACATTCTCTTAGCACATATGACAATGTAGTACTCGTGGAAGTTAGCAGCCCTTGCAGACAAGCATAATCACTACCCAACGTAGCTGTCAGGCCACTATGGCTGAAAGCAAGCTGCAGGAGTTGCAGACAGTCTACAACTTCCAGAGGGTGGTAAAGAGAAGAGCTTGGATTTCAGCATGCATAGGCGGCAGTACTGGCAGTGAGAAACATATAGGCTGGACCAGGGACCCACTCGCATCGCGTAACACTGCCCCCCAGCTGCTATATATATATGTGCATATATATATTCATTTTTTTTAAAATTGGAGAGGGTAATCGAACTCAAGATCCAGGAATGGGATAAATCCTACTCAACCACTAAACCTAAAGGTTTTTCGCTATTTTTTTATATAAAGGCTGTTTTATTAAATTGAATCCTCACTTATGGCGGAGGAAAACCATATTACAGCAATGTATATCATACAAAAATAGGAAATGTAAAGCAGTGATGATTGTCATCCTCCAATCATATATGACATGCCGCATTAAAACCTTGTCAAGTAAAACCACCCTTGTGGATAAAACATTGGCGAAGGAAAAAATGTACATATTTATATCATTGGAGCGAAGACTCAGTACAAACATCAAGGAATAATAATGCAGAAAATATATGGCAATGTCTGCGTGTGTCTGCTTCCAACACCGTACTAATATCATGCCTTGGCGTCTTCCTCGAAGCACCGAAACAACCCATCTGTCATTGTAAAGATTGGCATCAGCGTTGATCCACTGAAGTAATCCTCGACAGGAAACAATGAAAGATACATTAATATATATGAGAGAGTAAGAGAATAGGTAACCTCGAACAAAGTGAATGTATCTGCATACCATCGTTGCCTGTAGTCTTAAGACTGCAGGCAACAAAGAGAGTATAGCACCAACCCAAACGGGAGACATTAAGAAAGCACAATAAAATAGATGCATGAAAAGAAACCATATCCAAGTTGCCTCCATCATTTTGATACAGGCAACACTTGAAAGGCTGTTGCAGAAATAGCTATGTCTGAATGGCATAGATGGTGCAGTCAGTGTAATAAAAACCACGTGCAGAATGGGGAAGTTGGCCAACCGAAGAGAAGAGAGTTGTGGCCGGGAACATTCGCTCATGTTGTGCAAGATGATGTGCAACTATGTTAACTTCCCTAGGAATGAAGGCAATGTGACTACCTGTGAGGCGGAGAAACATTTTGAGACGAGAATACTCTGGCAATAGTGATAACTGGGAATCCTGCGCTTGAGTCGCTTGCAAACAATACATTTTTACTAGTAAGTGCCGATGTAGTCGTCCAAAAAATGTTATGCTGTATAACAATGCCTGAATTTCTTCCCGAAGAGGTGAGAGACAAGGAAGCATAAAGGAGATTGCTGCAACTAGCTGTCCTTGTGAGTTGCGGAGTATGGCTCCTGCCGAGGCTGAGCTTCACCCTCCAGAAGCGTATACGTTAAATTTTAATTTCCCAGATGGCGGTAACTCCCATTTCAGCTTAAGGATACGTTTAGGGCGCAGACGCGGGGTAAAACCTACAGAAATCAGGGATGGTATATATTCTGCCAAGGGTATATCAGAAAGTGATGAAGTCCAGTCATAACAAGATTGGCGTGTGATGTTGAAAATATGAGCAGGCAAAATATTAGCATCACCATAAACTTGATTTGTGTAAACCTTCCAAACCGTCCAACAAAGCGTAACAGGCCCAGTAGCTTGATTTGTCTAAAGGTTTTTCGCTATATATGTTATGCCCCGCACCCTCCGTAGGGTAATTAAAAGGCAAAGAAAGATTTTACGGGAATTAATGACGGTCAACGGAAATTAAGTAGACATTAATATGGGGATTAATTAGAAATTAATGAGGAGATTTAATATTAGAATTTATTTATATTTAATTTAGGATTAAATAATTAAGTTTATCCTTTAAGATAAATAGAGAATAGATATAATTTAGAAACACCAAATCTTCCCCCATCCATATAAAAACTGACTAACGTCAGTTTTCTCTCATTCGCAGAAAGAAACGACGTTCCTTTCCCTTGGCGATTGAGGCTCCTCTGCAACCCTAGAGAACTCTTCCCCAGGAATCCATCCAACTCTCATCTGATCTTCAATCCGTTCTCGAGTAATCACAGGCAAGTAACTTTCTTATAAGTTCTTACGTTTTGCGAAAGATAAACGGCCTATTTTGATATCAAATTGGATCACCATGCAGTAGTTTCGTTTTGTGATTATTTGTATATGATCTATGTGTTTTGGTTTCGAGATTTGGCCGAAGTATATGAAAAGCATTTGTGGTTATTGTTGATTATGTGAAATCCTGCAAATCCCTATCCCGTGAACTCCTTCTACTTGTGATTCAGATGTTGCGTGGGTTTGAGGGAAAAAAAGGTGGGATTTTTGGTTTGGTGTGGTTGATGAAAGAGCGTACTAGGATTGAATCATTGTTTGGTCAGGTGCGTAGCGTTTGAATCTGCAGTCTAAGCATGTGACCATAGCAGGGTGTTAGGCTTGAATGGATTTGGATACGTTTGGAATCACTTGGTTGATGGTCTGCAGAAAATCGCAGAAACAGTTTTGGAAGAGCGCTGACATCGATCGATCGATGTCAGAGATCGATGTCCCCAGTTGGACATCGATCGATCGATGTACAGGTTGCTGAGAGATCGATGTCCTCAGTAGGACATCGATCGATCGAAGTGGAGAGATCGATGTCCCCAGAAGGACATCGATCGATCGATGTGGGTAAGCCTGAGAGATCGATGTCCTCAGTAGGACATCGATCGATCGAAGTGGAGAGATCGATGTCCCCAGTTGGACATCGATCGATCGAAGCTAGGGAATGAAGTCCGCCAATTTTGTGGAAAATAAAGGTAGAAAGAGGGAAGTTCGGGAAGTCTTTGGGTGACCTTAGAGGCTTCTTAAGACCTGATTAAAGGTAGTTTAAGCCTTGGGAACATGACCTAGGATGGGGAATCAACTTGGTGACTTCGTTGAGTTCTCGAATCGGGTTTCGGTGTGAATGACTTAGGTGGGTTAGGAAATGAACGTACGAAGTGTTAGAGAGTCAACAAAAGAAAGATAAGACACTTGCAGTAGGTTGTGAACCTTAAGATCAAGGCTAAGTGTTGACGAGTTAGTTGAAGCCTAAGTTTGATGTGTAAGTGAGTGAACTCTTGTGTGTGTTGCTTGTACTTGCGCATGTGAATATGTACTGCATACGTGAATGTGAAATGTGAATGTACAAGGAGTCGGCATCATGGCACGTGCATTGCATAAGGTTTTGGAAAAGAGATGTGCTTCGGCACAGATTTGCGAAGGTGAAATGCAATGTTAACCGGGATGGAAATTTAAGCCGGGGTGCATTGCAGGACACAAAAGACTGTAACGTTAACCGGGATGGAAATATAAGCCGGGGTGCGTTACAGGGTATAAAGTCCTCTACAATGTTAATCGGGATGGAAATTTAAGCCGAGGTGCATTGTAGAGTTTTACGAGATCTGTGATGTTAATCGGGATGGAAATATAAGCCGAGGTGCATCACAGGCCATATGAGCTTGTAACGTTAACCGGGATGGAAATATAAGCCGGGGCGCGTTACAAGGTAATGAGATAGGAACCGGACATTGTGACATGCATTGCATTGATTTGAAAAGAAAAGGTTCATGCATATGTGATTGTGTAGTGTAGTGCATATTTTGACACGCATCACGAGAGTCGTTGTGGAATGAATGCTCACGTTAATTGATTGGTATTGATTTGTTAATTGCAAATTGAAGCCTCTAAGGTCACCCAAAGGCTTCCCGAACTTCCCTCTTTCTACCTCTATTTTTCACAAAATTGGCGGACTTCATTCCCTAGCTTCGATCGATCGATGTCCAACTGGGGACATCGATCTCTCCACTTCGATTGATCGATGTCCTACTGAGGACATCAATCTCTCAGCAACCTGTACATCGATCGATCGATGTCCAACTGGGGACATCGATCTCTGACATCGATCGATCGATGTCAGCGCTCTTCCAAAACTGTTTCTGCGATTTTTTGCAGACCATCAACCAAGTGATTCCAAACGTATCCAAATCCATTCAAGCCTAACACCCTGCTATGGTCACATGCTTAGACTGCAGATTCAAACGCTACGCACCTGACCAAACAATGATTCAATCCTAGTACGCTCTTTCATCAACCACACCAAACCAAAAATCCCACCTTTTTTCCCTCAAACCCACGCAACATCTGAATCACAACCAGAAGGAGTTCACGGGATAGGGATTTGCAGGATTTCACATAATCAACAATAACCACGAATGCTTTTCATATACTTCGGCCAAATCTCGAAACCAAAACACAAAGATCATATACAAGTAATCACAAAACGAAACTACTGCATGGTGATCTAATTTGATATCAAAATAGGCCGTTTATCTTTCGCAAAACGTAAGAACTTATAAGAAAGTTACTTGCCTGTGATTACTCGAGAACGGATTGAAGATCAGATGAGAGTTGGATGGATTCCTGGGGAAGAGTTCTCTAGGGTTGCAGAGGAGCCTCAATCGCCAAGGGAAAGGAACGTCGTTTCTTTCTGCAAATGAGGGAAAACTGACGTTAGTCAGTTTTTATATGGATGGGGAAAGATTTGGTGTTTCTAAATTATATCTATTCTCTATTTATCTTAAAGGATAAACTTAATTATTTAATCCTAAATTAAATATAAATAAATTCTAATATTAAATCTCCTCATTAATTTCTAATTAATACCCATATTAATGTCTACTTAATTTCCGTTGACCGTCATTAATTCCCGTAAAATCTTTCTTTGCCTTTTAATTACCCTACGGAGGGTGCGGGGCATAACATCCACCCCCCTTACAAAAAGTTTCGTCCTCGAAACTGGCGTACCTTATTGGAAGAGATGTGGATACAGCTCTTTCATTTGTTCCTCAAGCTCCCACGTGGCTTCGCGCTCCGTATGGTTACTCCACTGAACTTTGACATACGGAATGACGCGTCTGCGTAAGACTTGATCTTTCCAATCCACAATCTTTATAGGATGCTCTTCATAAGTGACATCCTCTTTAACATCCAACGGTTGAGCTTCAAGGACATGGTTTGGATCCGATACGCATTTCCTTAGTTGAGATACATGAAATACGTTATGGACTTGGGATAAGCTCGGAGGTAAGGCTAGTCGGTATGCTCTTTCGCCAACTATACCAAGTATTTCGTAGGGTCCAATATATCTAGGGCTTAACTTTCCCTACATTCCGAATCTAGCAACTCCCTTGGTTGGCGAAACTCGTAGGTAAACCTTATCGCCCTCCTCAAACTCCAACGATCGTCTCTTGGTGTCAGCCCAACTTTTACTGCGATCTTGAGCCACTTTGAGTTTCTCTTCTCACTTTGACCTTCCCAATAGTTTGCTCAACCAACTCGGGTGCAGTGATTGTCCTTTCTCCAACTTCATCCCAACAAACTGGGGATCTACACTTACGCCCGTATAACGCTTCAAATGGCGCCATGCCAATTGCACTGTGATAGCTGTTATTATAGGAGAACTCCATTAACTTCAACATGCTATCCCAGTTTCCTTTGAAATCCAAAGCGCATGCTCTCAATATGTCTTCCAAGGTTTGGATGGTCCTCTCGGATTGTCCATCGGTTTGTGGGTGGTATGCGGTACTCATCCTCAGTTCGGTACCCATCGCCTTTTGAAATGCCCTCCAGAACTTAGAGGTAAACTTGGGATCACGGTCCGACACAATGCTAACTGGGACTCCATGTAGACTTACAATGTATCCAAATATATATTGGAGAGCTTCTCATAAGACGTACCATGAGGCATAGCTATGAAATGGGCTGTCTTTGTCAGCCGGTCCACAATCACCCAAATCATTTCATTCCCATTGCGAGTCTTGGGTAGTCCCATTACGAAGTCCATTGCCACGTGTTCCCACTTCCATTCCGGAATCTCTAACGGTATCATCAAGCCACCAGGTCGTTGATGTTCGGCCTTGACTTGTTGGCATACTAAACATCTTTCGACATATGCCGCAATTGATCTTTTCATCCCTATCCATCAATAGTTTCTTTTGAGGTCCTTATACATCTTAGTGCTCCCGGGGTGGATAGACATTCTTGAGTTATGCGCTTCTTGGAGCAATTCCGTTCGGAGTTCGTCTTTAACTGGCACGCATAACCGATTCTGAAACCATAGACTTCCATCTCCTCGCAACTGGAAATCCTTTACTGGTCCTGTGGATACTTTGTCGCGGATTTCTTTCAGTGCTGGGTCCTCGTACTGCGCTTCTTTAATTCGGTCTACCAAGTCTGGGCTGATAGATAAAGCTGTAAGGACATTTGCCACTGACTCCACCAATTCAAGATCAAACTCCTCAATCTCCCTTTCCAATGGGGACTGTCTTGCGTGGCTAGACTTTCTGCTCAATGCGTCCGCCACTCTGTTGGCCTTACCCGGATGGTAATTGATGGTCAGGTCATAATCCTTAAGTAACTCCCACCATCTTCTCTGTCTCATGTTTAACTCCTTCTGCGAGAATAGGTACTTCAAGCTCTTGTGATCCGTAAATACGGCGCACTTTTCTCCGTACAAATAGTGTCTCCAGATCTTAAGAGCAAAAACCACAGCTGCGAGCTCCAAGTCATGCGTCGGGTAATTTTGCTCATATGGTTTCAATTGTCTTGACGCGTACGAAATAACTCGTTCATTTTGCATCAAGACACAACCTATAAACAGAACGTTAGTTTAAGACTAGCATACGTATATACTATGCATTAATTGTAATGATGTACATACCTAGTCCTTTCTTGGACGCGTCACTATAGATCACGAAACCGTCGATGCCGGAGGGTTGTGCCAACACCGGGGCTGTGGTCAATCTCTTCTTGAGCTCGGTGAAGCTCTGCTCACATTCAGCCGTCCATTCAAACTTGGTCTTCTTCTGTGTAAGTCGACTCAATGGTACTGCTATCGTTGAGAATCCCTCAACAAACTTCTTGTAGTAGCCTGCTAAGCCCAGGAAGCTTCTCACTTCAGTCACGTTGGTAGGTCATGGCCATTCAGTGATGGCTTCTATCTTCTTAGGATCCACAGAGATCCCCTCTTCCGAAATCACGTGACCAAGGAAGGCTACACTTCTTAGCCAGAATTCGCACTTGCTGAATTTGGCATAGAGCCTTTGTTGTCTCAATATTTGCAACACCACTCTTAAATGTTCAACATGAGCTCGTTCGTCGGGGGAATAGACCAAAATGTCATCGATGAACACTACTACAAATTGATCCAACTGTTCTCGGAATACAGTGTTCATCAAATCCATGAAAGCTGCTGGGGCGTTAGTTATCCCAAACGGCATCACCAGAAATTCATAATGCCCATAACGAGTCCGAAAAGCGGTCTTAGGGACGTCTCCTGCTTTCACGAGCAATTGGTGGTATCCTTGACGAAGGTCGATCTTTGAAAACTATCGGGCCCCCTTTAACTGGTCAAATAAATCCTCTATCCTTGGTAGAGGATATTTATTCTTGATGGTGATCTTATTCAGTTCCCGATAATCGATGCACAACCTCATGCTGCCATCCTTCTTCTTTACGAATAGCACAGGAGCTCCCCAAGGTGATACACTGGGGCGAATTAACTTCTTGTCCAACAACTCCTGAAGTTGCCCCTTTAGCTCCTTAAGTTCAGCTGGAGCCATTCTGTAGGGTGCCTTTGATATAGGCTCGGCTCCGGGTATCAAATTGATCTCGAACTCCACTTCTCTCGATGGCAGAACTCCCGGTAAATCATCCGGAAATACGTCCTTAAATTCATTGATTACCGGAATTTGATCCATGGAGGGAACTTCCTGCTTCGCATCTAGTGCATACACCATAAATCCCTCTGCTCCTTTTCGTAAAGCTTTAAAGGCCTTAATCGCCATCAGGAATATTTTCTTTGGAGCTTTGGTTATCTTGATATTTCCTTGTACAGTGACATCATTCATCTCAAGGTCTTTGAGAGTCACTTGCTTGAGTTTACAGTCGATATTGGCATGATTCTTGGTCAGCCAATCCATGCCCAATATTACGTCAAAGTCCTTCATCGGAATAGGGACTAGTGTCACTGAAAATACTTTTCCGTCCAACTCCAACTCACAATCTTTGTACTGGTGGTGAGAAACCAGTACTTGTTCTCCTGCTGCCTGTACCCTAAATGGGTTCTCAAGCCATTCGGGTAGACAGTCGAGTCCTTTGGCGAAACGCTTAGAAATGAAGGAGTAGCTAGCTCCACTATCAAATAACACGTTTGCAGACACGTTGTTAACTAAGATCACACCTATTCACAAGAGGGTAACACATAAAAGTTTCACATAAAGCACATATTCAGTTATCAACTTAGAAAACTAAAATCCAACTTAAACCACGATTATTTAACTTAGGTCGTACCTGTCACCACGTTCGCATCCTCTTGGACTTCAGCGTCCGTCATCGCGTGGACTCTCGCATTGGGCCTGCCTCTCTGCTGTTGAGCCGGCCCTGGTCCTGCAGCTTGAGGCTTAGGGTTCCATTCAGGGCAGTCCCTGATCCTATGACCCGTCTTTCCACATTTGAAACATGCACCGCTAATTTTCCAACATTCGCCCACATGTCTTTTCTGGCAGTGTGGGCACTCTGCAGGTGCTTGACGACTCTGTTGGACGCATGTTACCGAGTGGAGAGTGACATGCGACGATCATAGAACAGAGAGGCTCGTGAAGAATCGAGCAAGAGGCCGAGGGTTGAGCAAAGTGGGAGTAGGCCCGGACGTTGGGTCAAGATCCCCAGAAAGGGGCAAGTGGGGCCAGCTCAAAGGGCACCGAAACAGAACCAGCAGAGTCGTCAAGCACCTGCAGAGTGCCCACACTGCCAGAAAAGACATGTGGGCGAATGTTGGAAAATTAGCGGTGCATGTTTCAAATGTGGAAAGACGGGTCATAGGATCAGGGACTGCCCTAAATGGAACCCTAAGCCTCAAGCTGCAGGACCAGGGCCGGCTCAACAGCAGAGAGGCAGGCCCAATGCGAGAGTCCACGCGATGACGGACGCTGAAGTCCAAGAGGATGCGAACGTGGTGACAGGTACGACCTAAGTTAAATAATCGTGGTTTAAGTTGGATTTTAGTTTTCTAAGTTGATAACTGAATATGTGCTTTATGTGAAACTTTTATGTGTTACCCTCTTGTGAATAGGTGTGATCTTAGTTAACAACGTGCCTGCAAACGTGTTATTTGATAGTGGAGCTAGCCACTCCTTCATTTCTAAGCGTTTCGCCAAAGGACTCGACTGTCTACCCGAATGGCTTGAGAACCCATTTAGGGTATAGGCAGCAAGAGAACAAGTACAGGTTTCTCACCACCAGTACAAAGATTGTGAGTTGGAGTTGGACGGAACAGTATTTTCAGTGACACTAGTCCCTATTCCGATGAAGGACTTTGACGTAATATTGGGCATGGATTGGCTGACCAAGAATCATGCCAATATCGACTGTAAACTCAAGCAAGTGACTCTCAAAGACCTTGAGATGAATGACGTCACTGTACAAGGAAATATCAAGATAACCAAAGCTCCAAAGAAAATATTTCTGACGGCGATTAAGGCCTTTAAAGCTTTACGGAAAGGAGCAGAGGGATTTATGGTGTATGCACTAGATGCGAAGTAGGAAGTTCCCTCCATGGATCAAATTCCGGTAATCAATGAATTTAAGGACGTATTTCCAGATGATTTACCGGGAGTTCCGCCATCGAGAGAAGTGGAGTTCGAGATCAATTTGATACCCGGAGCCGAGCCTATATCAAAGGCACCCTACAGAATGGCTCCAGCTGAACTTAAGGAGCTAAAGGGGCAACTTCAGGAGTTGTTAGACAAGAAATTGATTCGCCCCAGCGTATCACCGTGGGGAGCTCCAGTTCTATTTGTAAAGAAGAAGGATGGCAGCATGAGGTTGTGTATTGATTACCGTGAGTTGAACAAGGTCACCATTAAGAATAAATATCCTCTGCCAAGGATAGAGGATTTATTTGACCAACTAAAAGGAGCCCGATGGTTTTCAAAGATCGACCTTCGTCAAGGGTATCATCAGCTGCTTGTGAAAGCAGGAGACGTACCTAAAACGGCCTTCCGGACTCGATACGGGCATTACGAATTCCTAGTGATGCCTTTTGGATTAACTAATGCCCCAGCGGCCTTCATAGACTTGATGAACACCGTATTTCGAGAGCAGTTGGACCAATTTGTGGTGGTGTTCATCGATGACATTTTGGTCTATTCCCCAGACGAACAAGCTCATGCTGAACATTTAAGAGTGGTATTGCAAATTCTGAGGCAACAGCGGCTCTATGCCAAATTCAGCAAGTGTGAATTTTGGCTAAGAAGTGTAGCCTTCCTCGGTCACGTGATTTCGGAAGATGGGATCTCTGTGGATCCTAAGAAGATAGAAGCCATCACGGAATGGCCAAGACCCACAAATGTGACCGAAGTCAGAAGCTTCCTAGGCTTGGCAGGCTACTATAGGAAGTTTGTGGAGGGGTTCTTAACGATAGCAGTACCATTGAGTCGACTTACCCAGAAGAAGACTAAATTCGAATGGACTGCTGAATGCGAGCAAAGCTTTACCGAGCTCAAGAAGAGATTGACCACAGCCCCGGTGTTGGCACAACCCTCCGGCACCGACGGTTTTGTGATCTATAGCGACGCGTCCAAGAAAGGACTAGGTATGTACATCATTACAATTAATGCATAGTATATACGTACGCTAGTCTTAAACTAACGTTCTGTTTATAGGTTGTGTCTTGATGCAAAATGAACGAATTATTTCGTACGCGTCAAGACAATTGAAACCATATGAGCAGAATTACCCGACGCATGACTTGGAGCTCGCAGCTGTGGTATTTGCTCTTAAGATCTGGAGACACTATTTGTACGGAGAAAAGTGCGCCGTATTTACGGATCACAAGAGCTTGAAGTACCTATTCTCGCAGAAGGAGTTAAACATGAGACAGAGAAGATGGTTGGAGTTACTTAAGGATTATGACCTGACCATCAATTACCATCCGGGTAAGGCCAACAGAGTGGCGGACGCATTGAGCAGAAAGTCTAGCCACGCAAGACAGTCCCCATTGGAAAGGGAGATTGAGGAGTTTGATCTTGAATTGGTGGAGTCAGTGGCAAATGTCCTTACAGCTTTATCTATCAGCCCAGACTTGGTAGACCGAATTAAAGAAGCGCAGTACGAGGACCCGGCACTGAAAGAAATCCGCGACAAAGTATCCACAGGACCAGTAAAGGATTTCCAGTTGCGAGGAGATGGAAGTCTATGGTTTCAGAATCAGTTATGCGTGCCAGTTAAAGACGAACTCCGAACGGAATTGCTCCAAGAAGCGCATAACTCAAGAATGTCTATCCACCCCGGGAGCACTAAGATGTATAAGGACCTCAAAAGAAACTATTGGTGTATAGGGATGAAAAGATCAATTGCGGCATATGTCGAAAGATGTTTAGTATGCCAACAAGTCAAGGCCGAACATCAACGACCTGGTGGCTTGATGATACCGTTAGAGATTCCGGAATGGAAGTGGGAACACGTGACGATGGACTTCGTAATGGGACTACCCAAGACTCGCAATGGGAATGAAATGATTTGGGTGATTGTGGACCGGCTGACAAAGACAGCCCATTTCATAGCTATGCCTCATGGTACGTCTTATGAGAAGCTCTCCAATATATATTTGGATAACATTGTAAGTCTACATGGAGTCCCAGTTAGCATTGTGTCGGACCGTGATCCCAAGTTTACCTCTAAGTTCTGGAGGGCATTTCAAAAGGCGATGGGTACCGAACTGAGGATGAGTACCGCATACCACCCGCAAACCGATGGACAATCCGAGAGGACCATCCAAACCTTGGAAGACATGTTGAGAGCATGCGCTTTGGATTTCAAAGGAAACTGGGATAGCATGTTGAAGTTAATGGAGTTCTCCTAAAACAACAGCTACCACAGTGCAATTGGCATGGTGCCATTTGAAGCGTTATACGGGCGTAAGTGTAGATCCCCAGTTTGTTGGGATGAAGTTGGAGAAAGGACAATCACTGCACCCGAGTTGGTTGAGCAAACAATTGGGAAGGTCAAAGTGATAAGAGAGAAACTCAAAGTGGCTCAAGATCGCAGTAAAAGTTGGGCTGACACCAAGAGACGACCGTTGGAGTTTGAGGAGGGCGATAAGGTTTACCTACGAGTTTCGCCAACCAAGGGAGTTGCTAGATTCGGAATGAAGGGCAAGTTAAGCCCTAGATATATTGGACCCTACGAAATACTTGGTAAAGTTGGCGAAAGAGCATACCGACTAGCCTTACCTCCGAGCTTATCCCAAGTCCATAACGTATTTCATGTATCTCAACTAAGGAAATACGTATCGGATCTAAACCATGTCCTTGAAGCTCAACCGTTGGATGTTAAAGAGGATGTCACTTATGAAGAGCATCCTATAAAGATTTTGGATTGGAAAGATCAAGTCTTACACCGACGCGTCATTCCGTATGTCAAAGTTCAGTGGAGTAACCATACGGAGCGCGAAGCCACGTGGGAGCTTGAGGGACAAATGAAAGAACTGTATCCACATCTCTTCCAATAAGGTACGCCAGTTTCGAGGACGAAATTTTTTGTAAGGGGGGTGGGATGTTATGCCCCGCACCCTCCGTAGGGTAATTAAAAGGCAAAGAAAGATTTTACGGGAATTAATGACGGTCAACGGAAATTAAGTAGACATTAATATGGGGATTAATTAGAAATTAATGAGGAGATTTAATATTAGAATTTATTTATATTTAATTTAGGATTAAATAATTAAGTTTATCCTTTAAGATAAATAGAGAATAGATATAATTTAGAAACACCAAATCTTCCCCCATCCATATAAAAACTGACTAACGTCAGTTTTCCCTCATTCGCAGAAAGAAACGACGTTCCTTTCCCTTGGCGATTGAGGCTCCTCTGCAACCCTAGAGAACACTTCCCCAGGAATCCATCCAACTCTCATCTGATCTCCAATCCGTTCTCGAGTAATCACAGGTAAGTAACTTTCTTATAAGTTCTTACGTTTTGCGAAAGATAAACGGCCTATTTTGATATCAAATTGGATCACCATGCAGTAGTTTCGTTTTGTGATTATTTGTGTATGATCTATGTGTTTTGGTTTCGAGATTTGGCCGAAGTATATGAAAAGCATTCGTGGTTATTGTTGATTATGTGAAATCCTGCAAATCCCTATCCCGTGAACTCCTTCTTGTTGTGATTCAGATGTTGCGTGGGTTTGAGGGAAAAAAAGGTGGGATTTTTGGTTTGGTGTGGTTGATGAAAGAGCGTACTAGGATTGAATCATTGTTTGGTCAGGTGCGTAGCGTTTGAATCTGCAGTCTAAGCATGTGACCATAGCAGGAAGTTAGGCTTGAATGGATTTGGATACGTTTGGAATCACTTGGTTGATGGTCTGCAGAAAATCGCAGAAACAGTTTTGGAAGAGCGCTGACATCGATCGATCGATGTCAGAGATCGATGTCCCCAGTTGGACATCGATCGATCGATGTACAAGTTGCTGAGAGATCGATGTCCTCAGTAGGACATCGATCGATCGAAGTGGAGAGATCGATGTCCCCAGAAGGACATCGATCGATCGATGTGGGTAAGCCTGAGAGATCGATGTCCTCAGTAGGACATCGATTGATCGAAGTGGAGAGATCGATGTCCCCAGTTGGACATCGATCGATCGAAGCTAGGGAATGAAGTCCGCCAATTTTGTGGAAAATAGAGGTAGAAAGAGGGAAGTTCGGGAAGCCTTTGGGTGACCTTAGAGGCTTCTTAAGACCTGATTAAAGGTAGTTTAAGCCTTGGGAACATGACCTAGGATGGGGAATCAACTTGGTGACTTCGTTGAGTTCTCGAATCGGGTTTCGGTGTGAATGACTTAGGTGGGTTAGGAAATGAACGTACGAAGTGTTAGAGAGTCAACGAAAGAAAGATAAGACACTTGCAGTAGGTTGTGAACCTTAAGATCAAGGCTAAGTGTTGACGAGTTAGTTGAAGCCTAAGTTTGATGTGTAAGTGAGTGAACTCTTGTGTGTGTTGCTTGTACTTGCGCATGTGAATATGTACTGCATACGTGAATGTGAAATGTGAATGTACAAGGAGTCGGCATCATGGCACGTGCATTGCATAAGGTTTTGGAAAAGAGATGTGCTTCGGCACAGATTTGCGAAGGTGAAATGCAATGTTAACCGGGATGGAAATTTAAGCCGGGGTGCATTGCAGGACACAAAAGACTGTAACGTTAACCGGGATGGAAATATAAGCCGGGGTGCGTTACAGGGTATAAAGTCCTCTACAATGTTAATCGGGATGGAAATTTAAGCCGAGGTGCATTGTAGAGTTTTACGAGATCTGTGATGTTAATCGGGATGGAAATATAAGCCGAGGTGCATCACAGGGCATATGAGCTTGTAACGTTAACCGGGATGGAAATATAAGCCGGGGTGCGTTACAAGGTAATGCGATAGGAACCGTGTGACATGCATTGCATTGATTTGAAAAGAAAAGGTTCATGCATATGTGATTGTGTAGTGTAGTGCATATTTTGACACGCATCACGAGAGTCGTTGTGGAATGAATGCTCACGTTAATTGATTGGTATTGATTTGTTAATTGCAAATTGAATTGCTGTACTTGCTATTACGTGACTCACTCCTAAATTTGGAAGTTTACAAGACATGTGCCCCACAATTTCCTTGAATTACATATTACTCATGTCTTGCCATGTGTTGATCCCGTATGTCTTATAAGCGGGTTACTTGCTAGCGTTTTCGCTAAGGGTACTGCCTTTGTGTTACAGGAGAACCTGAGTATGACATGATTTTCATTGAGGACGACGGCGAGTGGGCAGAATGGGATGTTTAGACCTGATGGAGAGAATTGATTAGACAGTTCTGTTATTTCTGTTTCTTATTTCATTTGAGGTTTTAGATGGCTGTGACCATACACAGTTCTTTTGGTATTCACATTGTCGGTTGACGTACTGTATTGTTGATTTAGATTACCGAGATATGTTTCCGCGCTTATTTCTCTTACGTCATCGATGATGTGTATTCGAGAGATGAGACGTCTTGTAGTCTTCTCAGTAAGCTACGATGGGTGAACCGATTCGGATTCCGCTGTCCGGGTCGGGGCGCTACAATATATATATATATATATATATACATATATATATATATATATATATATATATATATATATATATATATATATATTGAACGAATATATGTTTATTGATAAGCCTCACTTGTGGCGGAGGAAAACCATATTACATCAAGTGCAGTCATCATCATAAGAAAATAAATGAAAGAGAATACAAATACTGATGTATCTCCAATCGTATATGATATGCCGCATTAAAACATTGCCAAGAAAAACCACCCTTGTGGATAAAACCTTGGCAAAGGAAAAAGTGTACATATTTATACGATTGTCATTGATACCAAAAGTGTGGAAATATGCTGGCATGTCCAAGCGTTCTTGACAGAAGCTGCTGCGGATCCACTGGGATGGCCAAAATGTTGAATGAGTATGGTCTTCGTTCAAGCGCACCTCGACATAAAGAAATAAATCTGTTATCACCACGGCAGTTAAGAAATAGATGAATGTAGAAATATGTAACAAACGCGTACCTAAGTCGCCCTGGCTGAAATATTGCCAGGACGACGACCACTTAAGAGTGCTCGTTAGTGAACGCAATATGACTCTTTGGCACCAGACTTGTAGAAGCCTCCTCACCAGCAAATATATCATTAGTGCGAACCAAAGCAAGAGAAACACATGCATCAGACAATGAGAGATAGGGTAAGGTGGAACAAGAAGCAACATATATAAAGCGACAGAGGACATAGAAGGAGAACGCACAAACGTTGCCTGTGCACAGAAACACAGGCAACGACATATGTATGTAGCCAAGGTCAGCATTTGTCACTAAAGCAGCGCAGGCAGCTGGAGATCCATGAGCAAAGCACCGCGTACTTCACAGGGTAGCGATTGGTCAGAAACGTAAAAGCGATGACCTGAGGTTGTGAAGCCATATCGTGCTAATTTATGTGCTGCGGAATTCGCTTCTCGTGGACAATATTGAAGAGTTGCCTGACTGAAATTAAGAAATAGTGTGGCACGCATAATGTCCGTAGCAAAGGCTCCTGAGTGCGAACTAGCCTCCGCTAGGAGGGATACAATCCGTTGGCAGTCAGTTTCAATGATAATGTTGTCATATTGCGGAGCATAGAAAATCAATTGAATTTTGCATGTATAGATTCAATTATTTTTCTAGATACAGGATTATAACACCTATATGCTCTAGAATTAGTTGAATAACCAACAAATATACATTCAATAGATTTTGGTTCAAATTTGTCTAGATTATCCTTAGTGTTCAACACAAAACACTTACATCCAAATACTCTAAGATAATCTACTTTAGGTTGTCTATTGTTTAACAACTCATAAGGTGTTTTATTTAATTTCTTTCTAATAGAAAGCCTATTTATAATATAGCATGCACACCTAACAGCTTCAGCCCATAAATATTTAAGTAATTTATTTTCACATAGCATAGTTCTAGCAACTTCTTGAATTGTTCTATTTTTACGTTCAACAACTCCATTGAGTTGTGGTGTTCTAGGTGGTGAGAATTCATGTTTAATTCCGTGTAGTTCACAAAATTTGATTACGTCTTTGTTTTTAAATTCTCCACCTCTATCACTTCTAATTCTCTTAACATTTTCTTCGTAGATGTTTTCGAGTTGCTTAGCAAGAGTTTCGATTGCTAATGAAGCATCGTCTTTGTGTGTTAAGAACAATGTCCATGTGTAGCGTGAGTAATCATCTACTATGACACACACATAGTAGTGTCCACCTAGACTTCTTGTCCTACTTGGACTAAATAAGTCTAAGTGAAGCAATTCTAGTACATGACTAGTATTCACTTCATGTTTCGGTTTTAATGTTTCTTTAATGTGTTTTCCTTTAATACATGTTTCACACATTTGAAAATTATCTAAGTCTAACTTAGGCATACCTCTAATTAAATTCTTTTTAGATAATTTCTTAATGGTTGAAATTCCTATATGGCTTCTTCTATGCCATAAATTTACATCTAAGTCATGTGATATTAAGCACTTAACCTTAGCATCTAACATGTTATCTAAGGCAAGAGTATAAATGTTACCATCCCTATTTCCTTTTAATACTTTTCTCATTTTTCATTTATTATATCACATGAATTGGGAAGAAAAGAGACATTATAACCGCAATCTATAAGTTGAGAAATACTTAATAAATTATAAGAGAGATTGCTTACTAACAACACATTTCGTATTTGAAATGTGTTAGGGTCCCTAATTGTTCCTTTTCCAACAACTTGTCCTTTGTTGTTGTCACCAAATGTTACTTTTCCTCCATTCTTGATTTGTTCCAACTCGGTGAATAGTTTGGGATTTCCCATCATATGCCTCGAACATCCACTATCTAAAAGCCATTTGGTTTTTAGATTCTTTGACTTTGTCTCCTTCTTGCATTCGTTGCGTTTTACCTACAATGGAGACAAAGTTTTAGGTACCTTTTATTTGGGTCCTTGAATGGTAGGGGCACCATTCTTGTTTAGATATCCCTTAGGTATCCAAACTTGAACATACCTTCTAGGTACATTTTTAGCATTGTTATAATTTGGAAAATAAGAAGGATTAGCATATAGATTATCATTCCACATAAGTGAAGATTCTTTGGTATACATGTTGTGCCATGGTTGATAATTATTATAGGATGGCCGAATTTTATAATGTGTATAAGGCATGTGACTTTGTTTCTTATATGGTGTTCTATATGTATGTTCATATGTATTTCTATAAGACTTATATGAGTGTTGTGTATACTTAGGTTCATAATAAGTTGAATGCATTTTAATAGGTCTAGTTGCATTTGTATACATGTAGGCATAATTTCTAGGTTGTCTAGATGTAAAGTTTTGCCTAGATTTACGTTTATACGTGTGTATATGTGCGGGTGCATTTTGTATTTTTGCCTTGATATAAGTAGAAGAAGGTGTAGAAGAAGATGTAGCAGGCAAAATTGATTTTGTTGTATTATACGGCAACTTTGTACTAGATGAGACAAACTTAGTCTTTTTATCTATTTGTACATTTTCTTCTTTATAGCCTAAGCCGGTTTTAACATTTCCATACTTTTGTGATGATATTCGTGTACTAACATATTAGCACCCGATTTAAATTGTTTTAACATTTTTTCTAAGTTAATTTTAGAAGACTTAAGTTGTACTATCTCATTTTCACAACTTTCTAACTTAGACTTTAACATACTATTTTCAGTTTTTAGTGTATGTTCATTTTTCCTATATGATTCAATTTTATTCTCTAAAGAATCAAGAGTATTAGTAGACTCTTGTTTAAAAGATTCTGATTGATCGGAAAATTCCAGGTTGGACGTCTTCAACTTGTCATTTTCTTCAATTAGTTTCTTCTTTTCTTTAGAGAGCCTCTTACAGTGAGCATGCATTTTTAAAAATTCTTCATACATTTCATCAAATGTAATTTCATTTTCAGAATCACTATCAGATGAAGAACTTATCTCATTTGATACGAAGCAGATTTGAGCTTCCTCTATGTCAGATTCTGAATCGAATGAGTCGCTCCATGTGCTCACCTTCATTGCTCGTTTGCCTTTCTTTGACTTAGACTCCTTCGTCTTTTGTGTCTCCTTGTCCTTGGCTTGTTTGTTATTGTTGTTATTATTATTATTTCTCTTTGTTGGACAATCATATGAAATATGTCCTTTTGACCACACTCGCAAAACTTTAACTCTTTATTATACCATTTATTGTTGTTAGAGTTATTTTTCTTAGGTTGAGAAGAAGAAGAATAAGAACGTTGTCTTTTCCTATTAGGACGTTTGAAAAACTTTCTAAGTTTTCTTATTATTAATATCAAGTCATCGTCTAATTCATTATCACTATGACTATCATCATTACTATCATGTGTTTCAGTTGTTTTGAAAGCTATTGACTTACCGGATGACTTAGACGATTTAGACTTTTGTTGGTTTAATTTTACCTCGTATACTCTGAGTGATCCTATCAATCCGTCTATTTTTGTGATCGATTTCGTTTCTTCAATTGTCGTGACCTTTGGATCCCATTCAGCAGGAAGGCTTCGAGCACCTTTTGAACCTTTTCATTGTTCATGAATGATTTGCCCAAAGCTTCAAAAGCATTGAAAATGTTAGTAATTCTCAAATCCATAGATGTTATGGATTCGTTCGGCGACATTTTGAAAGACTCTAATTCAGTCATAAGCATGTTTATTTTGGATTCTTTTACACCGCTTGTTCCTTCATGCTTTAATACAAGTGATTTCCACATATCGCGTGCACCTGTGCAATTTGACACATATCCTGATTCAGAATTCGTAAGTCCATTTAAAAGCAACTGCATGGCTTTAGCATTCATAGACATTTTATTTTATCTTCAGAAGACCATTCACTTTTATATTTTTCTACTTCCTCTGTGACTCCACTAACTTGTGCAATCTTCATTGGAATGTACGGCCCATCTTAAACTATAGACTATAAATCGGTGTCTATAGCCATTAAGAATAGCCTCATTTTTAGTTTCCAATGAACAAAATTATTGCCATCAAAAAGAGGAGGACGTTGAGTGGACATACCTTCCAACTCACCTTTGTGAGAAACTATGGCCATTGTATGTACCTTTAATTTAAGATTAGCAGGCTACAAACAGTAATTGTTTCTTGGCCTTGTATTGTTTGTACGGTGTTGAATCTTGCTTCTTTGAGTGGTTTACACCTCTCTGATACTAATTGTTGGACCGTGCATCTGCAATAAACATCACCAGAGGGGGGTGAATAGTGGTTAGCGGAAATTACACTACAACCCTTTGTAAAAATCTCCTTTGAAAACAGAATCTGAGACCACCTCAGATTCAAAATCTGTTTTTGAGAAATTCAAAAATAAGTGTACAAAAATCCAAAAATTATGAAACTTTCCAGAATTTAACTTCAATGTGTTAACAAGACTCTGTCCAAAAATCAGTCAAAAATAAGATCGTTGGCCCTTCAAACAAATAAAAGGATTCAGATGGTCAATCTGGACAGAATTGGACAGAATGTTGCCGCTTTTGAAAAACGTGTTTCTCTTTGAATACTCAACCAAAAAGGTTGATCTTTATATCAAAACACTCCTTAGGATATGTAGATGATGTTTCCAAAAGGCCCTGACCTTGAACAATTCTTGATAAATACAGAATTTAAGTTTTCTCAAAACTGGTCAGATTGCATCCAGATTGGAGCCGTTATCTTGCAAAGACTAAAAGACTAACTTTTCCTCGCTCAAATCAAGTGATTCTTATTGCAAATGAAAGCTAACAGTCTCAAGTATAACGCCACCAACAATCACAAATTTTGAAGGTGTTTAGCTATTTTTTCAAATAGTGATAAATTGTGTGAAAACTACAGTAAAAACGGGCAGAAAACAGAAATGAAGAGAAAAGACAAGAACACCGAGAATTTATCCTGGTTCAGTCAATGTTGTAGCGCCCCGGCCCGATACTGGCATCGGAACCAGTGCACCCACCGTAGTCTACTACGAGGACTACGAAGCATCAAAGAAGATCAAGTCCACATCATTCAGGACGTAAGATAAATCAGCGGAAACGTCACAAAATTTAAAACTTCACTAACACCAATGTAACCAAAAAAATACAGCAGAATTAAAATGCGTTCGGTTAACGGTCTAACATATCCTCCAGTACAACATAATAAATATCGAGTCTTCCAACTTAAAAGAGAATGATCAAAAAATCTATCTACTTCCATGACCGTCATTCCATTGAGCCCACTTGCCGTCGTCTTTGACAAATATCATTTCGTACCCTGGCTCACCTGAAAAGAAGATGGAGTATCTACTCTTAGCGAAAACATCGCCAGCATGTAACCCATCTATACACCTTATGGGATCACACACGGCGAGTCACCAGTGTATAAGTCATTGCCCAAAATAAGGTGCTCGGGTAAGCAAATAACATCTTTATAACAATTCCTCAATACAAATAAATCACATAATGATACATGGATACGAAAACAAACATGTAACTAAAATAACATACTACATAAACAGAGCGTATGCTAATCACGTTTCTTGCATGTCAAATCTTATGCTTTGTGAGGCATGATGCATGTACACCTTTAAAACCATATACAAAACCCATGCATATGACTTCTTTCGTAAATATGCTATGCGTGTCATTTCACAAAACTTTTCATATTCTTCGGGTAGCAGAACTTTATACTCTGTGGGTGATCAGTCCACAACAAACAGAACTTTATACCCCGTGCTGAAAGGTCCACGGTCCTATCACATATAACTTTATATCCCATGCTGAAAGGTCCACGTCCCCATTACATATATCATATATCCGTGCTGATAGGTCCACGGCCCCATAAAATACTTTATACCCTGCTGTTGATTCACAGGTCACGCTTTTATACCCTGCTTTTGCAGGCGTGACTTTTATACCTTGCGATCAACCAGCAGCCATAGTTTGCTTTTCGAAAACTTTAATATTCTCTTGTAACACATGTTCTTTTGCAAAGCAATTCTCATGTCAAAATGCAAAGTGTTCATGTCATGATGCAGGATGCTCATGCAACTTCATATCAAACATGTAAACATACACATACATCTTACATATCAAGTACATGGTCTTGTATCTCAGACACTCGACACTCGTACCTTTCTAAGTCCGTTTGTATCACCAACTTATTAGGAATCCAATCTTATCCTTACTTAATCACACTTAACCTCTATTCCTCAAGTTCACCTCAAATACCCTTGTATTTTATGATCAAAGGAAGAGAATAAAGTTATCACATATACATGGGATGCTTAGTGTGTTAAAGGGACATCCAGTACACTTAGAACGCCTACTTGAGGCGCCTAAAGTGACATAAGGCGCCTATACTAGGCATCCGAAGGGCTCTGGAATGTGCTGGTATACCTCAAATGCCTACATGAAGCGCCTTATGTGACATCGAACACCTTCAGAGGTGTTTGAAGTGTTCTAGAATGTGTTGTGACACATCGAACGCCTACATGAGGCGCTTTATGTGACTTGAAGCGCCTAATATAGGTGTTAGAAGTGTTCTAGAATGCACTGGGACACATTGAACGCCTACTTTAGGCGCCTAATGTGACATTGAGCGCCTAAAGTAGGTGTTCGAAGTGTTCTGACGGTTCCCGAACTGCAAATTTCTGCAGTAACTTCTCCCCATCATCTTCCTCCTTCACCCCTTTCATGTTAAACACCTCAAGATCCATCTTACCACCTAGATTCATCATGCTTAACACACAACTAACATGAATTGATTCTTAAACATGTCAAAATGTATCCACCCTAAGCCTTCTATCACCCACAACTTCCAATGTATCCTCAAACTTTCCAACACAATCAAATCTACAACATCCCATCATTCATCCTTCATCTTCCTGCAAACACTCTCAAATCATCTAAGGTACAGTTAATAACTCAAGAAATTACAACAATACGATAAACACAACACTAATGACACTTTTATGGGCATATTTAACAACAATTAAGCACAACATGGATACTTTCAGATTTAGGCTCAAAGAACATGACTTTAATCAAACAAACAACAACAAATACGTATAGTAGAGCATGTAACATAAACAAATCAAGATTACTAATGTGTGATCCGAATTTTCTCTTTGTAAGAACATAGGGCCTGTTGTCTCAAAATTTGCGTAAAACGTATAGAAAGATTACTTTCCTTGGAATCTAGATAAGCTTACGAGTGTGTGGCAGAATTTCAGGACAGATTGGATCTAGGTTAGCCTTCTTCTTCTTCTTCTTCTTCCTTTCTTCTTCTTCCTCTCCTTTCTTCTCCCAGGCGGTTCCTTCCTCTCCCTTTTTGTGTTGTAACCTACGGCTGACTAATGGGGAGTTATACAAATTTTGTGTAACTCCCCCACATGTAATTGGGGCAATTTTGGCATTTTGGCCAAATTCCTTCAATTTCCACTTTTGTCTATTTTTCCCCCTATATTTTATTTAACTAAACTTCATAACCTATACATTTAATGAAATTATATTTTAACTTGTTTTCTAATTATTAAAAGCCGGACTTGAAAATTACGGGATATGACATTCCACCCCCCTTACAAAAAGTTTCGCCCTCGAAACTTACGTACCTTAGTTGAAGAGTTGAGGATACTTCTCCCGCATCTGTTCTTCGAGTTCCCAAGTGGCCTCGCATTCCGTGTGCTCCACAGAACCTTCACATAAGGGATCACCCATTTCCTCAACACTTGGTCCTTCCGGTCTACGATCTTTACTGGTATCTCTTCATAAGTAACATCGTCGTTGAGTTCTAAAGGTTGGGCTTCAAGCACATGGCTTGGATTCGTCACGTACTTTCTTAATTGTGACACGTGAAATACATTGTGGACTTGTGCCGATACTGGAGGTAATGCCAACCTACATGACAAATCTCCCACCTTCTCAAGTATCTCGTAGGGACCAATGAAACGGAGACTTAGCTTGCGTTTCACTCTAAATCTCATAATGCCCTTCGTAGGTGATACCTTCAAGTAAACCTTTTCCCCAACGTTAAACTCTAAAGGTCGTCACTTGGAATCTGCCCAACCCTTGTTGCGATCTTGAGTCGTCTTAAGTCAATCTTGTATGATTTTCACCTTTTCTAGCGTCTTCTCGAGCAATTCAGGTCCGGTGATGGTTCTCACACCAACTTCATCTCAATAAACCGGGGACCTACACTTCCTTCCATACAAAGCTTCAAAAGGGGCCATGTCAATTGCGCTATGGCAACTGTTATTATAAGAGAATTCCATTAACTTTACCATTCCATCCACACTCCCTTTGAAATCCAAAATGCAAGCCCTTAGCATATCTTCTAGAGCCTGAATAGTCCGCTCAGACTATCCATCGGTTTGGGGATGATATGCTGTGCTCAACCTTAATTCCATGCCCATGGTTGAAATGCTGTCCAGAACTTAGAATTAAACCGTGGATCTCGGTCGGACGCTATACTCACTAGGACACCATGCAAGCTAACAATACTATCCATATATAGATTTACCAACTTGTCGAGAGACAATTCACTTGCGATGGGTAGAAAATGTGCAGACTTGGTTAATCGATCCACAATGACTCAAATCATGTCATGTCCACTTCTCGCCTTTGGTAAACCCACTATGAAATCAATCGTGACATGTTCCCATTTCCACTCTAGGATCTCTAACGGCATCAGTAATACCCCAGGCCGTTGGTGTTCCGCCTTGACTTTTTGACAAACTAAACACCTCTCTATAAACTCCGCAATATGCCTTTTCATTCCGGACCACCAATAATATTGCTTGAGATCTCTGTACATCTTGGTGCTTCCAGGGTGTATCGATAACCTCGAACTGTGAGATTCTTGCAAAATTTCTCTTGTAAGTTCATCTACATCAGGCACACATAGTCTTCCTCTGAACCATAGGCTCCCATCCTCATTGACATGAAATCCCTCAACCTGATCATGTTTGATCCTTTCCGTTATCTCACTTAGGGTCTTATCATTCTTCTGAGCCTCTTTTACCCGGTCAATTAAACTCGGTGTGATGGTCAATGTTGTCAATACGTTCACCGTGGAGTCAATCAAACCTAAACCGAATTCTTCCATTTCCCTTTCCAATGGTGATTGTCGCGCATGGCTGGACTTCCTGCTTAATGCATCCGCCACTTTATTAGCCTTTCCTGGGTGGTAATGGATGGTCAAATTGTAGTCTTTTAGCAATTCCAACATCTTCGCTGCCTCATGTTTAATTCTTTCTGAGAGAACAAATACTTTAAGCTCTTATGATCCGTGAATACCGCGGACTTTTTCCCATATAAATAATGCCGCCAGATCTTCAAGGTGAACACAACTGTTGCAAGTTCAAGGTCGTGCATCGTATAGTTTTGTTCATAAGGCTTTAGCTGTCTTGAAGCATATGCAATAACTCGTTCATGTTGCATCAAAACACAACCTAAAAGCAAGGTATTAGACTAAACTTAATTGGTAAACAAAATCATAACCTTATGCTACAATTTACATACATAAACCATTCTTTGACGCGTCGCTATAAATCACAAACCCATCAGTTCCAGAGGGTTGAGCCAATACTGGAGCTGTGGTTAATCTCTTTTTAAGCTCCATGAAACTTTTCTCACACTCTGCTGTCCACTCAAACTTAGACTTCTTTTGAGTAAGGCGTCTGAGAGGCACTGCTATCATTGAGAATCCCTCGACAAACTTTCTGTAGTAACCCGCTAGACCTAAGAAACTTCGAACTTCGGTGAAATTAGTAGGTCTAGGCCATTCTGTGATAGCTTCCACCTTCTTTGGATCCACAGCAATCCCCTCCTCTGATATCACGTGACCCAGAAAAGCCAACCAAAACTCACACTTGCTAAACTTAGCGTACAGTTGTTTCTGTCTTAAGATGCCTAGAACGGTTCTCAGATGCTCAGCGTGAGCTTACTCGTCAGGAGAGTACAATAGAATATCATCCATGAATACCACCACAAACGTATCCAACTGTTCTCGGAAAACAGTATTCATAAGGTCCATAAAGGCTGCAGAGGCATTTGTTAATCCAAACAGCATCATCAAAAACTCATAGTGGCCATATCTCGTGCGGAAGGCTGTCTTAGCGATGTCCTCAGCCTTCACTCGTAGCTGATGGTATCCTAATCAGAGATCAATTTTAGAGAAGATCTTGGCGCCCTTGAGCTGGTCAAACAAATCCTCAATTCGTGGAAGGGGGTACTTATTCTTGATGGTAATTTTATTCAACTCTCGATAGTCGATACAAAGTCTCATGCTACCATCTTTCTTCTTCACAAACAAAACGGGTGCTCCCCAAGGTGATATACTAGGGCGAATAAACTTCTTGTCTAATAATTCCTGAAGTTGTTTTTTCAGCTCTCTCAATTTTTCTGGAGCCATTCTATAATGGGCTTTAGAGATGGGTTCGGCTCCTGGGATCAAATTTATCTCGAACTCGACTTCTCTTGGAGGCGGCACTCCTGGCGATTCCTCCTGAAACACATCAAGAAACTCATTAACCACTGGAATTTGTTCACTAGATGGTACTTCCTGAGTAACATCCATCGCATACACTAGGAATCCCTCGGCACCTTTCCTTAAGGCTTCGCAAGCTTGAGCAACCGACATATACACCTTCTTGGGAACTTTCTTTTGTTCCGCATCTCCTTGAAACATTACCTCTTCCATCTTAGCACTCTTGACTGTCACTTGCTTCAATCGACAATCAATATTGGCGTGATACTGTAGGATCTGCAAGGCACCACTAGAAGGGGGGGGGGTTGAATAGATGGTGCGGAAAATATGGTTTTTAAAATTTCTTTAAACCTAACCAATTCAAGTTCTGAAAACAGAATCTGTTTTCAGGACCAGTTTTAAAACGTTTTTAAAACTAGGTTAGAGGTCTCCAAAAATTATGAAATTTTGAGAGAACTTAGCCTCAGATGTTATGAGGGTCCCCTAAAAATTTCAAATCAAAATTCAACCTTTAACCCCTTCAAAAACCGTTGGCACTCAGATTGTGCAAATCTGCCAGAAACGGTAGATGGTTTTGAAAAATTAATTCCTATTTGTGTGAATGTCCAAATGATCTGAAAATTTGACCAATAACTCTTCACACACTATATTTAAATGGGTTGAAACAGTTTTTGAAAATTCTTTGGGGAAGTAGGTCAAATACACCCAAAGTCTCAACCTTTGCAAGTCTGAAAATCAGACTGCACTAGTCTCAGAACTTTTGATGTTTGAATGACTTATACTTGTCCAAAAGAGTTGAAACTTGTGCCAAATTAACCCTAGAACGTTTATGTATGTTTCTGGAAATTTTTATAATTTTTGGAAAACGTTTACTATTTTTACGAACGTGAACAATATGAGTAAACAGTGCAGAAACTGAAAAGTAAATGCTGAAAGTAAATTGCACCAAGAATTTTATACTGGTTCGGTTATCAACAACCTACTCCAGTCTTCAAGGAACACCTTCCTTGGTTCACACTAATCACACAACTCAAAAACACCTTACCACAGGGTTGATGGAGTTACACACCAACTCCAACCCTTTACAAACCTTGTACGTGAATACAATTGTCACGAACACCACCACCTTGCAAGAATGAAGATTGATCACACCTTGATCAATCTTTTACAAAGATATAGAATGAATGGTGGTTTATCTCAAGCCTATTCAAGATTGAAAGAATATGAATACAATAGGCTTACAAGAAGAAAGAAAGAAAGAAAGAGGATGTAGAAGAAGAAGGCTAGAACACTTTTGATCTTTGATTTTGCAACTCTTGTTCTTGTCTTTGTTTTGCTCTTCTTCCTTCTTTTTAACAAGTCTTGGCCGCCCCCTATAGGTCCTTCTCCTCTTGAAAATTATCTTCTAAGCCCTTGGGAGGATGTAAGACATCATTGTGACAATGCCTTGCTTGCTTGGCATCATTCTATTGGGTCATCATTTAGTCTTTGCTTACTTGGCACCTCTTTATTGGCTCAATGTTGTCAACATGATGACATGGAAAAAATCTGAGATTAACACTTTAAACATGTGCCAATATCAATCATAAAATCATACCATAAGTCACAAATTCTCTCATAAATTGCAAGACACAAAATATTCTTCTTTCCAACCTCAAAAAATCGGCCACACCATTTTTTCCAATGCTGAAATTTTCAGCATTTACAACATGGAATAAATTCAGATTATTTGCCATTTTCCTTTGAATTTTTGTCATAAAAATAAATCAATTATATATGGCATGTCTTGCTACCAAATGAAGAATGAACTTGGACACAATAAGCATGAAGAATTCGGCCACTATGTCTCTTGCACATGCTGAAATTTCAGCATGTGTAACACTCACTTTTTATTCAAAATATTGCCTATTTTGCATTAATTTAATCCAAGAAATCAAATAATAATTCAATCACCATTTAGTATGCAATATTGTCATCTTTTATGGAATAAAAATTAGTCACTAATGAGGCCTTAAAAACGCCTAGATGCATTGCACACATGCTGAAATTTTCAGCATGTGTGATATCCAAGAATATCACTTTCTTTATTCCATAAAATATTTAAAACACTTCCAAATTGTCTTATAATTAATCCATCTTAATCAAGACACAAAATATGAGCCATCAAGGTGAGAAAATCGCCCATGTTAATGCACACATGCTGAAATTTTCAGCATGTGTTACAAATGTGATATTGTTTGAAATGTTACCTTGTGTAGCTCCTTCCTTTATGTCACCAACAATGTATGATTGATTCTTGACCAATCAATATGCCAACAAGGCTCCACATATGCTCCATCTCAGCTGTAGGTGGCGTGTATATATGTTTGTACATGTGCTGAAATTTATTTTTGCAATCTTTGTAAAATAGTGCACATTTAATAATACACACATGTAATATTCCAATCAGCCCTTAATTTAATCTTCTAGAACACTTTAAGATGTATATTATATGTAAAAAGTGTCTAGATACGTGTCACATGATGTTCAAGAAAAACGTTCCATGTTATGTGCGTAGAAAACCGAATTTTCGATATTTATCGATTACCCGATTTTTCTCTAATTTAAATTCCAACTTTTGCACATGATATATATATTATGTTATACATAATATATACAATATATATTTTAAATTTCAGCTCTTGGCTGATTTAAAATGGTACCATAAACATGTGACAAATATAAAATTGGAATCTTCACATTTTGGCCTAAATGTGGGGTGATTTGTGTGTGCCAACATGGAAAGTATTTTTGGCTAATCACACCATGTGTATCACGAAATTTTCATCAATTTTTGATGTATATGGGCTGGCCATTTATTTATGGCAAGTACGTGACACGTTGGCGAAGTTTCGGTATTCGCCCGATACGACAAATTTCGGTTTAGAACCTTTTATCGTGTCGTATTTAATTTGTCATCACCATATCTTATATAATATGATATAAGACCTGAATATACTCATAAATATGAGTTAAGTATAGTGGTGTGACGTTAACGTACGTACGTAAGATATATAACGTGTCGGTAGTACGTTGGAATACATGTGTATGTGCCTTTTTCAAAAAATCTGAAAATATATATATTTATATATGTATAGGCGTGTGAATTAAATGTGGGGTGGAGGAGAAAACTTTCCTTCCTTAGCCTTGTTGCCTTTGTGCCTTTTCCAAATTAATCTTCCTTTAATGAACTACTTAGTTTATTAAACTAAGTACTTCACTTAATGAACTACTTTAGTTCATTAATGGTGGCACCTGAAAATAGTATAAACTCAACAAATGTTCGCCATATGATGTAAGCTTTAATGCTTCATGGCTCGTTAGTACGGCAACATAATATATAAGCTAAATAAGGCAAGTAAATGGCAAGTTATCATGCACACATGTACGCTTATGCACGTTTATATCTTATGCTCGTTTTTGTGCACATTTAAATCATGAATTTGAAAATCACTCAAACCCCTTTTTCTCTACAATCTCCCCCTTTTGATGATTTTCAAAATAACTTATGCACATGATTTAAATCCTATCGCTCCCCCTTCAATTATGCATAAAAGTCTTTCTCTCTCCCTCTTAATTTATGCAATTAGTCTTTCTCTCTCCCCCTTAAATCATGCTTTCTCTCCCCCTTTATTTTGAAAAGTAAATCAAAAGATGCCTGTAAATATGAAGAAGAAAAAAAATCATGCAATTCATATAACGTGCGTTCGTAAGGGTTATTTATTCAACCCTTTGAAAATGTCCCTTTTGGTACCCACATTTGGGTGACCTTTCTAGGTCTTCCAAAAGGTGAGAGAGATGATGAGAACGCAACATAATATCCGTTGGGGGCAAATGCGTTTGGCCTTTGGCCAAGAATCCCATCATGCATATAGTATGGTTTTCGTTTTTGGTTTGCATGCACAGGGAGTGATCTAGATGCATTTTTATGATATGAATGTCGCATATGCATCAATGGCTTTCTATATGGCATGTGATTTCTCTTTGTATGATAAGAAGCACGATGAGATGAGATAAATGTTGTACTAGTCTTCTTCTCATATTTATACGGCACATAATTATACTTCGTATGAGATGAAGAAGAGATATGACGAGATGAGGGGAGAGGGGGTCTTTGCGTCACTTTAGGCGCTACGTATGCCGTTGATGCGTCTACTTTCTTAGACAAAACAAATTTGGATGGTTTAGATGATGCTTCGTTTGTCTCCATGTATCCTAATCCGGTTTTGTCACCATCATGCTTTTGTGATAAGATAATACGCTCTAGCATGTTAGATCCTGTATCAAATTGTTTCATCAATTTCTCTAAATCGGTATTCCTTGATTTCAAATTCGAAATCTCGGATTTCATTTCAGTTTTCTCGGATGTCAATAATGAAATTTCAGACCTTAATGAATTTATGATGCAAGACGACTCTTCTTTTGAATCGTTTAATTGAGCGACAAGATTTTCGTTAGAAGATTCTAACATCTTCTTGTCTTCAATTAATCGCTTCTTTTGTTTTGCAAGAGTTCTAGCAAACTTATGCAATTCAAGATATTCAACATATAAATCATCATAAGATAGTTCAGAATCCGAGTCAGAATCAGAATTTACCTCATTTTCAAATAGTGGATGCATTTGGCTTGACATACCTTCTTGCTCGGTTTTGTCGCTAGTGGTTGCCATCTCACACAGATCGTTGGATCTTCTTGTTGTGAGTGTTCCTGCGCTCTGATACCAATTGTAGGATCTGCAAGGCACCACTAGAAGGGGGGGGGTTGAATAGATGGTGCGGAAAATATGGTTTTTAAAATTTCTTTAAACCTAACCAATTCAAGTTCTGAAAACAGAATCTGTTTTCAGGACCAGTTTTAAAACGTTTTTAAAACTAGGTTAGAGGTCTCCAAAAATTATGAAATTTTGAGAGAACTTAGCCTCAGATGTTATGAGGGTCCCCTAAAAATTTCAAATCAAAATTCAACCTTTAACCCCATCAAAAACCGTTGGCACTCAGATTGTGCAAATCTGCCAGAAACGGTAGATGGTTTTGAAAAATTAATTCCTATTTGTGTGAATGTCCAAATGATCTGAAAATTTGACCAATAACTCTTCACACACTATATTTAAATGGGTTGAAACAGTTTTTGAAAATTCTTTTGGGAAGTAGGTCAAATACACCCAAAGTCTCAACCTTTGCAAGTCTGAAAATCAGACTGCACTAGTCTCAGAACTTTTGATGTTTGAATGACTTATACTTGTCCAAAAGGGTTGAAACTTGTGCCAAATTAACCCTAGAACGTTTATGTATGTTTCTGGAAATTTTTATAATTTTTGGAAAACGTTTACTATTTTTACGAACGTGAACAATATGAGTAAACAGTGCAGAAACTGAAAAGTAAATGCTGAAAGTAAATTGCACCAAGAATTTTATACTGGTTCGGTTATCAACAACCTACTCCAGTCTTCAAGGAACACCTTCCTTGGTTCACACTAATCACACAACTCAAAAACACCTTACCACAGGGTTGATGGAGTTACACACCAACTCCAACCCTTTACAAACCTTGTACGTGAATACAATTGTCACGAACACCACCACCTTGCAAGAATGAAGATTGATCACACCTTGATCAATCTTTTACAAAGATATAGAATGAATGGTGGTTTATCTCAAGCCTATTCAAGATTGAAAGAATATGAATACAATAGGCTTACAAGAAGAAAGAAAGAAAGAAAGAGGATGTAGAAGAAGAAGGCTAGAACACTTTTGATCTTTGATTTTGCAACTCTTGTTCTTGTCTTTGTTTTGCTCTTCTTCCTTCTTTTTAACAAGTCTTGGCCGCCCCCTATAGGTCCTTCTCCTCTTGAAAATTATCTTCTAAGCCCTTGGGAGGATGTAAGACATCATTGTGACAATGCCTTGCTTGCTTGGCATCATTCTATTGGGTCATCATTTAGTCTTTGCAACATGATGACATGGAAAAAATTGCAAGACACAAAATCTTTATTGGCTCAATGTTGTCAATATGATGACATGGAAAAAATCTGAGATTAACACTTTAAACATGTGCCAATATCAATCATAAAATCATACCATAAGTCACAAATTCTCTCATAAATTGCAAGACACAAAATATTCTTCTTTCCAACCTCAAAAAATCGGCCACACCATTTTTTCCAATGCTGAAATTTTCAGCATTTACAACATGGAATAAATTCAGATTATTTGCCATTTTCCTTTGAATTTTTGTCATAAAAATAAATCAATTATATATGGCATGTCTTGCTACCAAATGAAGAATGAACTTGGACACAATAAGCATGAAGAATTCGGCCACTATGTCTCTTGCACATGCTGAAATTTCAGCATGTGTAACACTCACTTTTTATTCAAAATATTGCCTATTTTGCATTAATTTAATCCAAGAAATCAAATAATAATTCAATCACCATTTAGTATGCAATATTGTCATCTTTTATGGAATAAAAATTAGTCACTAATGAGGCCTTAAAAACGCCTAGATGCATTGCACACATGCTGAAATTTTCAGCATGTGTGATATCCAAGAATATCACTTTCTTTATTCCATAAAATATTTAAAACACTTCCAAATTGTCTTATAATTAATCCATCTTAATCAAGACACAAAATATGAGCCATCAAGGTGAGAAAATCGCCCATGTTAATGCACACATGCTGAAATTTTCAGCATGTGTTACAAATGTGATATTGTTTGAAATGTTACCTTGTGTAGCTCCTTCCTTTATGTCACCAACAATGTATGATTGATTCTTGACCAATCAATATGCCAACAAGGCTCCACATATGCTCCATCTCAGCTGTAGGTGGCGTGTATATATGTTTGTACATGTGCTGAAATTTATTTTTGCAATCTTTGTAAAATAGTGCACATTTAATAATACACACATGTAATATTCCAATCAGCCCTTAATTTAATCTTCTAGAACACTTTAAGATGTATATTATATGTAAAAAGTGTCTAGATACGTGTCACATGATGTTCAAGAAAAACGTTCCATGTTATGTGCGTAGAAAACCGAATTTTCGATATTTATCGATTACCCGATTTTTCTCTAATTTAAATTCCAACTTTTGCACATGATATATATATTATGTTATACATAATATATACAATATATATTTTAAATTTCAGCTCTTGGCTGATTTAAAATGGTACCATAAACATGTGACAAATATAAAATTGGAATCTTCACATTTTGGCCTAAATGTGGGGTGATTTGTGTGTGCCAACATGGAAAGTATTTTTGGCTAATCACACCATGTGTATCACGAAATTTTCATCAATTTTTGATGTATATGGGCTGGCCATTTATTTATGGCAAGTACGTGACACGTTGGCGAAGTTTCGGTATTCGCCCGATACGACAAATTTCGGTTTAGAACCTTTTATCGTGTCGTATTTAATTTGTCATCACCATATCTTATATAATATGATATAAGACCTGAATATACTCATAAATATGAGTTAAGTATAGTGGTGTGACGTTAACGTACGTACGTAAGATATATAACGTGTCGGTAGTACGTTGGAATACATGTGTATGTGCCTTTTTCAAAAAATCTGAAAATATATATATTTATATATGTATAGGCGTGTGAATTAAATGTGGGGTGGAGGAGAAAACTTTCCTTCCTTAGCCTTGTTGCCTTTGTGCCTTTTCCAAATTAATCTTCCTTTAATGAACTACTTAGTTTATTAAACTAAGTACTTCACTTAATGAACTACTTTAGTTCATTAATGGTGGCACCTGAAAATAGTATAAACTCAACAAATGTTCGCCATATGATGTAAGCTTTAATGCTTCATGGCTCGTTAGTACGGCAACATAATATATAAGCTAAATAAGGCAAGTAAATGGCAAGTTATCATGCACACATGTACGCTTATGCACGTTTATATCTTATGCTCGTTTTTGTGCACATTTAAATCATGAATTTGAAAATCACTCAAACCCCTTTTTCTCTACAGATACTTGGCCAACCAGTCCATTCCTAATATAACGTCAAAGTCATACATCTGAATAGGGATCAGTGTAGCAGAGAACGTTTGTCCTTCAAACTCTAACTCGCAATCCCGGTACTGTTGGTACGAAACCATAATTTGATCTCCAGCCACTTGAACATGGTACGGAGTTTCTAACCAATCAGGCAGATTACCAAGGTGCTTAGTGAATCTCTTTGCTACAAAGGAGTGGCTTGCGCCGTTATCGGAAAGCACGTTGGCAGGTATCTTATTTACTAACACCGTACCTAAGACCATATCAAGTTTCACACAGGTAACACGCTCCCGCAAGCTTTCTACATTCGCCGACATGATTCCTATTGCAGTGTGGACAAACTCCCACAGCCTGTTGAACCACTCGATTTTGCACTGGAGGTCTTTGAGAATTCCTGGCTGGACCCTTCTTCGGAATCTTGACCCAACGTCTGGGTCTGCCACGAACTCTAACCTCCTCTCTTAGCCTCTTGCCTCTATCAGACGACCCCTCACTAGCTGCTCGTGCTGCCACCCTGCGAAAGTAACTCTCGACACAAAAACATGCATCCAACATGTCCTCCTAAGTTTTCATTTCCGCATTCACTATTGCCGACTGTATCCTTGAGTCCAAACTCCTCTCGAACTTCATCATCTTAAGGCGATTATCAGACATAATCGCAGAGGCAAACTTACCCAAAGCATGGAAACGATCTGCATACTCCGACACTGTCATCCTTCCCTGCTCCGATCTGTCAAACACCCTTATCTTGTCCAATATCGCAGTCTCTGGCACGTAGTACTTAAGGAAAACATCATAGAACAGTGCCCATGAGATAGGTGGGGTCATTCTCAACACCATTCTGGCCCACCATTCGCCAGCTTTGCCACATAGAAGGTGTGTGGCCACATCTACCTTTATCTCTTTAGGCACTTCCACTAACCGGAAACATTTCTCTACCTCAGCCAACCAGTGCTGAGCCTCCTCAGGATCAGTACATCTTCCAAACTCTGGAACTCTCATCTTCCTCATCTCTCCGTAGAAGAACTAGATATTATGCTGCGGTGGTGGAGGAGGCGGAGGCTGCTGCTGCTGAGCAAACCCTTGTGCGATCACCGTTAGTGCATCAGTGAGCACCTGGGGTAAAACCACTTGCGGTGGCTGGTTCTCCTGTCCGTTGTCAGAGTTTCCTGTGTTATCTCTTCTTGGAGGCATTTTCTCTGAAAGGTCAGCGTTCCATTAGCAATCAGTTGATACAAGATGTTACTGAAAGCTTGAAAGCGTAAGGATGGGTGGGGTATAAAATAAAAATATTAATACGAAATTAGATGATAAACGCGCTCGCACACACCCAACCCTGATCATACTTAAACTCTAGAGAAATTAGCACTGATAACTAAGAATCAAACTTAAGGAAAAATCATATCTTAAATTGCTAAAAGATCATGAACCTAAGTTTCCGAGATAGATCTGAAGCCTAGACTCTGATACCACCTGTAGCGCCCTAGCCCGATACTGGCATCAGAACCAGTACACTCGCCGTAGTCTACTACGAGGACTACGAAGCGTCAAAGCAGATCAAGCGCATGTCATTCAGGACGTAAGATAAATCAGCGGAAACGTCGTAAAATTTAAAACTTCACTAACACCAATGTAACCAAAGAAATATAGCAGAATTAAAATGTGTTCGGTTAACGGTCTAGCATATCCTCCAGTACAACATAATAAACATCGAGTCTTCCAACTTAAAAGAGAATGATAAAAAAATCTATCTACTTCCATGATCATCATCCCATTAAGCCCACTCGCCGTCGTCTTCGACAAATATCATTTCGTACCCTGACTGACCTGAAAAGAAGATGAAGTATTTACTCTTAGCGAAAACATCGCCAGCAAGTAACCCGTCTATACACCTTACGGGATCACACACGGTGAGTCACCAGTGTATAAGTCATTGCCCAAAATAAGGTGCTCGGGTTAGCAAATAACATCTTTATAATAATTCCTCAATACAAATAAATGACATAATGATACGCGGATACGAGAACAAACATGTAACTAAAATAACATACTATATAAACAGAATGTATGCTAATCACGTTTCTTGCATGTCAAATCTTATGCTTCGTGAGGCATGATGCATGTACACCTTTAAAACCACATACAAAACCCATGCATATGACTTCTTTCGTAAATATGCTATGCTTGTCATTTCACAAAACTTTTCATATTCTTCGCGTAGCTGAACTTTATACCCTGTGGGTGATCCGTCTACAGCAAACAGAACTTTATACCCCATGCTGAAAGGTCCACGACCCCATTACATACATCATAAATCCGTGCTGATAGGTTCACGGTCCCATAAAATACTTTATACCCTGCTGTTGATTCACAGGTCACGCTTTTATACCTTGTTTTCACAGGCGTGACTTTTATACCCTGCGATCAACCAGCAGCCATAGTTTGCTTTTCGAAAACTTTAATCTTCTCTTGTAACACATGTTCTTTTGCAAAGCAATTCTCATGTCAAAAAACAAAGTGTTCATGTCATGATGCAGGATGCTCATGCAACTTCATATCAAACATGTAAACATACACACACATCTTACATATCAAATACATGGTCTTGTATCTCAGACACTCCATGCTCATACCTTTCTAAATCGTTTTTATCACCAACTCATTTGGGATCCAATCTTATCCTTACTTAATCACATTTAACCTCTATTCCTCAAGTTCACCTCAAATACCCTTGTATTTTATGATCAAAGGAAGAGAATAAAGTTATCACATATACATGGGATGCTTAGTGTGTTAAAGGGACATCCAGTACACTTAGAACGCCTACTTGAGGCGCCTAAAGTGACATAAGGCGCCTATACTAGGCATCCGAAGGGCTCTGGAATGTGCTGGTATACCTCAAATGCCTACATGAAGCGCCTTATGTGACATCGAACACCTTCAGAGGTGTTTGAAGTGTTCTAGAATGTGTTGTGACACATCGAACGCCTACATGAGGCGCTTTATGTGACTTGAAGCGCCTAATATAGGTGTTAGAAGTGTTCTAGAATGCACTGGGACACATTGAACGCCTACTTTAGGCGCCTAATGTGACATTGAGCGCCTAAAGTAGGTGTTCGAAGTGTTCTGACGGTTCCCGAACTGCAAATTTCTGCAGTAACTTCTCCCCATCATCTTCCTCCTTCACCCCTTTCATGTTAAACACCTCAAGATCCATCTTACCACCTAGATTCATCATGCTTAACACACAACTAACATGAATTGATTCTTAAACATGTCAAAATGTATCCACCCTAAGCCTTCTATCACCCACAACTTCCAATGTATCCTCAAACTTTCCAACACAATCAAATCTACAACATCCCATCATTCATCCTTCATCTTCCTGCAAACACTCTCAAATCATCTAAGGTACAGTTAATAACTCAAGAAATTACAACAATACGATAAACACAACACTAATGACACTCTCAAATCATGCAACTTCATATCAAACATGTAAACATACACACACATCTTACATATCAAATACATGGTCTTGTATCTCAGACACTCCATGCTCATACCTTTCTAAATCGTTTTTATCACCAACTCATTTGGGATCCAATCTTATCCTTACTTAATCACATTTAACCTCTATTCCTCAAGTTCACCTCAAATACCCTTGTATTTTATGATCAAAGGAAGAGAATAAAGTTATCACATATACATGGGATGCTTAGTGTGTTAAAGGGACATCCAGTACACTTAGAACGCCTACTTGAGGCGCCTAAAGTGACATAAGGCGCCTATACTAGGCATCCGAAGGGCTCTGGAATGTGCTGGTATACATCAAACACCTACATGAAGCGCCTTATGTGACATCGAACACCTTCAGAGGTGTTCGAAGTGTTCTGGAATGTGCTGTGACACATCGAACGCCTACATGAGGCGCCTTATATGACTTGAAGCGCCTAATGTAGGTGTTCGAAGTGTTCTGGAATGTACTGGGACACATTGAACGCCTACTTTAGGCGCCTAATGTGACATTAAGCGCCTAAAGTAGGTGTTCACAGTGTTATGATGGTTCCAGAACTGCAAATTTCTGCAGTAACTTCTCCCCATCATCTTCCTCCTTCACCCCTTTCATGTTAAACACCTCAAGATCCATCTTACCACCTAGATTCATCATGCTTAACACACAACTAACATGAATTGATTCTTAAACATGTCAAAATGTATCCACCCTAAGCCTTCTATCACCCACAACTTCCAATGTATCCTCAAACTTTCCAACACAACCAAATCTACAACATCCCATCATTCATCCTTCATCTTCCTGCAAACACTCTCAAATCATCTAAAGTACAGTTAATAACTCAAGAACTTACAACAATACGATAAACACAACACGAATGACACTTTTATGGGCATATTTAACAACAATTAAGCACAACATGGATACTTTCAGATTTAGGCCCAAAGAACATGACTTTAATCAAACAAACAACAACAAATACGTATAGTAGAGCATGTAACATAAACAAATCAAGATTACTGATGTGTGATCTGAATTTTCTCTTTGTAAGAACATAGGGCCTGTTGTATCAAAATTTGCGTAAAGCGTATAGAAAGATTGCTTGCCTTGGAATCTAGATAAGCTTACGAGTGTGTGGTAGAATTTCGGGATGGATTGGATCTAGGTTAGCCTTCTTCTTCTTCTTCCTCTCCTTTCTTCTCCCAGGCGGTTCCTTCCTCTCCCTTTTTGTGTTGTAACCTACGGCTGACTAATGGGGAGTTATACAAATTTTGTGTAACTCCCCCACATGTAGTTGGGGCAATTTTGGCATTTTGGCCAAATTCCTTCGATTTCCACTTTTGTCTATTTTTCTCCTATATTTTATTTAACTAAACTTCATAACCTATACATTTAATGAAATTATATTTTAAGTTGTTTTCTAATTATTAAAAGCCGGACTTGAAAATTATGGGGTATGACAAATGTGACCTACTCCAGTCCCAAGGAACACATTTCCTTGGATTTCACTATGAAATGAATCACTTTACAACAAGAATCAAGCTTGATCCTTGGGTTATACACCAACCCTATTCAAGACTTGGATAATCACCTTCTATGCAACACTTAGTTGCAACATCTCTACCACCTATTGATATAGCCTTATAGAAATAGCTAATCAATATTACAAATGAAGCTCAAGAGGCTTGTAGCACAACAAAAATAACAAGAACACCTTTGCTACAAAGAATAGAATAAGAACAACAAGAAGAAGATGATAGTTAGACAATTCAACAAATACTTGTGAGCTTCAAGTGTGTTTCATCTTCTTCATCATTGCCTCCTACTTATAGTGTGAAGTTGAGCCTTGGAGATAAGATTACACATGTGTCACCATCTTCATCATCAAGTCCAAGTGTCTTCACATCATTGGTTGGCCTTGTACACTTGGTAAAATGAGACAACATAATTGGTCCACCTTGGAAACACCTTGTTGGCCGAAAATTCCACCTTGGAATGTCTCATTTATCCTTTGCAAAATGTAGATAATATGGAGAAGATAATACCTCAACTTCTTGGCATAAACATAGGACATGTGAGGTTGACTTTTTTTGGATAAAAACAACTCAAATTCAGCTCCAAAACAACCTTAGTAGCCGTTGGCTACTACTTTGATTTTTCCAAAAAATAATCTTGATTATCCTTTGTAAAATGAAGATAATAAGAAAGGATAATACCACCAAAATACCCTCAACTTCAAGCACAAGAATAGGGCATGTGAAGTCTCCATTTGAAAAATCCAAGTTGGCTACATTTGAAAAATCCAAGTTGGCAATTTTTGCCAACTAGCTCCTTTTTGGTTGGTCCACTTGTTACCAACTCATAAAATAATTACACCATCATTCGCACCTGATCATACACGTTTTTAAACATATATAGAAGTATATCAACTCAGATTTTTGAAGAAGAAGCCACCAAATAATGATTGACAAGATTATGCCAATATATAACACCAAAATTCCAATTATTTCTTCTTGTACGTCGTGGTAATTTCCACGCCTTTAACACCTTTGATATCTCTGAATAATGATGATAAATATGCTTGCATAACATATATAAGAAGGTCTTCAAGAAAAAAAATAGAATGTGACATCACAACTCGTCATATATCCCGATATCGTCAATAATATCATCATTTGAGAGAAATAAGATAAAATCACCATATAATCTTCAAAAGTAATAATAACTCATCTCCAGAATGAAGATAATAATATGCTCAAGTGATTTCTTGAGTTAAAATACCAAAAATACCCTCAGGGGTGAAATGACCAAAATGCTCCTGGTATGTGAAAACTCCTGAAATGACCTGGATGGTCAGAAATAATCATGATATCATCTTTTTCATGATAAATAGTATAAGAATACATCCTTGAAATATTTTCACCATGTGATGTTCCTACAAAACTCAAAATTCCAATTTTGCCCCTTTTTGGTTAGTTGTAGAAACTTCCAAGGCACATTAGTCACAAGACAATTAAAATCACCAAAAACACATAATAATCACATAATGAACATATATAACTCATGTACACATAAAAACAACCAATTTAACACTTTTTCGAAAATTATTTCTAAAAACCCTAGACATCGATCGATCGAAGTGCCTCAGCTTCAGAGATCGATGTCTCACAGTAAGCTTCAGAATTTGTTTCTGACCTACATCGATCGATCAAAGTGAGAGTTTGATGTACATCGATCGATCGATGTGTCTCAGGGTCAGAGATCGATGTCTCATCGTAAGGTCTTGAACTTTCACTGCCTTACATAGATCGATCGATGTGAAGAATCTATGTACATAGATCGATCGATGTGCAACAACCTGAGAGATCTATGTCAACTTTTTCAACTTTTTCAACTTTTAATCACATATAACACCATGTGTGACATTTTTAAGTATTCACCACTTAAAATCACGACTTTGAAAATTATCCAAACATATTTCTCAACAATATACAGGGAAGAAGATGAAAATAACAGAATACATGCGAAAGTACAAGAAAGTCCCTATTAATTAACTGCAATACAACATAACCCATAAGAACAAAACAGTAACTTCAGCCCCTTTTAATTCTTTCCCGCCTAACACTTCGTCCTCCAGCCATGTCCTGCTCCAACGCATTCTTCCTCAATTTTATCACATGATCTTCACCTTAAGATGCCTAGGACTCAACGCAACCAGTGAACACCTTGGATTAAACACTTCATTCAACGATCCAGATGATCTCCCTCCTAGATCATCGCATCCTTGCTTCCTGCTGCTCTGATCTCTCCCCAGGCTTCCATCCTCTTCTCCCCTGCTTGAATTGTTTATATCTTCAACACCCCCCCTCTTTAGCCTTGCTTGCTATAGATGTTATATACTCCTAGTCTTCTTAATAGCTCATTCAAACGCTTACTGTCCAGTGCTTTGGTAAACAGATCTACCAATTGGAACTGTGTCCTTACTGGCATCAGTTTCACCACCTTATTCTGAACCTTCTCCTTTACAATATGACAGTCAATCTCAATGTTCTTTGTACGCTTATGAAAGACTGGATTCTCAGCAATGTACAAAGCACTTTTACTATCACAAAACATCTCAACAGGTTCTTGATTTCCAATCCCCAAATCAATGCTCAAATACAGCAACCATTGGATTTCACATACAGCTGATGCCATGGCTCTATACTCCGCTTTTGCAGAAGACCGTGAAACTGTAGTCTGCTTCTTTGCTTTTCAGGAAATCAGAGCCTCTCCCAAAAACACACAATAGCCAGAGGCAGATCTTCTAGTTTCATTACATCCAGCCCAGTCAGAGTCCACAAACGCTCTCAATTTCACGTCACCCGAGCTAGGTAGCAGAAGTCCTTGGCCAATGGTCCCCTTTAGATATCTCAGGATCCTATGTGCAGCTTTCAAATGATTACTTGTGGGACAATCAAGAAATTGACTTAATTGTTGAACACCAAAAGAAATATCAGGCCTAGTGATGGTAAGGTATATTAATTTTCCTATAAGTCTTCTATATGCAAAAGTATCCTCAAATGGCTCAGAGTCATTGTGGGTTAATTTCAAGTGAGTTTCCATTGGGCTAACAGCTGGTTTGCATCCTAAAAAACCAGATTCTTCCAGCAGTTCCAACGTATATTTTCTTTGGTTAATCAGCAATCCCTTATGTGATCTTGCAACCTCTATGTCCAAGAAGAATTTCAAGTCACCAAGATTTTTTATTCTAAACTTCTCATATAAAGCCTCCTTAATCCACTCAATTTTCTGCAAATCATCACAAGCTAATATCAGATCATCAACATATACCATGAGCACCAGCAATGATCCTTCTATTCTTATTGTGAATAAGGTGTAAGCATTTTTGGACTGTGAAAATCCCATTGAAATCAGAAAAACTGTCAGCTTAGCATTCCATTCTCTACTGGCTTGCTTCAAGCCACAGAGAGACCTTTCTAATTTACAGACCAATCCATCCTTTGGTAACTTGAGTCCTTCAGGTGGAGTCATATATATCTCGTCATGCAATTCACCATTGAGGAATGCATTGTTTACATCCAACTGATGTACATACCATTTTTGTCTAGCAGCTATGGCCAACAACATTCGCACAGTACTCATTTTTGCCACAGGTGAGAATGTATCTTGGTAATCCACCCCAAAATGTTATGTATATCCTTAGCAACCAACCTGGCTTTAAATCTCTCCACTGAACCATCTGCCTTATGCTTTATTTTATATACCTATTTGCAGCCAATGGCCTTCTTTCCAGGTGGTAATGCTGTTAATGTCCACGTTTTGTTATCTTGTAAAGCAGTTATCTCATCCTCCATAGCCTTTTGCCACTCAACAGAATCAGCTGCTTCTTCATAAGTTTGGGCTCTGTGCATCCACTAATACTTAAAACATATGCTTTGAATTTTGGTGTTAGCAGATCAAGGGTAAAGTATTTGTGTAGAGAATGTGGAGATGTGTGTCCAGGAGCACTTCTTGTGATAAGACAGGAAGATGACTTAGAAGATGGCTTGACTGAGGCTGGCATTATTCCTGGCTGATTTGTCACTTGACTGCAATAATATTGTTGCAAATAAGAAAGGGGCTGTTTGGTTCGATGAGGTCTTGCAATGGGAAGTGGAAAATCAATAGAGCTGATGGGAATATGAACTGGCATATGATGTTCTGGAGGAAATGAATGACCACTAGGACTAGTGGGGTTGGATTATGTGAGGACAATTGGATAAGTTGATGACATGGTGTTTGATCAGGCTGAGATGGTGTTTGGTCAGGTTGATAGGAATGATTGGGCTGAGATGGTGTTTGGTCAGGTTGATAGGAATGATTGGCTGAGATGGTGTTTGATCAAAGTAGTTAGGCTGAGATGGTGTTTGATCAGAATGGTGTTGGTATGTTGGCTGAGATGGTGTTTGATCAGAATGGTGTTGGTATGTTGGCTCAGATGGTGTTTGATCAGAATAGTTAGGCTGAGATGGTGTTTGATCAGAATGGTGTTGGTATGTTGGCTGATATGGTGTTTGGTCAGAATGGTGTGCCCCCTAGATGTGGCAGTGGGTACAGGATGAAAGTGCCACAGCTGGTTATTGGAGACTGATGAGGAAATGAAGTAGAGGAATAAGAAGGTAAAGTATATGGTGTATCTAAAGAAAAGGGAAAAACTGATTCTTGAAAAACAACATCCTTTGAGACAAACACATCTCTGGAAGTTAAATCTTGAAGAATGTAGCCTTTAACAATATGGGATAACCCTAGGAAAATACTTTTTCTGGATCTTGGGCTAAGTTTATCTTTTGAAGGAGCAGTGATGGTGGCATAGCAGAGACACCCAAAGACTCTGAGTGTGTCATATGAAGGGGCAGTGTTGTAGAGGATTTCATGAGGTGTTCTGTGATTCAGTATAGGTGTGGGGGTGATGTTTATCAAATACACAGCATGTTGTACACAGAAGCCCCGGTAAGGTGTGGGAATTTGAGACTGAACCTTAAGGGCTCTGGCTACATTTAGGATGTGTTGATGTTTTCTTTCAACAATCCCATTTTGTTGTGGTGTATATATGAAACTTGTTTGATGTATAATTCCTTTTGAAGAAAAGAATGAATCCATTTTGAACTCAAGACCATTATCAGTTCTAATCACTTTTATTTTGATATTGAACTGTGTATGTACAAAATTCCAGAAACTCTCAACAATACTCCTGGTTTCTGATTTGGTCTTCATCAAGTATATCCAGCAGTACCTACTATGGTCATCTACTATAGAGAGAAAGTAACGTTGCTGGTATATGGTGGGGTGCTTATATGGACCCCAGATTATGTGAAGAAGTGAAAAGGGAGAATGGGATATGGGAAAAGGAAGCCTTTTCTACTTTGCTAGTGGACAGATTGTGCATGACTCGGAATTGAAATTAGCATCTACTGAGGTATCAATCTTGTTGATCTCTCTCATTCTTGATGATGCTTGATGTCCAAGCCTGGATGCCAAAGAGAAGATGTAGAAGAAGATACTGCAAATACTTGACAGGATTTTGACAAAGGATCAGTATTCAACGATTCATCAAGCAGATGGTACAGAGGGCTGTAAATGAACCAAGCCGTTTGTTTGTTTGGCTCGTTTGTTTGAGCTCGAGCTCGAGCTCGGCTCGGATAAAAGGTTAATGAACAGAGCTTGAACACCTTTTTCTGTTCGAGCTCGGTAAGTGGCACCGTTCGTTTAAGGTGTTCGGCTCGTTAATGTTGTTCGTGAGTTAAACGAACCAAGCTTGAACAAGTAAATATGTTTGTTTAAATAAACGAACAAGCTTGGCTCGTTCGTTAAGTTAAATGAACAGAGCTTGAACAACGCAATGCTTGGCTCGTTCGGCTCGTTTACAGCCTTAGGTACAGCCCCTTGAACACTTTAGTTGAACCAATCATCTTCTTGCTCACATGAACCTGAATATAACAGATATTAGAGTGAATGGATAAATCAATATTGCCAGCCATTGTGAGATTACTAAGTGATAGCATGTTAAAGGTAAAAGAAAGTATATGTAAGACATTGTGTAATTTGAGATAAGGAAGGACAGTCACTATCCCAATGTGCTTGACACTGATTGATTGACTGTTGGACAACTTAACTGACATATTAAGTATAGGCTGATAGGATTCAAATAGAGAGAGGGAACAACAGATGTGATCTGTAGCACCAGAATCCAAAATCAACATGTTAGAAGTATTAGGCATTACATTACCTTTCCACTTACAAAAATCACAGACTTGCTTGGCTGACAACACAGTGTGATGATTGTTTTCCATATCTGTAGTGTTTGGACTCATCAAAATTCCTTTGTCCTTGTGCTCCCGTAACATGTTAATCAACTGCATATACTGCTCTTGTGTGAAAGAAAGAGCTGAATGTGCAACATTGTCATTCACAACCTCATTAGCCTGATAGGCCTCATATTCAGATTGATTAGTCACAGATGGATCCTGCAGTACATTAGCCTCATTACCTACACAGTTCACCTGTCCTTTGCCTTTATACCCCGGGGGGAATCCATGCTTCCTATAACATTTGTCAACGGTATTGTCCTATCATATTACAATATGTGCAAACAGGAGCTTTAGAGTTAAAACCAGACATCTGGTTTTGGTAATCCTTCTTTGCACCTCTACCACCAGGCATTTGCCAACCAGCATTACCACTGTTGGGTGCAGCAATTGTCCCGTGGTGCGTAGGCCGTGTGGGCTAAGTCACAGCCGAATGTCGTGGGCGCTTGTGTGTGTTGAATGCACTATAAGGCTAGGGTATGCACATCTCCTATCACCAATTGGTTTTAGGAGAGTTGGAAGCGCCTGAGGTCCTATAAGTGGTATCAGAGCCAAGGTCACGGGTTCGATTCCCAGCGGGCAATGGCTGAGGGGGAGATTGTTGGGTACAGCGATTATCTCGTGGCGCGTAGACCGTGTGGGCTAAGTCACAGTCGAATGTCGTGGGCGCTTGTATGTGCTGAATGCACTATAAGGCTAGGGTATGCACATCTCCTATCACCAATTGGTTTCGGGAGAGTTGGTAGCGCCTGACGTCCTACAACCACCACTTGGATTTCCAGGTCTAAATCCATAGTTACCTTGCATAGGGGCACCATTAGCATAAAAAACCAGTGACTGATTATTTGAGAATTGATTCTGCCCTGCAGAATACTGCACTTTTCTCTCTAATTTTACTGCCATGACAAACGTAGTTTTCATATCTGGTAAAAGACTTGACAGCAACACTTGTGATTTCACAAGTTCATATTCATCATTAAGTCCCTTTATGAATCTGATAGTATGATCATCTTCTTTAAACTTGTTAATTTGACTGGACATATTACATGTACATCTATTGCACACATAGTTAGGAATGGTCCTCAACACCATGAGTTCTTCCCAAAGGACCTTAAGTCTAGTGTAATACTCAGTCACAGAGCCATCTCCTTGTTTCGTGGCATAGAATTGCTCTTGCAAATCTGACAACCTGAACACATCAGCGTTTCCATACCTATGTTTTAAATCATTCTAGATGTCTAAAGTATTATCAAACCACATCACACTTTGCGCAATAGAAGGAATAACAGAATTCACAATCCAAGAGGCTACCATATTATTTGTCTTGGTCCAGGCAACAAACCTTCGATTAGTCTCCATAGGTTTTAGGATGTTACCTGTGATGAAGCCAACCTTATTCTTCGACTCAATTGCTCTACGAAATGTTCTGCTCCGGCCGTGATAATTGTTGCAATCCAACAGCGGTTGAACAAGTACTAGAGAAGGACTGTCTCCAGGATATATGTATAACGGATCCTCTGAAGGATCTACATTTCAAGATGTCATATTGATGGGAGAATGATTTGAACTGCTAGGTGAATCTTGATTTGAATTCATGAAATGTACCAAAGTTCATTGATCAATTGACAAAGTCTCTAATACCATATGAAAATTTTATAATGCAAACAAATAAAGCTTGCGACTGATGCACAAGCTGCAACACAATGAATGATTATATCATTGAATTCAACTGACAATTGATCAAAGAACAAAATTCATCATAAGAAAGAAGAGAACTGCGGAATGAACGTGCAAGAGCAGAATAGAGAGAAGGTGAGAGAGAATGGCCAGAATAACCGCTGCAATCTTCAATACTCTTCACAGAATTCCGTCGAACGAACATATACAGGGAAGAAGATGAGAATAACAGAATACATGCGAAATTACAAGAAAGTCCCTACTAACTAACTGCAATACAACATAACCCACAAGGACAAAACAGTAACTTCAGCCCCTTTTAATTCTTTTCCGCCTAACACCTTCGTCCTCCAGCCATGTCCTGCTCCAACACATTCCTCCTCAATTTTATCACGTGATCTTTACCTTAAGATGCCCAGGACTCAACGCAACCAGTGCACACCGTGGAGTAAACACTTCATTCAACGATCCAGATGATCTCCCTCTTAGATCATCGCATCCTTGCTTCCCGATGCTCTGATCTCTCCCCAGGCTGCCATCCTTTTCTCCCTACTTGAATTGCTTATATCTTCAACAGTATTGTTTGAGAGGTTTTATTTTTCAAATTTGAAAAATGGTCATATAATTTGGTATTCCAAAGCAAATGATAATATAACAGTGTCGGATTCAGAATCTCAAAACAGGATATGTATAATTTAGAAGAAAGAAAGCCCACCCTCCAAGAAAACAAAAAAGGAAAAACTTGATAAAAAATTGTTACATAAAAAATGCATTGTAACTGTAAATTGATAATATCTAAAGTACGTTCAAACTTTAAAACATACATAAGGTTCAAATAACAGGGACTAATGCTCTTGGTATTTGTTTTCTTTTGAAAGCATGCTTCCAACGTAACTTTTCTTTTCTTTTTTATCTTATCGACAAGTTTATATTAACTATATCAAATTTCAACACACAAGTAAACAAAAAATAGTTATATAATGTAGACATATGACTTAATTTATATTTTACTCAATTACTAAGTTTTGTTAATATCTCTTTGACCTAAAGCATCACAAAACCACAAAGAATAAAATAAAATATATCAAGCACGTAGCAAGAAATGGAAAAGAAAAAGACAACACAACTCTCTTGAAAAAATTAACTAACTGATAACCATATTATTAATAGGTCGACTTATTTAAAACATCAATGAGCCAAACAACATGGAACCACCTTAATTTACATTTTACAATCAATTTATAAATAAGTCGACGTAAAGCGTTGCTAGAAATTGTCAGTTTCAATCAGTTAATGAATTCCTTAACTAAGATTTTTTAATATCATAACTTAAAATCCAATGATTACCAAAATGCCATATTTACTTTTCACTATTTTTTCCTTAATTATTGAGGGTATGCATTTGCATATCTTCTCCATGTGGATCCGCCTCTGTGATATAACTAAACACACATGCTAATGTATGACGAAGTGTAAACATACATATAACGGCTTTAAAATCGGCAAGTTTTTATGGCTATAAATAACTATGATATATTTTAATAGTTACTCATTTATCAATAAAATTATACATATAAAGAAGAATTGACATTTTTTTAAGAAAGAAAAATTGACAGCAATGCATGTCCAAAGACAAGGCAACACCCCATTTGTATGTCCTGTTGGAGAAAATGAGGTAAGTTGGAAAATTATGGGAAGTGGGTTTGTCAAAAGTTGACAACCACCATACTTTGAGCTTAATTATGATTAGTGTTCGTTAATCAAAAACGAAAATTAATAATTTCTAAATTATCTATGTGACAAGTAGATGACTTTAGGCTTTTGAATCACTCGATTCCGATACCGGGTGAATGAGAAATTAATGCTCAAAGTTGGAGTAAAATTGGAAGGAAAATGAAAAAGTGGTGATGTGGCCTCATGAGGAGTGAACACATCACCCTTTAAGTGGAATACCACATTGGTCACTTGGGATGAAAGAGCCACCATATAAGTTACAAGTTGGAGCTTTCTAAAATGTGCCCTTGGGCATGAGAAGTTTTCTGACGGAGTCAGGACGCAGCTCAGGCAAGGTTCACCACACACGCGCGCGCCGCCGCCGCCCGCCCGTCCGTCCGTCTCGGCTCGGCTCGGGCTCGGGCTCGTGGCTCGTGGCTCGCCCGCCCGGTTCTTATCTTTTTGGAGAAATTTTCTTTTATTTTTCCAGAAAAATAAATTAAGTGATCCAACGGTTGAAATTTTTTGATCATAACCGTTGCAAGATCTAACGGTTGTGGATCGTTGTCTACGCGGATAAACCGCTACGGTTTTCTGATAAACCGCTACGGTTTATCATCCAACGTCCAAGATCGAAAACCGTCAGATCCGACGGTCCACGTTTAAAACCGTCGATCTAACGGTTGTGGATGAAAACCGTTTGATCCGACGGCTGCGGTTTAATCTGGAGATTAACCGCCATTTCCTTCCCGCCTATAAAACGCCTCCTTCTCCAGCCTTTCTACACACAGACTGCTCTCTGCGTTTTTTCACTGTTGTTCTCTCCTGCTATTTTCGTTTTTTGCATACTGTTGTTGCGTTGTTGTTCCAGTCCAGTTCGTCGAGAAATCAGAGCATTCCACAGGTTCGTCGAGTTCTTTACGTAGCTGTGCCGCTTCGTATGAACAGTTGCCCGTTGTATCCTGGGAGACGTTTGCTGTTTTCGGTTGGGCACTTTGTACCGGAGCAAATCGTCTTAAGGACAGAGTCCTTAGACTCGCCTCGGTTCTGCTTGCATTTCGTTAATTTACACAATCGCACACTGTACACTGCAGTTGATTACAGTATCCAACATTCTTAAGACGATTTATATATATACTGTAATCTGTTTCGGTTTTCTGGTTGCGTTTATTGCATCTGTTTGTACGAAACTAATCGGTTTCTGGTTCTGTCTGTAATTCCACAGAATCTGAAATGGAGAACGAAAGTTCGAACTCCTTCAATGGCGTGCACCTTGGTCCGTCCGAGGAAGTGAACACTGCTGTTCCAGTTGCACCCGCTGCCGTTCCTGCTCCTGTTCCGGTTGTTGGACAGGTTGAGAAACCAGAGAAGTTTGGAGGCAGTTACTTTAAACGTTGGCAGCAGAAGATGCTGTTCTTTTTGACAACTCTGGGGCTGGCCAAAATGCTGACCGAGGATCCTCCAGTGGTGATACCAGTCGAGGATCAAAACGTGAATATGCAGAATAGCTTGATGGCTGAAGCATGGAAATATAGTGATTATGTCTGTTTGAGTCACATTTTAAGTTGTCTTGATAATACTCTGTATGGACTGTATAGTACCTTTAAGACTGCAAAATCTTTATGGCAGGCTTTAGACAAAAAATACAGGACAGAGGATGCTGGTGCGAAGAAATTTATCATTGGTAAATTTCTTGATTTTAAGATGACTGATTCTAAAACTGTTGTTTCTCAGATTGAGGAACTTCAGATGTTAGTGGCTGAAATGGAAGAAGAGGGTATGTCCCTTAGTGAATCTTTCCTTGTTGCTGCTGTAATTGAGAAGCTACCTCTTTCGTGGAGGGAATTCAGGAGCTATCTCAAACATAAGCGAAAAGAGATGTCCTTAGAAGATCTGATTGTTCGGTTGCGTATCGAAGAAGACAATCGCAGATCTGAGAAGAAATTTGCTCAATTTTCTGGTCAGGCAAAGGCTCATGTCGCAGAGGCGACAAAGAAAAAGAAAGGCAAGTTGGGTGTGAACAACAAAGGCAAAGAGATCGCCAAAAAGTTCACAGGTAAGTGCTACAATTGTGGCATTCAGGGGCACCGGAGCAGTGACTGTCGCAAGCCAAAGAAAAGGCAAGAGAAAGCGAAGGCGAACCTGGTTGGCGCAATGGAAGATCTGGATCTTTGTGATGTTGTGAGTGAATGCAACATTGTGGGAAATCCGCACGCATGGTGGCTTGACACTGGAGCTACGAGACATGTTTGTGCAAACAAGGCAATGTTCACAGAATACAAGCCCGTTGATGGTGCACAGCTTTACATGGGAAATGATGCTTCGTCAAAGATTGAAGGTGAAGGAAATGTTGTTTTGAAGTTGACTTCTGGAAAGTTTCTGACTCTGCAGAATGTTCTGCATGTTCCTGATATTAGGAAGAATTTGATTTCTGGCGCTTTGATGGTGATGCATGGGTTTAGACTTGTGTTAGAGTCTAACAAAGTTATCATTACTAAGAATGGGTTGTACTTGGGAAAGGGGTACTTGGTAGACAGAATGTTTAAGTTAAACGTTATGACCATTGTACCTAAGAAGGAAAAAGTTGTGCCCGTAGTGGCTAATGAAAATGCATCTACTTCTGCTTATATGATTGAGTCTTCTTGTTTATGGCATTTACGTTTGGGACACGTTAATTACAAATCAATTCAAAGAATGATAAATCTTGATTTGTTGCCTAAACTGAATATGACTAAGAAAAAATGTCAAGTTTGCGTTGAAGCGAAAATAACTAAGGCTCCTTTTCCTTCGATTGAAAGAAACACTGAAACGTTAGATTTAATTCATACAGATGTGTGTGATTTAAAGTTTGTGCAAACAAGAGGTGGTAAAAAGTACTTTGTAACTTTTATTGACGATTGCACTAGATACTGTTATGTTTATTTGCTAAGTAGCAAAGATGAGGCCGTTAATGCTTTTAAGGATTATAAGAATGAAGTTGAAAATCAACTTAGCAAACGAATTAAGATAATTCGTAGTGATAGAGGTGGCGAATATGATGCACCGTTTAATGAATTTTGTTCAGAACATGGCATTATTCATCAAACGACTGCGCCATACTCACCTCAATCCAATGGTATTGCTGAACGCAAGAATCGAACTCTTAAAGAGATGATGAATGCTATGTTGATAAGTTCGGGTTTACCTCAGAACTTGTGGGGGGAAGCAATCCTCTCTGCCAATGTCATTCTAAATAGAATTCCATCTAAAAAGATGGATAAGACCCCTTATGAACTTTGGAAAGGTTATAAACCTAGTTTCAAATACTTAAAAGTGTGGGGGTGTCTGGCTAAGGTAGCAGTACCTAAACCAAGACAAGTCAGAATAGGGCCCAAAACAATTGATTGTATATTTATAGGATATGCAACAAACAGTAGTGCATATCGATTCTTGGTGCACAAGTCTGACATCCCTGACATACATGAAAATGTTGTCATGGAGTCAAGAAATGCAGTGTTTTTTGAAGACGTCTTTCCAAAGAAAGATAGAAATGATAAAGAAGCCAGTACGAGTAAGCGAACTCGGGATACAACGACTCAAGAAATTGATGAACCCCGTCAAAGCAAACGAGCCAAAATACCGACATCATTTGGACCAGATTTTCTAACCTACATGGTAGAGAATGAGCCAAGGACCTTTTCAGAGGCGATGTCAACACCAGAAGCTTCATTCTGGAAAGAGGCAATCAACAGTGAGATAGAATCAATTCTTCAAAATCACACTTGGGAGCTGGTCAATCTTCCACCAGGTAGTAAACCACTCGGATGCAAGTGGATTTTCAAGAAGAAGTTAAAAGAAGATGGATCTATCGACAAATACAAAGCGCGTTTGGTAGCCAAAGGTTATCGGCAAAAAGAAGGGTTTGATTTCTTTGACACTTACTCACCAGTGACAAGGATTACATCAATCAGAGTGCTAGTCGCGATTGCATCAGTCTATAATTTAGAAATCCATCAGATGGATGTTAAAACGGCTTTTCTAAACGGTGATTTGGAGGAGGAGATATACATGGAACAACCAGAAGGGTTTGTTGTGCCAGGACAAGAGAAGAAAGTTTGTAAACTTGTTAAGTCTTTGTACGGACTTAAACAAGCACCAAAACAATGGCACTTGAAGTTTGATCAAGTAATGATGACAAACGGCTTTAGGATCAACGAGTGTGACAAGTGTGTTTACATCAAAAACACACTTAATGCCTATGTGATAGTATGTCTCTATGTAGATGACATGTTAATCATGGGCAGTACTCGTGACATCATCTTGAATACCAAGAATATGTTAACACGGAATTTTGACATGAAGGATATGGGGGTTGCCAATGTTATCCTAGGAATCAAGATTTCAAGGGTAACTGAAGGATTGATCATGTCACAAAGTCATTATATTGAGTCCGTTCTAAAACGATTCAATATGTTTGATGCGAAACCAGTAAAAACCCCGCTTGACTTAAGTATGCACTTAAGGAAGAACCGAGGTGAACCAGTAGCTCAATTGAAGTACTCACAAGTGATTGGAAGTCTAATGTACATAACGAACTGTACAAGACCAGACTTAGCTTGTTCAGTAAACAAATTGAGCAGGTTTACCAGTAATCCAAGTGAAGATCACTGGAAAGCTCTAAATAGAGTAATGAGGTACCTCAAGTACACAATGAATCTTGGATTACACTATACAAGATATCCAGCAGTATTGGAAGGATACTGTGACGCAAACTGGATATCAGATTGTAAAGATTCTAAATCCACCAGTGGATACTTATTTACTGTAGGTGGTGGTGCTGTGTCATGGAAGTCTACAAAGCAAACATGCATAGCTCGGTCAACTATGGAAGCTGAGTTTATAGCACTCGATAAAGCTGGGGAAGAAGCTGAATGGCTTCGAAATTTCCTAGAAGACATTCCATGCTGGCCTAAGCCAATCGCTCCTATAAGCATACACTGTGACAGTCAGTCAGCTATAGGACGAGCTCAAAGCAGCATCTATAATGGTAAGTCACGACACATACGTCGGAGACATAATACCATTAAGCAGTTGATCTCTAATGGCGTGATTTCCATTGATTACGTAAAATCAAAGGAGAATCTTGCGGATCCGCTTACAAAAGCTTTGCCTAGAGATCAAATGTCAAAGTTGACAAACGGAATGGGACTTAAGCCTACAAAGCATGAATCTTTGTAACGGTAACCCAACCTTGTTGACTGGAGATCCCAGAATCTAGGTTCAATGGGAAAACTAAGTTATAAGGATTCAGTTAGCACTTACTCATTCCGTTAAATAAAAGTGCTGTCTGCAGAGAAATGAGGGTAAGCTGATGCTTTTAATGATGTCCTATATCTTGATAAATCAAGTGGGGTATGGCAGAATACTCTTGATAGGAATCACCTATGTAAGTGTGAAGTGGGGCCGCTTCTATGAGAATTCTGAGAGGCAAGAATTCTCTAATACACTTTCTGAAACCAGGTTGTTCATGGCCAAAATGAACACAACCATGAGAACCAAAAAGGGGTGTCAAAGGAAATGTTGTGTGAGTATCATTGTCTAGGTTCACAATAAAGGCTGATAGTTCAAGACATCAGGTCACTAACCAGCTGAGTGGATCCGATGGTATATCACTAAGAAAGGTTCAAAGCCAGAAGCTACCTCTTCTGATGCAACATATCCTTGTCTGATTTCTCGATAGAGTCTGCATCTGCATCTGCATTAATTTTCATTCATGTGGGGGATTGTTGGAGAAAATGAGGTAAGTTGGAAAATTATGGGAAGTGGGTTTGTCAAAAGTTGACAACCACCATACTTTGAGCTTAATTATGATTAGTGTTCGTTAATCAAAAACGAAAATTAATAATTTCTAAATTATCTACGTGACAAGTAGATGACTTTAGGCTTTTGAATCACTCGATTCCGATACCGGGTGAATGAGAAATTAATGCTCAAAGTTGGAGTAAAATTGGAAGGAAAATGAAAAAGTGGTGATGTGGCCTCATGAGGAGTGAACACATCACCCTTTAAGTGGAATACCACATTGGTCACTTGGGATGAAAGAGCCACCATATAAGTTACAAGTTGGAGCTTTCTAAAATGTGCCCTTGGGCATGAGAAGTTTTCTGACGGAGTCAGGACGCAGCTCAGGCAAGGTTCACCACACACGCGCGCGCGCGCGCGCCGCCGCCGCCCGCCCGCCCGTCCGTCCGGCTCGGCTCGGGCTCGGGCTCGGGCTCGGGCTCGTGGCTCGTGGCTCGCCCGCCCGTCGATCTAACGGTTGTGGATGAAAACCGTTTGATCCGACGGCTGCGGTTTAATCTGGAGATTAACCGCCATTTCCTTCCCGCCTATAAAACGCCTCCTTCTCCAGCCTTTCTACACACAGACTGCTCTCTGCGTTTTTTCACTGTTGTTCTCTCCTGCTATTTTCGTTTTTTGCATACTATTGTTGCGTTGTTGTTCCAGTCCAGTTCGTCGAGAAATCAGAGCATTCCACAGGTTCGTCGAGTTCTTTACGTAGCTGTGCCGCTTCGTATGAACAGTTGCCCGTTGTATCCTGGGAGACGTTTGCTGTTTTCGGTTGGGCACTTTGTACCGGAGCAAATCGTCTTAAGGACAGAGTCCTTAGACTCGCCTCGGTTCTGCTTGCATTTCGTTAATTTACACAATCGCACACTGTACACTGCAGTTGATTACAGTATCCAACATGTCCATCTTTGGCGTGAAGTTAAGTATCAATTATATTTGTCATGTAGGGATTTTTGTGGCCTTTCTATAATTGACATTCAGCTATTGGTATTTGGTTTAATAGTATCTAACGACTTCTTTGGATGATTTTGCTCTTTACACCATAAAAATTAAAAAATAATAAAAAAAAAAAACAAAATTGACGTGCTGCTGGAACATTTAAAAGGATGCTGCACCTTATTATACGGACTCCTGGTGCAAATTAAAAACATAAATTTAACGATGACTATTTGGTTTCCTAGCATAATGTTTATATTTTATTGTCTTGGGGAGAAAAACGTAATTTTTTGTCCTTGTTCTGTAACTGAACTTGTTGTTTTTGACGAGCATAATATAGTATTGACTATATGATACTTCAGTGTCGTTATATTATATGAATTATTAAGTATAAAAAATTTGATTAAACTGTTAAGTCGTATATTTCACAAATATCAAAAGTCCTAATATACAAGTGTGATACTATATCAAAATGGGATAAGATCTCTAAAATCTCTCAACTATCTCTATCTAAAATCCCAACCTTCCTTATACATCTCTAACCAAAAATATTATCCTAATATTTACAAACATTATCGTGTGATAATATCTAATATACTCTCCCTCAAGTTGGAGCGTGAATGTCAAGAAAGCCCAACTTGCGTAAATGATGTTGAAATCGGTCAGGACCCAATGGTTTAGTAAAAACATCAGCAAGCTGGGAATCCGAAGCTACTTTGCGAGGAACAATAGCGCGCGACTGATAATGCTGGCGGACAAAATGACAATCAATCTCAATGTGTTTGGTGCGTTCGTGAAACACAGGATTAGCAACAATATGCAAAGCCGCTTGATTATCACACAGAAGAGGAATCGGGTCCGCAAGCGGGACGCGCAAATCAGCGAGCAAGCGACGCAACCAAACAATCTCACTAGACGCATGAGCCATGGCGCGGTATTCTGCTTCTGCGGAAGAACGAGAGACAACTGGTTGTTTCTTAGACCGCCATGAAATAAGAGTTCGCCCAATGAAAATGACATAGCTAGTGGTAGAACGACGAGTCGTAGGACAACCAGCCCAATCAGTATCACAATAAGCCAGTAAGCTCAAAGTATTATCAGCAGGGAAATATAAACCTTGACCTGGGGCATTCTTAAGATAACGCAACAAATAAAACATGGCATCAAGATGACATTTGCGAGGAGCGTGCACAAACTGACTTAAAAGATTCACAGCATAACAAATATCAGGACGAGTAACAGTGAGATACAAAAGACGGCCAACAATACGGCAATAGAAACTAGGATCAGAGAGCAAAGGAGTGTCATCAGAAAACCGAAGTTTCTGATCCATGGGCGTACGCGCGGGTCGGCAACCAAGAAGACCACATTCTTGCAAAATGTCCAGAACATACTTACGTTGATTGAGAACAAGACCAGAAGAAGACCGAGCCACCTCAATACCCAAAAAATACTTAAGGGGGCGAGATTTTTGATTTTGAATTGGTCATCCAAATACTTCTTCAATGTAGCAATCCGGGCTAAGTCATTACCAGTAACAATAACATCATCGACATATGCTAAAACAGCAACAAAGGAATAATCTGACGTGAATGTAAAAAGGGAGGGATCATCAGCAGATTGACAATAACCAAGAGCAGTGATAGCATGCGTAAACTTCGAATACCAATTACGAGAGGCTTGACGTAGACCATACAAGGATTTACGCAATTTCCAGGCACGCGTCTCCCCCTTATGCGCAAAACCCTGAGGAATTTTCATGTAAACATCTTCCTCAAGATCACCATGAAGAAAAGCATTGTTAACATCAAGTCGGTGAATATGCCATTGTTTGGTAATAGCAACAGCAAGAAGACAATGTACAGTAACTAATTTAGCAACCGGAGCAAAAGTCTCATGAAAATCAACGCCTTCAACTTGAGTATAACCACGAGCCACCAAGCGAGCTTTATAACGTTCGATAGTACCATCAGGATTGTATTTAATTTTATAAACCCATTTAGAACTGATAGCACGTTGACCCAGAGGTAAAGAAATAAGAGACCATGTGTGATTAGCCTCTAAAGCGTCAATCTCACGTTGCATGGCATCACGCCAATGAGAATACTGGACTGCCTGCCGAAACGAGGATGGCTCATCTGTGGCAAAGATGGCCGCTACAAAAGCATGATAAGTCGGAGACAACTTGCAATAGGAAAGAAAGTGAGATAAAGGGAATACCGTAGAGTGAGCTGCTGGAGGAGGGCGCAACGATGGCTGAAGAGAAGCGGGAAGATCAACCTCATAAGCCTCCAAATGGTGAGGAGGGCGACGGTCCCTGGTGCTGCTAACAGGGATAGGGGCGGGGGCAGCATCCGAGGAGGGGGGGCTAACGGCGGGGTAGGGGGTACAGGCACAGAAACTGGGGATGTTTCCACGTCGTTACAAACCGAAGTAATGGGGGGGATACCATAGACGAAGAGGGTGAAGGCGAAGACAAACAAGCAAAAGGGAAAACACCTTCTTCAAAATGCACATGACGCGAAACATACATACGATTGGTAGAAAGGTCATATATCTTATAACCTTTCTGGCCAGAAGGATACCCAAGGAAGACGCCTGGAACCGAGCGAGAACTGAATTTATCCCGAGGCCTAGAAGACTGATACCCGTAGCACAAACACCCAAAAATACGAAGATGAGAATAAGAGGGCAAACAACCAAGTAAGACTTCATAAGGAGTTTTATCATCAATAGCAGACAAAGGCATACGATTAATAAGGTAGGTAGCAGTAAGAACACATTCCCCCCAAAATTTAAGTGGTAAGTTGGCTTGGAACCGAAGAGCACGTGCTACCTCAAGAATATGACGATGTTTACGTTCGACTACCCCATTTTGTTGTGGAGTATAGGGACATGACATTTGGGAAACAATGCCATTAGCATAATAATAAGCAAGAAGCGCATCACTAGTGAATTCTAAGCCATTGTCAGTGCGAACAGCTTTGACAAAAAGATTAAACTGCGTACGTACCCAATTAAAGAAATACATCAAGTAACGATATGTCTCGAATTTATAAGCCATCAAATATACCCAAGTATAACGACTGCGATCATCAACAATAGTCAAAAAATAATGAGCACCGGATAAAGTGGGGGGTTTTGTAAGGATCCCAAATGTCACAATGAATGAGATCGAAGTTATTAGCAGAAACACTGGAACTTAAAGAAAAGGACAATCGAGTTTGCTTCGCTCGACAACAAGCATCACAAAATACAGTATCTGGAAAACGAAATGGACAAGCAGAAATGAAACGAAACCGAGACAAAGGAAGATGGCCTAAATGACGATGTCAAACAGTTGCACCTTTATTCTGAACAGCAGTCATCAATGAAGGGGAGACCGAAGGGGCCACATGCTCCAAGTAATACAAGCCATCGCGCAACCTACCCACTCCAATCAGCTTCCTCGAGGGCATTGCCTGTATAACACAAACATCCAACCAAAAAGTCACTGCACAATTCATGTCTCGAGATAACTGACTGATAGGCAAAAGATTAAATTTAAATTCTGGGACAACCAAAACATGCTTCAACAAAAGACCATGCGGAAAGGAGATGGAACCCATAGCACGAACAGGAACAAGGAGGCCATTCAGTGTGGTGACGTGGCTCCCATCGGCAACCCGTTGAACATTGGACAACATAGCTGGATCATTGGTAATGTGTGCACTTGCTCCACTGTCAAGAACCCAAATAGTAGAGGAAGGAGAAATTAGGCGAGGCTTACCCGGGCCTAGTCGGAGGTGTACCATCCTTGAACTGCTCCAGAAGTTGAGTGACTTGGTGCTGCTGAGCGGCTGTTAAACCAGCAAACACAGAAAAGCCAGAGGGTGGCACCGTCCCTCCTCCAACTAAGACCGATTGGTCGGCCGACTGCGTGAGAGCACGAGGACTACGAGCAAGCCAGTCTGAAGGAAAGCCAATCAAATTATAACACTTTTCACGTAAATGACCAGTCTTACCACAATGCGAACAGCGCGGACGCTCCCCCTTGCTAGTGGCGGACGACGACTGACGGTGCTGAAGAGAAGGGGCCGCCGCCATGGCCGCAGCTTCCAATTGCGGGAGCAGATTCCGAGCCACTGACCGTTGTTTCTCTTCTTGAGCCACCAACGCATAAACCCTACCAATGCTGGGCAAGGGGTCAATGCTAAGAACATGCGATCGAATGGTGTTGAAAGTTTCATCGAGGCCCATGAGAAAATCAAACACCATCTCCTTTTCATGTAATTTTTCGACTGCTTTGGTCATCTCACACGTGCACCTGCCACAAGTACACATAGGCAGTAATTCAAAGGAATGTAACTCACCCCAAGCAGCCTTGAGCCGACCATAGTATGCGGACACAGTACTGTGTTCTTGACGCAACCCGGCAATGGTACGCCGGAGTTCATACACCCGTGCATCCACTCCTTGAGAAAACCGTTCCTCCAAGTCAAGCCAAACGGCCCGAGCAGTGTCAGCATGTGCGGCTGCACCCTGAAGTTCCTTCGACAAAGCATTAGATAGCCAAGACAAAACAATAGCATTGCACTGCTGCCACTGTGCATAGGCAGTGGACGTAGTCTTGGGAGAAACAATGGTACCATCAATAAAACCAACCTTATTCTTTGACTTAAGGGCATTAAGAAAAGCTTTCTTCCACACGAAATAGTTTTCACCTTCGTCACTCAATAGCTGAGTGACGAACACAAGACCCGGATGATCAGAAGGATGAAGATAGAAGGGTGACTTGGGATCGGTAGCAGACGACTGTGTTGGGGCTGCCATGACGGAAATTCGGACGACTCGGGAAGACGAAAAAAAAACGAAATAGGCGAAAAGGAAGGAAGCGATCAACTAGGCAAACTGACCAAGCGTGTACGACTACTTTTGCTCTGATACCATAAAGAATTTGATTAAACTGTTAAGTCGTATATTTCACAAATGTCAGAAGTCCTAATATACAAGTGTGATACTATATCAAAATTGGATAAGATCTCGAAAATCTCTCAACTATCTCTATCTAAAATCCCAACCTTCCTTATACATCTCTAACCAAAAATATTATCCTAATATTTACAAACATTATCGTCTGATAATATCTACTAAAGTATACGCAAAATGAGGATTCGGTTATTAATAAAAGAACAATAAACTAGAAAAGATCCAACTTATTTATATTGTAAGAAATACTTTATTTCTACGTTACATCCCAAAAGGCATACCAAAATAATGGTTTTTACGTGATCTAAATTTTTCAATTTATTGAGCCGAAGAAACGGTTCCGCAGACGAGTTTATGACAAGCCGTTATTACAAGTCCAAAAGAAAACCACAATAACAAAATCAGGTCAACCCAACCCGACTCAGTTTTGTTGATTCTCAAACGGATCTGAGAGTGGGCCTGTATGGCCGGAAGCCGGTTTAAAAGAAAGACGCGAGTTGCAGCCCGTTACACTTGCCCGCAAAACAACCTTCGTGCCCTTTAAGTTCCAACGAGCAAAAAAAGAAATTCATGTGTTCGCAAATTTCCAAAAACTACACTTTTGCCGCATATTCCTCATGGCTATCTTTTATCCATACCATAATTACAATGAAAATATGCTATTAATTTTTTTATAATTACCCTAAATTAATAACTCCGTTCGTGCATTTTCATCTTCGGTATCGAAAAATTACATCTGCCTTTACCTTATAACAAATCACTATAGCTATACTTCTAAGCTACCATAATTACGGTTACCACTACTCTTTCACACAACAACCTCTTCAACTTCATCAACTCTTTATATTCTCCAGCACAGCCATCAACACCAATAAATACATTTCATCGGAGTAGCATTTTCACCCAATAATCACTGCCGAAAACCTTCAAACCTTTAGAAGAAAACAACATGGACTATGACGATTTGAAAGAATTTGGTGGCAAAACATGAAAATATGATAAGCTGATATACTTTGTTGAGATCATAGAGAAAGATCTCAATAGAGAAGACTACAATGGCTACTTAGAATACGACAAGATGATGAACGACGTCTACGTTGATCACATCTTGTCCATCTACAAAAATAAATATCTCAAGGTAAAGAAGGTCATCAGTGGCTTCATGGAGCTTTAATACCGATATCGCTGTTGGCCATATGGGAAGCCAGTCTGTGTCTTCCTGAGAGACGTCAAGAGGCTAATGACTCTTCAAAACAGAGGAAGGAGTGCTTGGAGAGGATTCTGAAGAAGCATGAAGAAGAATACTTTTATGACTTCCTGACCGTTTTTAAAAATTTTTTATTGCTAATGTAAAAGTTATTTTTTATCAAATATAATATTTACTTTGCTTCATGAATTTTTCTTTACTTTGTGTTTTTTTATTTTGTATACTTAACTCATCTAATAATACAAAAACAACAATCAAACAACATGCTTGATAAAAACACTCATAACAAAAAGAGCAACATATATCTTGTATGTGGATCACGATGAAAAATCATGTAACATTAAGCAAACAAAAGCATAGTACTATACAGTAACTTTAATACCAGGTGCTATATGTAATAATTATTATCAACATCATCATTCGTATCCAGTATATCCCAACGACGGCAAAAAAATAATTACAGTTACCAATTGCATATATATACATGAAGACAAATATACAATACAGTCACATTATCTTTTGAAGTACTATGGTGACCACAACACATACTCAACAACCCTTTTTTCCCTTAATTCTTTTTACCATATCAATCTCCTTATACGGTTGTGATTCGATCATGTATCTGAATTTATTAGGGTGACAGCCGTTATACTGATTCCAACAACATATATCACAGTCTCCTCCGAATTAAGGTGATTACACATACTAACATATATTTAAATATATACATAACCTTTTAGTAACCGTATTACGGATACTTAGGGGGTTAACGGACCAAGCCGAACCAAATACTAGATTTTCGATTTCGGATTCATTTAGTTAAATGAACTGTTCGGCTCGGTTTGTGTACTGTAACGAGCTTTAAAATTGGTTTGAGTTCGGCTCGATAACTGTAGCGACCAATCTCGAGCCCTAGTACTCGAAACGACTCACCCGCAATATCTCACTAAGGAGAATGCGAGGCGTCAATACGATCCATTACACGTCAGCAAAATAACATAAATCGATATCATCAGAAGTCATAAACTAAAACCCTCGATAAAATAATCTTCATCATTAATATAATGTATAGGCAAATCTAAATCAATACACTAGGCAAACGTAGATAAACACTAAGTCTCCAAAATACATAAACCTCGAGTATCAAAATAACTGTCTCAACTAAATCCTCGAAAGTCTCATCCGGATATCCTCAATCTCGAAATCTCCATTCCCGATCTTCCACGGTATACTAACTCATTTACCTGTCTGTCTGGAAAAATAATTGATAACATGGGGTGAGCGACATACATCACCCAACAAGTAACCTGACTATATTTATCATAGGATCATACACGGAGAAGCAAGTGTAAATAAAATAAATAAAGAACATAATATAAAATAGCATGCTTCTATTCACAAATAAATAAAGTACAATCAAGCAAGTAAAGCACACGCAGCTTAGTCATCGCAAACAAATGTTAGTACAAACAAAAATCGTGATGCAACTTTATCAAAATTCTGAATGCAACGACTCGACAACCATTTATCCATTTCTGTTTCCATTTCATATTCGTTTCCATTTTCATATTTCATTTTCCATTTTCGGATTCATAGACGATTACCCCATTCGGTATCCCTATCGATATTCCTTTCCCATTTTCTTTTTATTTCCATTTTCTGATATCATAGTAGATTACCCGTTGCGGTATCCATATCGATATCCATTTTTGATATCCATATGTGATTACCCCTTCTGGTATCCATATGCGATATCCATTTCTCACTGATGCAATGCAATGGCCATGGCGCTTACCTTACAAGTGACTTATATTGGAAGATTTACAATTTCGCTTCTCCAATGGTCAATATGTGTCCAGGCGGCCTAACTCCTTACAGCATAGTCAATATTGTAGGACCTGTATAGCACCACTAGAAAGGGGGGGTTGAATAGTGGGTGTGAAAATTTTGGTTTTTAAAAACTTTCTAACCAAAAACCTCACTTCTAAAAACAATTTCTGTTTTCAGATTCTGATTTGAAACGATTTAAAGACCTAGTTAGAGACCTCCAAAAATTATTAAATTCGGTGAGTCTACTCTCAGATGTTCTGAGTATCTCCTAAAAGTTTCAGATTAAAATACCACTCCTAACCCCTTGAAAATACGTGTTTGGTCAGATTACACGAATCTGCCAAAAACCGTACTCTGACTTTAAAAATTTATTTCGATTAATTGGTAACTCCAAATGATCTGAAAATTTAATGACAAACCCTTTATGATATGTATTTTATTGGGTTGAAATAGTTTTTGACAATTCATTTGGAAAGCATGTCAACCACGTTGATATTCTCAACCTTTGCAAATCCGAAAATCAGATTGCACTAGTCTCAGAACTAATCACGTTTAACTGACTTATACTTATCCAAATGATTTGAAACTTACTCCAAATGAAGGCTAGGATATGTGACTACGTTTCTGCAAAGTTTTGTAATTTTTAAAAATCGTTTACTATTTTTACGGTTGCAACGAAATTGATGCAAAATGTTTGAAACTGAAAATAAAGTGCAGTAAAGTAAAGACACCAAGGATTTTATACTGGTTCGGTTAAATCAACCTACTCCAGCCTTCGAGGACACCTTTCTCGGTTATCACTAAACACCAAAAACACCTTACCACAAGGGTTGCTGGATTTACACACCAACTCCACCCGTTTACAAACAATACAATCAAGCACACCGGATCACGAACACCACCACCTATTGAATGAAGGTTTGTTCACACCTTGATCAACCTTTTACAACAATGTATGAGTGTGGGTGGTATAATCAAAGCCTATACAATATTTTGAATATATGAATAGTAGGCTTGAGAGAAGAAGAAGAAGAAAAAAAGAGAGAAAAAGAAAATAGCAGAGCTTCTTGATCTTGAGAGAATAAGAGTTGTCTTCTTGACTTTGTTTGCACTAATTCTCTTCTTTTTATCTTCATGTGGCCGCCCCCTATAGGGCTTCTACCATCTTGAGAATTCTCTTTAATTCCCTTGGTAGATTTCCTTGTGTAGATATGACATAATCTTGCTCACTTGGCATATTTTGATTGGATGGATGACTTGGCTTTGCTTGCTTGGCACTTGATGATTACTCCAACTTGTCATCACTTAGTGTGCTGTAAAAATCTTACTAAAACTCATAAAACATGTGCCAATTAGTATTCAAAGATTACCAAACAATCACCATTCAATCCCTTCAATTTTGGGATGCACATTATGTAGAGAAAAAGGGGTTTAAGTGATTTCAAAATACATGATTTAAACGTGTGCATGACATATTGCATATAACTTGCCTTATATAGTTCATATATAATGTTGCCGTACTAACGAGCCATGAAGCTTTAAAGCTTACATCAAATGGCAAACATTTGTTGTGTTTGAACTATTTTCAGGTGCCACCATTAATGAGCTAAACTAGTTCATTAAGTGAAGTACTTAGTTAATTAAACTAAGTAGTTCATTAAAGGAAGCAATATTTGGAAAAGGCACAAAGGCAACAAGTTGAAGAAAGGAAAGTTCCCCTCTCCTCTCCACACTTATTACACACTATTATACATATATATATACATATTTTCAGATTTTTTGAAAAAGGCACATACACATTTATTCCAACGTACTGTCGACACGTTATATATTTTACGTACGTACGTTAACGTCACACCACCATAATTAACTCATATTTATGAGTATATTCAGGTCTTATATCATATAATATAAGTCATGGTGATGACAAATTTAATACGACACGTTAAAAGGTTCTAAACTGAAAATTGTACCGAAACTTCGCCAACGTGTCACGTACTTGACATAAATAGATGGTCAGCCCATACACTTCAAAAATATCCATAAATTTTGTGGGTCTCATTCTATATGCAGCCATAATATCATTCCATGTTGGCACACACAAATCACCCCACATTAAGGCCAAATTGTGGAGATTCCAATTTCAATTTTGTCACATGCTTTGGGCGCCACTTTAATCAGCCTAAGTGCTGAATATTAAAGTTTAAATTATGTATATTAAGTGTAACATAATATATATAACATGTGCAAAAATTTGGAATTTAATTAGAGAAAAATCAGGTAATCGATAAACATCGAAAATTCGGTTTTCTACGTACACGACACATGGAACGTTTTTGGGATATCATATAACATGTATCTGGACACTTTTTACATATTTCATACATCTCAAAGTTTTCTAGAAAATTCAATTAAGGGCTGATTGGAATATACCATGTGTGTATAATTAAATGTGCACTATTGTACAAAGTTTGCAAAAATAAAATTCAGCACATGTATCTACACATTCACACGGCTAGCTCAGCTGAGATGGAGCATATGTGGAGCCTTGTTGGCATATTGATTGGTCAAGAATGAAGCATATAATGTTGATGACATAAAGGAAGGAGCTACACAGGGTAACATTTCAAACTTATACCTCATTTGTAACACATGCTGAAAATTTCAGCATGTGCACAATGGCTGGCCGATTTTAACACCATTATGAGCAATATTCTACTTTTTGAATTAAGCGAATTAATTGTGAGATTGTATGAAAGTATTTTGAATAATTAATGGAATTAAAGTGTTGATATTTTTGAATATCACACATGCTGAAAATTTCAGCATGTGTGGGAATGTATATGGCCGATTTTTTGGCCTTGTTGATGATAAATTTTTATTCCAAAATTGATGAAGATGTCTTGTACTAAATGGTGATTGATTTTTTGAATTAAATCAAAGTAAACTTGGAAAATTTTTGAATGAAAAGCAAGTGTAACACATGCTGAAATTTCAGCATGTGCAAGACTCATTATGGCCGAAATTTTGCATGCCTTTTTGGAGAAAATTGTCTTGCTAATTTTGGGTGATAATCTTGTGGATTATGGTAATCATTTGATGATGATTTTGGCATATGTTTTAAGTGTTATTCTCAGATTTGTCTAGTCATCAAGTGATGACAACATTCAACTAATCAATGAGTGCCAAGTAAGCAAGAGCTTAATGATCATCCAATGAAGAGATGCCAAGTAAGCAAAGACATGTCACAATGATGCCATATACTCTTCCAAGGACTTAGAAGATAATTTTCAAGAAGGGAAGAGGAGCATAGGGGGGCGGCCATAATGATAAAAAGAAAGGAAGAAGAGCAAAACAAGAACAAGAACAAGTCTTGCAAATTCCAAGATCAAAAACGTTTAGCATCCTCTCTTCTACACTCTCTTTCTTTCTTCTCTCTAAAAGCCTATTGTACTTACATTCATATACTTGAATAGGCTTCATCTAGACCACCACATATTCTTTTCATTGTTGTAAAAGATTGATCAAGGTGTGATCAATCTTGCACTTGCGAGGTGGTGGTGTTCGTGACAATTGTATATTCATACAAGATTTGTAAAGGGTTGGAGTTGGTGTGTAACTCCATCAACCCTGTGGTAAGGTGTTTTTGTGTTGTGTGATTAGTGTGAACCGAGGAAGGTGTCCTCGAAGACTGGAGTAGGTTGTTTATAACCGAACCAGTATAAAATTCTTAGTGTCATTTACTTTCAGCACTTACTTTCAGTTTCAGCACTGTATATAGTTTTGATCACGTTCGTAAAAATAGTAAACAAATTTCAAAAATTACGAAACTTTCCAGAATCATAGCCACACGTCTTAGGGTTCTTTTGGCCCAAGTTTCAACCCTTTTGGACAAGTATAAGTCATTAAAACGTCCAAAGTTCTGAGACTAGTGCAGTGTGATTTTCAGGCTTGCAAAGGTTGAGACTTTGATCGTATTTGACTAACTTTCCAAAAGAATTTTTCAAAACTGTTTCAACCCATTTAAATAAAACTTATAAGGGGTTAGTCTTTAAATTTTCAGAGCATTTGGAGTTACGTACAAATAGGAATAAAGTTTTCAAATCAGTCTATCATTTCTGGCAGATTTGCGTAATCTGACCACCAACGAATTTTCAAGGAGTTAGAGGTTGAATTTAAATTTGAAATTTTTAGGAGACACTCATAACATCTGAGGCTAAGTTCTCTCCAAATTTCATAATTTGTGAAGACCTGCAACCTAGTTTTCAAAACGTTTTAAAACTGGTCCTGAAAACAGAAACTGTTTTCAGAAGTTGGGTTTTTGGTTTAAAACACATTTAAAAACCACATTACCCCTCTCCCTTCTAGTGGTGCCTTGCAGATCCTACACATTAAACACCAAAAACAGTCCAAAAATTCGGCCAGCATAAGTACATGTGTTGAATAATTTTCAGCATGTACAGTAGCTTGAAATGTTTGAATTGTTATCTTGTGTAGCTCATTCTTTTGTGTTACTAACCTTGTGTGGCATATTCTCCACCAATTGAGATGCCAACTAAGCTCCACATAGGTTCCATCAAGGATGAGAAGGCGTGTAACATGAATGTATATGTGCTGGAATTTCATTTTAGTAAGCTTTATCAAATAATGCACAATAATTACACATATATAGTAAATTCCAATCAGCCCTAATTTGAATTTTCTAGAACACTTTAACATGTCTTTAATGTGTAAAAAGTGTCTGGATACATGTTACAAGTCATGCCAAAAACGTTTCATGTGTTATGTTCGTAGAAAACCGAATTTTCGACTTTCGTCGATTACGCGATTTTTCTCCGATTAAATTCAAACTTTTTGCACATGTTATATATATTGTGTCCCACATAATATGCATAAAATAAATTAGATATTCAGCTCTAATGGCTGACTTAAAGAGGCACCCCATGTGTCTTATAACTTTGAATTTGAAATCTCCACAATTTGGCCTACATTGTGGGTGATTTGTGTGTGCCAACATGGAATGATTTCATGGCTTATTTGAACATGTGAGCAACGAAATTTTTGGCTATTTTTAAAGTATATGGGATGGCCATCTTTATATGGCAAGTACGTGACATGTTGGCGAAGTTTCGGTATTCATCCGATACGACAATTTTCGATTTATAACCTTGTAATGTGTCGTTATAATTTTGTCATCACCATGACTTATATCATATGATATAAGACCTGAATATACTCATAAATATGAGGTGTATATAGTGGTGTGACGTTGACGTAAGTTTGTAATATATGTAACGTGTCGGTAGTACGTCGGAATATATGTGTATTGTGCCTTTTTAGCAAAAATATAAATATATATAATTTGTATATAAATGGCGTGTGAAGAAGAGTGGGAGGAGACTTTCTATTTCCAAGTTTGTTGCCATAAAGCTTTGTCCAAATATATCTCCATTTAATGAACTAGTTAGCTCATTAACTTAAGTACTTCATTTAATGAACTAGTTTCGTTCATTAATTGTGGCACCTGAAAATAGTTCAAAGACAACAAATGTTTGCCATATTAAGCTTTTACGCTTCATGGCTTGTTAGTACGGCAACAATATATATAAAGCATATGAAGCATGTATTTCACAAAAGCGTGTCAAGTAATATTTTTGTCATGCATTTCGTAGACTCGTACTATTTAAATCATGCATTTGTAAATCATTCAAACACTTTTTCTCAACAAATATGTGCATAGACGGCCTAATTGACGGTCAATATGTGTCCGAGAGTCCTAGCTTCTTACAGCGTAGTCTATTATGTGCTCGGACGGCCTGTTTGTTTGGAACCAAACCCAACTACGCAATATATTTCTTTTGTAAAGATGACTTTTCCGAAAACAAGCAATTACGCAAACACTTTTTATTTACCGTTTATTGTTTATTTCATTCCAATTTATCATCCACGTGTAAGTATACCCACGTAAATGCCCGCACTCATACACATGCATATACACGCCTATACTTACGCGTTTCGCCCTCGGCACACTTTTCTCCCGACCCCTACCCAACTCACCTCACCCTATCCCCTCTACACCTCACATGCCCCCTACTATCCCTCAACCCAGTACCCTCAGCCCAGCACCCCCAACCCTCTCCAAACCCTAATCCCTCTCCCCGCACACTAACCACTTCGGTTTGCAACGTGATTTCTCGCCACTGACTTTTTCTCATATCTATCCTCATGGACACCTAGATCTATTCATGCTTAACACACTGTCGCAAAAATTGCAAAAAAAAACAGAGTAGCCACGCGTCCACATGTGCTGCCTGAGCAGTGGCCATGCGCCGCCTTCGGCCGGCACGTGTGGCCCACGCGCCACCTGTCTCCGGTCACCTCCACCACAAGAATACTCCTCTCCCTATTTCCAATCATATTCTGCCCTCAAATCACCAAATATCCCGTTTTTCAAAAATGGTTTTTCCCTCTTTCGGCGACAAAAACTCTAATTTTGCTCCTTTTGGTTTTCTTTCATTTCAATTCATGTTACTTATCATTATTGGGTTCGTCACACACCCCCAAATCAGCATTCATAGGTCTCGGACCAAACACACATATTCCATCCAAATAATTTCCAAATCACATAGCCCGATCACATGAAAAATAGCACATATATTACACAATTAATACTTTCATATATATATATATATGTGTGTGTATATATATATATATAGATATATTAATATGCGGCACAAAATGGACCCCAGACTACGATCCTGCAGTTGAGGTACCGATTGTTCCAATCTGGGTTTCTTTCCCAGGTCTCCCAATACACATGCATTGTAAAGATGCTCTTTTTCAAGTGGCGGCAATGCTAGGAGAACCTCTGAAATTGGATTCCGCCACAGCTACAATGAATCGCCCTTCGGTTGCACGTGTATGCGTTGAGTTAGACGTTTCCAAAGAGCTTCCTAATCGTGTATTTATCCAAACGTCATCTAGGGTAATCATGTAGACAGTGGAGTATGAGGATTTGCCAAAATATTGTGATCACTGCTTTCGCCTGGGCCATATCGCTGTTGACTGCAGCAGCCAGCCGGAAAAATCACATGCTTCAGGAGACAAACCCACGTCTAAACAGGCCTCCAACCCTAAACAGCCAGGAGACATAAATAAAAGTCAACGTTGGACGCCAAAAAAAATAGGTCCGGCAAAGGAACCTCTCAATGCTGAAGTTGTAAAGCCAAATATAGTGCCGACAGATCCCAATCAGACACCATGCACACCACAAGAAGTCTTCATCCCGCCATCTCCAGATATGGTGGCGCCCCAAGCCATTACTGATGTCCAAGATATATCTCGTCTTAAAGGAGTTGATGACTGTATAGTCGGTGATGTACCGGACAAATCTGTACCTGGTTCTTATTCGGACAATGAAATCGATCCCCCCAACATGATGTTCACTTGGATGAACTTGATCAAAGTTGCGCGGATCATATTGCCCATCTTGTGGAAGCAACACATGTTGATGCTCAAATGGACAGCCACCCTTCGATCCCTCCATCTGGTCCAGTACCTTCACAGGGTCCAAAAATACTACGCAGGCCACATGAAAATCCTGTCTCCCCAAGACTGACCAGGTTACGTGCTTCCCACCTCTCAAATTCTTTTGATGCATTATCACAATGAAGATTTTGTTAAGGAACGTTCGTGGCATTCGTACGTCATTCACACGATTATTATCCCTAACACGAAAACATAGTCTGCATGCGTTAGTCGTGATTGAACCAAAGCTACAACCCAATTATTTAATTTATTATCAACTGCAGTTGGGTTTCACTAAATCTTTATCTGTTTGTAACGATCAAATATGGATTTTTTGGAAGGAACCTATCTTGGCTTGGGATGCGGAGATTACTGGCCATCAGCACCATTCTATTAAATTTTGATGGCTCGCCTCTGGTGATTTTTTCTGGCTAACAGCAGTATATGGGTGCCACTTTACTCTAGAGCGCAAAATATTATGGGAACAGTTGGAACAGTTTCATGCTTCGAAGACCACTCCTTGGTTAATAGGCGAAGATTTTAATACTTTTCGAACTTTGGATGAACATAGTGGACGATCTCGACCCTCTCTACGTACTCTTCAAGACTTTAATGATTTTATACAGCATTGTCATTTGCAGGAGGTTCCTTACCAGGGTTCGAATTTTACTTGGAGTGATGGACGTGGTTTAGGGCGAGTCAGCCGACGCCTTGATCGCTTTCTCGCTTCCTTAGCTTTCTCTGACTTATTTCCAATTATGAATGTTCAGCACCTATCTAGGGCAACTTCTGATCATGCACCATTATTTTTGTCATGTGACAATGAGGGTCCAAAACCTCCTGCTGTCTTTCGTTATCTTAGTGCTTGGGAAACACATGCAGATTTTTATGACTTTGTTGTACACAGATGGCAGTCATACCCAAAAATTAGGGGTATGTGGGGATTACACAGAAAATTATCCCACTTGCAGCGCGATCTAAGGCATTGGAACAAAGACACATTTGGTAATATTTTTGATGCAATATCCTATGCAGAGACGTTGGTAAAAACAGCAGAAAAACAATATGATGAGACCCCTACGGAGCATACGAGGACTATATATCACCAGCGCATGGCGGAGCTCAAGTTGGCACAGCATCGTGCCTTTCTTTTTTGGAAACAAAAGGCCAATGTCAATTGGCTGAATGAAGGGGATGCAAACACATCCTTTTTTCATCAAGCAGTTAAAGATAAACGCTGTAGGCAGCATATATGGAGAATTTTATCTCCTGAAGGGATCGAGTACACACAATCAGATGACATCGCTGCTGAGGCTATTCGGTATTTTTCTACATTATATGCATCCGAGCCCATTGCAAATTATGACAACATACTACAATATATACCTCAGTTGATAGACTCTGATGACAATAAAATGTTACAAGCGATTCCAACGCTCGAGGAAGTCAAAGCAGCGGTTTGGGATTTAAGCCCCTCAAGTGCAGCGGGGCCTGATGGGTATCCTGGATCTTTTTATCGAAAATTCTGGCATATTATTCAACATGATGTTCACAAAGCAGTACAGGAGTTTTATCTGGGAATTCGTATGCCAAAGCCAGTCGCGGCTGCTACAATAGTCCTCATTCCGAAAATTGCAAACCCTCGTACTTTTGCGGATTTTCGCCCCATCTGCCTCACCAACTTCATTTCAAAAGTGATTACACGTCTATTTGCCTCTCGCCTAGCTGTTATTCTTCCCAAATTAATTTCACCGGAGCAGGCAGACTTTATGAAAGGACGGGGCATCACAGAGCAAGTCCTTTTAGCGCAGAAAATGGTTCATGTACTTGATAAATGCACTAGAGGAGGGCACATTCTGGTTAAGCTGGATATGGCCAAGGCATTTGACCGAGTGAGCTGGCAATATTTGCAGTTGCTCTTATGTAAGATGGGCATGCATGCACGCCTTGTACGGATCATCATCAATAATCTACGTATGACTACTTGCTCTATTCTTCTTAATGGTGGGTTGACTACTTCATTTTCTCTTGGCCGAGGGGTCAAACAAGGAGACCCCTTATCACTGCTGTTGTTCATCCTATCTTCAGAAGGATTCTCTAGAGGTCTAAAGCATTATTTTCAGGAGGGGTATATCCAGGGATTTAATACAGGTCGTGTGCAAGGTGTGTCTCATTTAGGGTTTGCCGATGATCTCCTTATCTTCTTGAATGGGGCCGTGCGAAATGTGGACCACTTCCGCAGCTTTCTTGAGGCCTATCAGCAGGCGTCGGGTCAATTAGTGAACTACAGCAAAAGTCAACTTGTTATAGGCCATGGAGCCCCATCTCACAATTCGCTGCAGACAATGGGTATGCGATCCACATCCTTACCTATTAAATATCTTGGCTCTTATTTATATAAGGGATGTAATAAGGCCAGATACTGTCTTTCTCTGCTTAATCACTTTGACTCTAAGCTCACTTCTTGGTCAACAAAGTTACTATCAATGGCGGGTCGTCTGGTACTCATTAAATATGCACTCAACACCATTCCAACTCACCTTATAGCCAGTTCTAACCAAGGGGGTGATAAATACATTGAACCGGAAAATGGCTGTCTTTCTCTGGAATGGTCGTCATCATTGGCAATCTTGGCCTTCTATATGTCGAGACGTGGAAGTTGGCGGTCTTGGCATTCGAAGCCTCACTCATGTGCAAAAATCATATGACTGCCAGCTTTGATGGAAATACATTCATTCCAACACGCTATGGTCTGAATTTAGGAGGGCCAAATACGGTCAACGCTCCTCAGTTTATTCCCATGTTTATGACTCAGCTACATGGAAGCGTCTTTGTCGAATCAATGCTTATATGGAGTTACACACTACTCGATCACATGGCACGATCCATTGGATCCCGGATTCAAATGGTCAGTTTTCTATACGTTCGGCTTATTTACATATTGCTGCCAATGGTCAGCCACAAAAGGAATATAGTTACATTTGGTGGAATACCTCGCCTCCAGGACAATATATTTATATGGCGATTATGGAACAACTCTCTCCCATTCACGCATCACTTGTGTCGATGGCTCACGGCGCTACCTTCCCAGTGTATTTTTTGTCGCCAACAGCATGATAGTCAGGATCATATCTTTTTGCATTGTTCAGCTATTCGGTCTTTATGGATCGATATGTCGATAACGTTTTTAGGTCCATTACCCCGCTCTAATACAATTAAAGCTCATCTGTTACGTTGGTGGCGAAGTTCTTCGAAGTCATCAATGAAGGGTCAACTTCGAGCAGTCATACCATCTTTAGTATCTTGGGAGATATGGAAGTCATATACATCATGTCGATTTGGTACTGAGACTTTCAATCCAGACCTCCTGCGCACGAAGATCAAAACGGCTATCTACACGTGGTGTGCGTCAGTGAATAACAGAAAGTTTGCCCAGCACTTGCCACATCTAGTCCAGCAACATTATTCACCTCCAATCCGATCTAAAAGACTGTCTATCATTCGATGGCAACTTCCCCCGTCTGGAAAACTAAAGTTAAATATTGATGCCTCTGTTGGTCAGAAGCTGGCGGCAGGAGGCGCAATATTACGCACCTCTGATGGCCATTTACTCTCAGCACTTTACTTTGCGCTGCCCCTGATGTCTCCACTTCGAGCTGAGCTACAGGCCATGCTCTATGCTTTGATTTTCTATGTTCCACAGTATACAGACATTATTATTGAAACTGATTGCCAACGGATGGTGTCCCTGCTTGCGGAGCCTGGTTCATACTCAGGAGCTTTTGCCACGGCCATTAAGCGCACCGCACTACTTCTTAACCTCACTCAGACAGCTCTTCAATATTGTCCACGAGCGGCAAATTCAGCCGCACATAGGTTAGCACGCTATGGCTTCAGAATCGCAGGTCATCGCACTTATCTTTCAGCCCAATCACTGCCCTGCGAAATACGTGGTGCTTTGCATGTGGATCTCCAGTTGCCTGCTCTGCGTTAGTCACACATGCTGACCTTGGCTACATACATATGTCGTTGCCTGTGTTTCTGTGCACAGGCAACTTTGGTGCATTCTCCTTCTGTGCCTTCTATCGCTTTATATATGTTGCTTCATGTTCCAACTTACTCTATATATCATTATCTGATGCATGTGTTTCTCCTGCTTTGGTGCGCGCTATTGATATATTCGTTGGTGGGGAGCCTTCTCCAAGTCTGGTGCCCAGAAGACATACTGTGTTCGCTAACGAGCCATTTCAAGTGGTCGTCGTCCTGGCAATTTCACAGCCAGGGCGACTTGGGTATGCGATTGTTCCATATCTCTATATTCATCTATTTCTTAAATATCCTGATGATAACAGCTTTATTTCCTTGTATCGAGGTGCGTTTGAATGAAGATCATGCTCTTTCAACGGTTTGGTCTTCCAAGTGGATCAGCATCAACTACTGTCAGCACGTTTGGAGATGCCTGTCTACTTCCCCATTTTTGGTATCCATGACAATCGTATAAATATGTACGCTTTTTCCTTCGCCACGGTTTTATCCACAATGGTGGTTTTACTTGGCGAGGTTTTAATGCGGCATATCATATACGATTGGAGATACATCATTATTTGTATTCTCTTTCATTTATTTTCTTATGCTGACGAATGTACTTGATGTAATATGGTTTTCCTCCGCCACAAGTGAGGTTTATCAATAATCATATATATGTTTGATAAAAAAAATTAATATGCGGCATATGTGAAATTAGTTGCACCATGTACAATTTCAAATCATATTTATATACAAGAAGAGTACGGCTAGTGGCCAAAATTTCATTTTGCAAATATGTATTTTCGGCCCTACTAAATATTTCACATGATTATATATACAATTATATATATATATATATACACACACACTAAGCCAATACTCAATCAATTGAGTCCAAATAAAAAATATATCACTTTTAACCATATATTCTTCCTTGTTATCCCTCCCCCCACGCCCAGCGCTCATTTGCACATCACCACATGCACATATTTCTTATAAAATCATTTCTCTATTTGTGTGAAAAAAAACAGAAGCTTTAATTTCTTTTTTTTTCACCTTCGGCAACAGTGGCAACAATAAGGACCCATAACATATGTAAATATATGTACGGCCATCACACACACAATTAACTTATACATATATATAGCCATTTCATCTATATAGCACATACATAAATACAATAAAACATCTATGCAATCACAAATATATCATGCATGATCCAATTTTACTGCGAAAATAAATCCATAAGTTATAAAAACTATACCAAATATAGTAAGGGTACTTGCCTCGTGCCTTGATTATACGCAATATACGAAGAACCGTAGTTGAAATGGACCAAGATTTGGTCGTTCTTCCACTTAGATGTGACGGCCGAATTGAGAGAATGGGGAAGGAGAGTGGCCGGCTTTGCTGGCTGAATATGAGGGTGTTTGATTTGTGTACTGTGTGTATATGTATGTGTGCGTGTGTGTGTGTGTATATATATATATATATATATATGTGTGTGTGTGTGTGTGTCTATATATGTGTGTGTATATATATATATTTATATCGAGCAACATCGGATCACTCTCCTTTATTGTTACAATGTACATCGGCTCAGCCTACTGACCATTCATCATTTAGATATCTTGACGTATGGCACACACATACTGATTTTGAGGCCTTTGTTCGATCTCACTGGAGGACATATCCAACATTGGATGGCATGTATGGCTTCTATGATAAGCTACACCGTCTAAAGACGGATCTGAGACGATGGAATAAAGAAGTCTTTGGAAATATTTTTAGTGAGTTATTAGTGGCGGAAGAGGAGACGATACGTGCCGAGAGGGTTTATGATGCCTCCCCATCGGAAGTAAATCAGGAACCATATCATCTTGCCAAAGCCAAAATCTTGAAGTTACAAGCTCGTTCTATCTTTATTGGAAGCAGAAAGCTAACGTAAAGTGGAAAAAGGAAGGAGATGACAGTACATCTATTTCCATCAATTGGTCAAGGCAAGGAGGCGGAAGAAGGCTATTACTTATATTCGTAGATCGGATGGGACTGACTGCGATTCCGTTTCTACTATTGAAGAGAAGGCGGTCAGTTTTTTCGAGCACCCATTCAGTTAAGAGCCTACATTTGTTCATTACATCCTGTTCAGACATATTCCCCAGGTTTTTACAGAGCAGGATAATGATGAGTTATTAGGTTATCACAGGCAGACGAGGTTAAGAGAGCAGTTTGGCACTTAAGTCCCACTAGTGCATCTTGTCCTGAGGGTTTTCCAGGTTCGTTTTATAGGCATTGTTGGACTGACTTGGAATTAGATGTGTTACTTGCAGTCCAGAAATTTTTCTTGGGTATTCGTGTTCCAAAAGTCATGGCCGTCTGTTTGATATGTTTGATTCCAAAGATGCCTAATCCAAACATCTTCGCGGATTTTCGGCTAATATGTTTGACGAATTTCCTCTCAAAGGTAGTCACTCGGATTATTTCCTCTCGCCTTTCTACACTATTGCCTCGATTGGTATATCCGGAGCAAGTTGGCTTTATGCCAGGCCGCAGTATTTCTGAATAGGTTCTAATGGCAAACGAAATGGTCTATATTTTAGATTGTAAATGTCACGGAGGATAGGTTGTGATTAAGTTGGATATGGACAAGGCATTTGATCGTATCTCTTGGCTATATCTTGAGCAGTGGCTTTTGCGGTTTAGCTTTCACCCAAGGTTTGTACGGCTCATTATGAATAATTTAGATTCGATGCGTTGCTCAGTGTTGGTTAATGGCAAATTACGTGGCTTCTTTCGGCTATCTCGGGGGGGGGGGGTGAAGCAAGGAGATCCTTTGTCATCCATACTTTTTATTCTAGCATCTGAGGGTTTCTCTAGGGTCTTAACTTCTTTATTTCAAATTGGCAGCCTGAAAGGTTTTGGGAGTGGCAGAGCCACAGTGGTATTGCATCTTGGATTTGCTGATGACTTGTTGATCTTTCTGAATGGAGCAGTTAATAATTTGCACACTTTCAAAGCCTTTTAGAACAATATCAGCGGGCCTCGGGATAATTAGTTAACTATCACAAAAGTCAATTGATTATTGGTGGTACTGTCTCTTCTCTTTGAGTTGCAAAGGTCTTGAATATGAGGGTTTCTACACTGCCTATCAAATACTTGGGCTCATATCTTTTCAAAATTAATCATTCTCAATATTGTACATCCTTGCTCGCTCATTTTGATGCTCGTTTAACAGGTTGGTCGCAAAAGCTTCTCAGCATGGAAGGAAGAATAACACTTGTTCAATTAATTTTATCTGCCATGTCTTTGCATATAATGGCAAATGCAAGGCTACCTAAAAGTGTTATAGCGGAATTAAATCGAAAGATGTCCCATTTTTTATGGGGGAACCGATATCATTAGAGAGCGTGGGCTGCGGTTTGTCAACCAAAGGAGGAGGGTGGTTTGGGTATTCGTAATCTGGATGCCTTACAGAAGGCCTATGATTATAAGTTGTGGTGGTCGTATCAGATGTTGACATCAATTTGGGCACAATATCTTAGGCAGAAGTATGGGACAAGAGGTGATATACACGCATTTATTTATAACTCTGCAGATTGGAAGAGATTATGTAGTATTCATCCCTTTTATGCACTACACGTACAAGTTACATCGGAGGGCTTATCTTGGATGGATGATGAGCATGGGCAATTTACTCTTTGCAATGCATACGCTTCTATCGAGCGTAGGCCAGTAATTTTCAGTTCAGCCGATACATATGGTGGAAAGGAACTCCTCCTCAGGGTCAAGTGTTCTTGCGGAGGTTATGGTATAATGGACTTCCTATGCCGAATAATACTTATGCCTAGCTGGTAGCGTTTCCTACATGTTGTTCTTTTTGTCGATGCGTATCAGCAGTGCAAAATCATATTTTCTATGATTGTTCAGTGATTCGTGCCATATGGAGTCATCTCTCTTTGGTTTTCTCTAGCACGCCACCTACCGAGTTAACTTTCAGACAATACTTGCATGCGTGGTGGCGTCATGCGAAGAGCACCACTATGACAATCTAGCTAGCTGTGGTGGTTCCAATGATTGCTTCTTGGTCTATCTGGAAGGAATATGCATCAATAAAATTTGGGGAAGAAAGTTTTTCATTATTACGTCTTAAGGAAAGAATAAAAGTTGGCATATATACATGGTGCTTACCTATTTCACGGAGTAAATTTGCAGCTTCGCCTCAATATCTACTAGATGCAAATTACTCGCCACCTTTACGATCCCAGAAAATACAAGTTTTTGATGGGGATTGCCACCGACGGGCAATTTAAAGTTTAATATAGATGCTGCACCAGGACGTAGAGGGGCGGCTAGAGGGGCGGTTCTGCGAAATGATGAGGGTCGACTGATTTGCACAATATGTTTTCCTTTTGCCGTTTTTGACTCTTTTGCACGCAGAGTTGTAGGCTATGTTATTTTCCCTAATTTATTTTATGACACTGAGTTTCTTCGAGCTTCATGTTGAGATAGGCTGTAAGTCTTTGCTAAATATGCTTAGTGGATCGGCATCCCTTACGTTGTGCCTGGGCATGGATTACAAATGGTTGCTAATGATCCTGCACCTCATGTAAGTCACACTATTATATGTGCCACGAGAGGGTAATTCAGTAGCACATTTTCTGGCATAGCATGGCCTAATGCAAGGACGAATGTGCACATTTCGTCGTCGAGTGGATCTTCCTCCTATGGTGCATGGTAGCTTGCAGGTGGATATTCATACACCATATATTCGCATATGACATCTATTTTGGTCGTCACGTGTTTTCTGGCCTGCATCTGGGTACGTTTTCTGTTATGCTTTTACATTATGTGTTTCACAGTTGGTACACTGCCTCAAGATCGTTGTCTATTCTTTGGTGAGGATCTTTATCTATCCAACAATGCCCAATACTGAATGTTCTCTACCAAATGTCAGATGGGATGGCATACCAGTCTCGTTGCCCGTATCGGCTTGGGATACGGGTAACCCGGGTACTCAATTTAAATTTGCTTCTCTCCTTGCTTTTTGATTTGATAAATATCTCTTATATGTAATATTTCACATGCTTACCATTTTGAGGTAAACACACGAACAGTGGTAACGGCTTTCTGCGTTGAAGATGCGACAGAGTTCCTTTGATGCTACGAGTGGCGCAAACACTTCTTCCACTAGGTTTGATTGCATTACACTTGTTATTTGGATTTACACATTACTAATATCAAGGATTTTGCGAATTTTATATATCATTTCTACTCTATTTTGTTTATTTTGGGAGAGTCTCCCTCCTTAGTAAGGATTGCTATTGTAACCAAGGTATTCTTCCGCCACAAGTGAGGGTTCTTATATTAATAAAATACCTGGATGGTACCGTCCGTCCTTCCTCTAATACACACACACACACATATATATATATATATGTGTATGTGTGTGTGTCTATGACCATATATATATACACACACACACACATAAAAAGAGAAGGAAACTCAATTTCCCTTTTGTCTTCCATTGCTGCCGTGCTATTGCTGTGGGGAGAAAAAAGTTTAGGCTGCCGATGGTTTTGAAGGATGGGAGAATGGTGCAATTGTGTGATATATATATATATATATATATATATATATATATAAACTTTTTCGGAATGAAGGTCTCTGTCGATGGCGAATTTCGGCGGCATTAGCCACCACCATCGATCACTTTGCACGTTTCCGGAATTTTTCTTGACAATTGCGAATTCCAATTCCCGTTCTTCAATCCACATTCTCTGCAGCCATTAATTTTGATATTTCGAATGGCTTCAGCGCCGCTTTCTTATGCAGCTGCTTTGTCCGATGGATCAACGACCTGTAATATTGCTATCTCTCCCAAAATGCTCTCCAGGTATAATGGCCTTTCGATGATATCTTTTACTGATAGTGAAATTGATGCTCTTGCGGCTCCTTTTCATTTCTCTTTGGTCGGCACATTTTGGTATGGCCGGCCTCTATTGAAGGTTATTCGTGATGTGTTTGAGAAGATTAGATTCAAGAATGATTTGCGCATTACTTTGATTCCTATGCGGATGTTCCTATGAGTCCAGTTTGGATTGCGTTACCGGGTTTGCCGATTCATCTTCATCATAAGGCAGCTCTTTTTGAGATTGTTCAGCCTATTGGTCCTCCTATCAAATTAGATATTGCAACATCTGATGGTTTGTGTCCCTCAATGGCTCGTGTGTGTGGAAATTGATGTTTCGCAGGATTTACCAAAGAAGATCTATGTGCAGACAAAGCAAGGCAAAGCAACGCCTTTTGTTACAACAGATAATTTATGAGGATCTACCTATGTTTTGTGATACATGTCGAAGGTTGGGACATGCTACAGGCTCATGCAAATCGTTGCCGTCTACAGCCGCACCTCTCAAACCTGCAACAAGATGGACGCCGAAGAAGGCTCAGCCGCCAAGTCAGTCGGCCCCAGTAGTGCCAGTCACGTTGCTGTCCCGTGGGGATACCATCTCTTTGCCGTTGGATCGGCAAATAGAACCAGAACCTCCTGTCAGTAATACACATGATATTTCTAGGCTGGGTGCAGATGCTAATTTTCCACCCCAAATGAATTGGAAGACGTGGGAGATTTTGGACATTCATCGGATACGGAGCTTCCTGCCCAGGACCCTCCCTCCATATTACCACTGATTTCTGATGCGGTTGTACGGAAAATACACTTGCTTCCTGAGTCCCCTTCAGAAGATATTCTTTTATCCCGTCTTCAAGATCCCACGCCAGATGATGGCTTTATTGCAATGTTACTGCGTCGGCATCAGCAAACCCGTAAGGAATTGCCACCTTTGCCACCTTCTATAATTCTCACTCGTAGTGCTGCACGTTCGACTCATTTGAGTGATATATCACATTCTAAATGAATGTCTTGGCCTGGAATGTTATAGGGCTGACTCCCTCATTTGGCAGATTATATCAGTTAGTTAATTCACACAAACTTAACTTGTTATCAATAATCGAACAAAAACATACTGCCAATCGTATCGCACGTACTCGCATGGATTTGGGTTTTCCAGCCTCTTATTGTTTGTAGACAGGCAAAATATGGGTTTTCTGGCAAGATTCCATTTTTCAGCTTATTACTATAAGAGATAAGGAGTAGGTTATTCATCTACACTTTCTCTTTGTTCCACTGAATCTCTCTTTCGTTTTTGGTGGTTTGTGCATATCATACATTAGCGCAGCGCCACACCCTATGGCAAGCTTTATGCGACTTTTCTCAGCAACACACCGGCCCCTGGTTGGTGTGTGGAGATTTCAATACTTTTCGAACATTAGAGGATCATCGTGGTCGTTTGCAGCCATCTTTGTCAGCATTGGAGGATTTTATTGATTGCATAGGAGCCTGTGCATTGATGGATCCACCATTTCATGGAACTAGGTATACTTGGACAGATGGAAGGAGACTCGGTCGAGTGCATCGTCGTTTAGACTGGCTCATTTTAAATTCTTATTTTCAGGATGCATTTGATGATATATGTCTTACGCATTTACCACGGATTTCGTCTGATCATACACCACTCTTGTTTGTATGTCGAATATTGGGTAATACAAGTAGTCGGTCATTTAGGTTCTTGGATGCTTGGCTATCTCACCCAGATTTTCCTGCTTATGTAGAGTCTGCTTGGTTATCATATCCAAATACAGGAGGTATGTATGGGTTTTATAGTAAATTGTTTCGGCTGAGGAATGACATTCAACGTTGGAATCGAGATGTTTTTGGAAACATTTTTAATCGGCTGAAGAAGGAAGAGGCCAAGGTTCGGCGCATGGAGACTATATAGGAGAATGACCTGACGGAAGATAATCGTGCTTCATATCATCAGGCGAGAGATGAGTACATTCAAGCGTCTAAATATGAGCTACAATTTTGGAAACAAAAAGCCAGGGTTTGATGAATTAGTGATGATGATGACAACACAAGGTATTTCCATTCAGTGGTGAAGGGCCGACAGGCTCAGCTGCGTATTCAGCGCATGTATACTACATTCGATGTCTTATGTGACACGCATGTGGCGATTCAACAAGAAGCGACATCCTTTTATAGTGCTTTATTTGCGAAGGAGGCCACAGGGGATTATGATTACATTTTGCAGCATATTCCCCTGTTGGTGACTGCGGAGGAGGATTTGTTCCTCACCAATCTCCCGCAGGAATCCGAGATAAAGGACGCTGCGTGGAGTCTTGATCCTCAGAGTGCGGAAGGACCGGATGCATTCTATGGCAATTTTTTTCGAGCGTGTTGGAGGATAATACATAAGGATGTTGTCTTAGCGGTGCAAGAATTTTTTTTTGGTGTTCCATAGCCTTCAACAATGGCTAGTGCTCTGCTCACTTTAATTCCTATTGTAACATCACTTTGTACCTTTAGTGACTTCCGACCTATATGTCTAACAAATTTTTTGAGTAAAATCTATACCCGTATTATCGTGTCGCGCTTGAGTGTGTTGCTTCCAAAGTTAATCTCTCCAGAACAAACAGGCTTTTCAAAGGGACATGACATCTCTGAGAATGTTTTGCTAGCTAGAGATATGATTCATATGCTTGATAAAGGCGGACATCAGTTATGCTTGAAGCTAGATATGATGAAAGCTTTTGACCGGGTAAGTTGGGGATACTTGGAATTTTTGTTGCGCAGGTTTGGGTTTTCGGCCTTTTTTGTTTGCATCATTATGAATCATTTAGGCAGCACCAGACTTTCAGTTCTTTTTAATGGTGTTCCTTCGGGTGTCTTCCGTCCGTATCGAGGGGTGAAACAAGGTGATCCTCTCTCACCATTGTTATTCATTTTGTCTACGGAAGGGTTTAGTCACGGGTTAAAGGCATTAGTTGAAGATGGGACCATACAATCTTTTCAATTGGGTCGTGTGCTTTTTCATGTTGCACATCTCGCATATGTAGATGATTTATTGATATTTCTACGTGGTTCTATCCGTACATTGAATAGCTTCGGTCTTTTCTTACTGCTTATGAAGGCGCCTCCGGTCAAAAGGTAAACTATGGTAAAAGTAATTTTATATCTTCTTCAAACACGTCATTACAGTGTAGGCAACAGTATTAACTTATTCTTGGTATGCGGTCGTCGAGCTTACAATTTCGATACTTGAGATCTTTTTTACATAAAGGTATTAGTCGAGCCAGATATTGTACATCTCTTCTAGCGCATATTGATGGTCAGTTCAATGGTTGGCAAGATAAGCTTCTCTCCCCAGCGGGACGAATGGTTTTATTGAGGTATGTCATCTCTTCTCTTCCAAAACATATTATTGCTGCGGGGGGATTGCCACAGTCGGTTATAAAAATCATAGAGCGCAAGATGGCCAATTTTTATTGGGGACCTCGACGTCATTGGGTTGCATGGTCTACTATTCGGACCCCTTGTTCTGAAGGAGGGTTGGGCATTCGTGATTTTTGCAGTCTACAAGAGACTTATTTTTGTCGGATTTGGTGGAATTATCATCACCAAAATACGTTATGGAGTTCTTATATGCGCGCTAAATATGGCCAACGCAGGGACTTTCGCCTGCGACTTCCAGATTCGCCTGTTTGGAAGATTATTTGTCGCTCTGATGCTTTTTGTGTAGCACATGTTCAGTTGCAGGGCTTGCAGTATACATGGGTGCCATCACCAACGGGTGACTTTATGCTATCTTCAGCATATGATCTTTGTCGTCAGCCTAAGGTCACTCTTTTCTCCGGACAATTTATTTGGAATAAATATCATCAATCGAAAGTACAAAATTTTCTTTCGCGCATTTATCATCGTGCATTGCCATTTGAGGATTATATGAGTCGCGTTACAGTATCAATGCCAACCCAATGTCCTCTTTGTAAAACTGCTTCAGCAGAGGTAGATCACATCTTTATACAGTGCCTCGTTATTCGGCAAGTTTAGGCTTGTTTTGCCTGGGATTCTTCCTCGCACTACAAGTTTGTGGCCTTATCTTTTATCGTGGTGGTTCAATGCCTCAAACATCACTCTCCTAGGGGTTTTGCGCATGGTAGTTCTGGGGGTAGTTGTGTTTAACATTTGGCGAGCATACACATCTTTGGTATATGGGGATAGTGTTGGATGTACTGCGGCTTCGCTAATTGCATCGGTACGTTCGGATATTTATTTGTGGGGCAAATCGATTGATGGTACCAAACTCGCTTCGGGATTTAGAACAGTACGTAATCTACATTTGCTGCCTGCTATTAACAGTCCGCGCCCTTGTGATTGTGCGTTGGTTGGTGCCAACATCAGGTCTGATGAAGTTCAATGTTGATGCAACTGTTGGCAGAACTTTTGCAGCTCGAGGGGCGATACTACGAGATGGTTTTGGCACATCTATTGGCGCTCTTTCTTTCAGATTTCCATTATCCACTCCATTCATTGCGGAGATGCAAGCAGCATTTTTTGCTTTGTTATATTTCCTGCCACTCTATTGTAATATTATATTGGAGACAGATTGTCAGCAGTTGCTCCATGCAATTTATCAGCGAGGCACGTCTTTCGAGGGTTATCATCTTCACTTGATGCGCTCACTGCGAGTGCAAATGCATTATGACGTACATCATGTCTATAGAGAAGCAAATATGGCGGCCCATTATTTGGCTCCATATGGTTTAATGATTCCGACGCCGGGTTATTATACGCGTCATACATTACCACCACTGATACGCAGTTGTGTTCGGCTGGATCATTCCTTAGGAGCTATTCGGCATGCTTGACTTGGGGCATCTTTAGTTTCTTCTATTTGTCTTCCATATGGATTGGCCTAATTTTATACATCCTGCCTGCATTCTATGGGATGCAGGCAGACATGACATTCATGGGTGTTGTTGCTGCGCGAGAAAGCTAGATTCCGTTGTGCACAATATCTCGGACACTAGGCTTGCTCTTTGTTTGTGTCTTGCATGTTTCAACGTGGTAAATATGTACTCTTTTTCCTTCGTGCAAGATTTTATCCACAAGGGTGGTTTTGCTTGCCAAAGTTTTAATGAGACATATCATACTACGTTTGAACGTTTTTATTGCCCTTATCATGTATTATGGTGGAATACTTTTCGGCCATTAAGTAGTTATCTACAGCTTTGTTTTGCTTTTGTTTGTAACAACGGTATTCCTCCGTCATAAGTGAGGGTTTTTTATCCTAATAAAACTGGAGACTAGTGCTCCTTCATTAATATATATATATATATATATATATATATATATATATATATATATATATATATATATATATATAAACGTAGGCTAGGTAGTGTTCTAATGCAATTAGGACTTTAAATGACATAGAATTCTATCCTTTTTATTACTCTTTTCCTAGTCACATTAGGATACTAATTATTCAGGCTTTATTTTTCTTTTATTTTTCTTTTCTTTGGCCGTGTGGTGTGTGTGTTGCATGTATAATATTTATGTATGTATAATATATATATGTATCATGGAAAGACGTGGGATGTAACAATAACCATATAACTGTTTAAACGAGCCGAACAGTTCGCAAACAGTTTGACTCGTTTTAGTAAACAAACCCAAATAGGTGTTCGAATTCGGTTTATTTAAGTAAAATTAACGAACAAATTCGAAACAAATATGAATCGAAATCGAACAGTTCGTGAACTTTTCGGTTCACTTAACAGTCCTACGGATACTGTATAATCTTTTGTGATGAATTCTACATTTCAGTGATATCAAAAAATAAATAACATACTATTTGACGTAATAATATAATAGTATATCTCGTTCTCAGTTTTACAATGATATCAAATAATGAATAACAGCGACCAATATAATTTTCAAAGGAATACGGGATAGGATAATTATAGTATATTAATTAACATATTTAATAGGAACTGTTTTAACTCAAACATAAACTAATTTTCCAGAATTACTAAATTTATGTTGTCATTCATATTCATTATATAATATATTTTCGCTAAAGTTAACTACTAAACCACTGGAATGCAACTTTTGTTAATATCCCTCTCTTCATTCAGGATATATATAGAAAAAATTATCATTTAATGTATTTTGCTGAAAACCCAACAAAATCTGTCTTTCGTACAATTTCATCCCTACTAAATATAGTTTAGCGCGATTTACCGAATAATATTTCCAGGCCCATAATGAGAATCACAATAGAAGTATCAAGGTCTTATATAAGCCAACTTCATAGAAGGTACCCTCCACAATGTCCTGATAGGACTTTTTCCCCTTCTTTTGCTATATTCGAAACGAGATAAGATTCAATGACGCTGAAGAAGTTGACGCCAATATGACGCGGTCAATGAATGGCCGCCACGTGGCAGAACTGACCCATCGTTTTTTTAATTTTCGGAGTTTTTTTATATTATACAAAACATCGATTTCCTCAATTTCTATCCTAATTCCTGCTTCCATCATGAACAGACCAAGGCAAAATAGCGAAAGCTGTATTTTCTGGAGACTCCATCCGATTCCGGTGACAACTCTAATCCACTGGTTCTTGGTGGAAACCGTCGATGTGAACCAGTCACAAAACTGAGAACCATTTACACTTCAGGCTCTGATTCAAAACATTAAGTGGTCTCTGAACAATCCTATTTGCCTTCATAAAATAGGTTACACTAGTTCAAAGTCGCCTAAATGTTCATGAGCGTTAAAGCTATGATCTTGAAGGGAAACTATTTCTGTGCACCAGTTTTCAATTTAAAAAAATTACAAGTTATGTACCCTCAGTAATCTGGTTCAGGACATTAAATGGTCTCTGAACAGTTGGAGCTGCACAATTGATATTTTGTATCAAGATCTCGTCTATACACTCTTTACATTTCTATCAGCATCATTTTAGAAGTCCCTATCATTGAAAGGCAACTTTTTTTTCAAAAATTCTCTGTCCAGGTGCTAGAATTGGTATGGGTCATAGTCGAATTTTCTACGATTGAATTAGTCGGAATGAATACGTTCAACAGGGGAAGAAGAAGGAGGGAATTAGGGATGGTGGAAGGAGGAAATTAGAGAATTACCAGCTTACCGCCTGTTCATGGAGTCGCACAGCCTGTTCTGGATGAAGGACCTTCGAACGTGATGGAAGAAGGAAGACGGATGAGTTTAGGGTAGAAATTGATTTTGGTGAGGATATTGTATAATATAAAAAAAGCGAAAATTTTTAAAAAAAGGCTGGCTTTGAATGGCTACGTGGCGGCCATCCATTAGCCGCGTCATATTGGCGTCAACTTTTTCAGCGTCATTGAATCTTATCCCATTCGAAACTGAGTACTTATGTGAAAAAAATTGCTTCATCAACATCAAGACACCTAGGTAGTAAAACCAAATCTACAGAATCAATTTTAATATACGTAGTAAAGAGATTTTGGCTTCTGATACCAGTTTGTAAAAACTGATATGGACAAGAACTTTTGGCAGCTCAAATCTCTGAGTTTTTCCATTCATTTGTTTGTCAATTTATAACGTTACGAACGCGCATCATGCGCTAATCTACAGGAAAAGAGATCAATACAAGATCAGTACAAATACTATCATATCTCTATATTTATGTACAAGCTTTACTCAATGAATAAGATATATTTGATTAGTCTTGATATGTACAATCATATCTAATCACCGGAATTATTTCTGTAATTATCTCTTCATATCCGTGTTGAGAAAAAGGAGTTTGAGTTATTACAAAATGCATGATTTAAATAACGTGTATTAAAGAAATGCATGACATGTTTTATGACCTGACACGTTTTCTTTGCATGAAACTTGCCTTATATAGTTCATATATAATGTTGCCGTACTAACGAGCCATGAAGCTTTAAAGCTTACATCAAATGGCAAACATTTGTTGTGTTTGAACTATTTTCAGATGCCACCATTAATGAACTAAACTAGTTCATTAAGTGAAGTACTTAGTTAAATGAACTAAGTAGTTCATTAAATGAAGCCATATTTGGAAAAGGCACAAAGGCAACAAATTGAAGAATGGAAAGTTCTCTCCCACTTACGTCTACACATTTTTATATATAGTTTTATATATAGTCAGATTTTTTTAAAAAAAAGGCACTATACACATATATTCTAACGTACTACCGACACGTTATATAATACGAACGTATGTTAACGTCACACCACTATATTTATCTCATATTTATAAGTATATTTAGGTCTTATATCATATGATATGAGTCATGGAAATGACAAAATTATTACGACACGTTACAAGGTTCTAAACAAGAAATTGTCGTATCGGATAAATATCAAAACTTCACCAACGTGTCACGTACTTGCCATATATAGATGTCCAGCCCCTACACTTCAAAAATGACCAAAAATTTCGTGGTCTACATGATATTTTCATCCATGAAATCATTCCATGTTGGCACACACAAATCACCCCCAATTAAGGCCAAATTGTGGAGATTTAAAATTCAACATTTTTGTCACATGGGGCGCCACTTACTTCAGCCATTAGAGCTAAAATTTTAAGTTATTCTATGTATATTATGTGTGACATAATATATATAACATGTGCAAGAAGTTTGAATTCAATCGGAGAAAAATCGCGTAATCGACAACAGTCGAAAATCTGCTTTCTACGAGCACGACACATGGAACATTTTTGGCATGACATGTAACATGTATCTAGACACTTTTTACATACTCTATAAATTCTAAAGTGTTCTAGAAAAATCAATTAAGGGATGATTGGAATATACCATATGTGTATAATTATTGTGCACTATTTTACAAAGTTTACAAAAATAAAATTCAGCACATGTACAGCTATAGCACACGCCTAGATCAGCTTGTTGGAGCATATGTGGAGCTTTGTTGGCATTTTGATTGGCCAAGAATGAAGTATACAAGGTTGGTGACATAAAGGAGGGAGCTACACAAGGTAATATTTCAAACTATGTCACATTTGTGACACATGCAGAAAATTTCAGCATGTGTAATTTGAGCTGGCCAAAAATTGCTTATTATTTGTGCGATATTTACTTCTTTGAATTAAATGGATTGATTGGAAGATAAAATGGCAATAATTTGAAGATGGTATGGAAATATTGTGATGATATTTAAAATATCACACATGCTGAAAATTTCAGCATGTGTTGAATGTATGTGGCCAATTTTTGTCTTAAAAATTCAGCATATTTGATTCTTCAATTTTCAAGGAATTAATCTATACCAACATGGCAATGTTTTGAACATTGTGTGAATATCACACATGCTGAAATTTCAGCATGTGAATCATTCAAGGTGGCCGAAATTTATGAGCTTAATGGTGATGAATTGTCTTGCAAAATTTATGGAATTTAGTATGTGACTTATGGCAACATTTTTATTGCTAATTGGCATATGTTTTTAAGTGTTATTTTCAGATTTATCTAGTCATCAAATGATGACAACTTTCATCCAATCAATGAGTGCCAAGTAAGCAAGGCCTTAATGATCATCCAATGAGGAGTTGCCAATTAAGCAAGTGAATGTCACAATGATGCAAGATATTCTTCCAAGGACTTAAAAGATAATTTTCAAGAGGAAGAAAAGGAAGGAGGGGGCGGCCACATGTTGATAAAAAGAGAAGAAGGAGAACAAAAAAATACAAGACGAGTCTTACAATTTCAAGAGCAAAAACGTGTGCTACATCTCTTTCTTCTACACTTTTTTCTTTCTTCTCTCTTAAAGCCTATTGTATTCATATTCATACGTCTTGAATAGGCTTCATCTATACCACTATACACTCTATATTGTTGTAAAAGATTGATCAAGGTGTGATCAATCTTGCATCTGCTAGGTGGTGGTGTTCGTGATCATTGTAATCACTTACAAGGTTTGTAAAGGGTTGGAGTTGGTGTTAACTCCATCAACCCTGTCTGGTAAGGTATTGTTTGTTGTTTTGTGATTAGTGATAACCGAAGAAGGTGTCCTCGAAGACTGGAGTAGGTTGATTTAACCGAACCAGTATAAAATTCCTTGTGTTCTTTACTTTTCAGCACTTACTTTCAGTTTCCAGCATAGTGCATCATTTCATCACATTCTTAAAAATAGTAAATGAACTTCAAAAATCACGAAACTTTCTAGAAACATAGACACACATCTTAAGGTTCATTTGGCGCAAGTTTCAACCCTTTTGGACAAGTATAAGTCATCCAAACGTCAAACGTTCTGAGACTAGTGCAGTCTGATTTTCAGGCTTGCAAAGGTTGAGACTGTGAACGTATTTGACTAACTTTCCAAAAGAATTTTTCAAAACTGTTTCAACCCAATTAAATAAACATAATAAGGGGTGTGTCATTAAATTTTCAGACCATTTGGAGTCACGGTTTAATTGGAATTAAATTTTCAAGTCAGACTACCGTTTCTGGCAGATTTGCGCAATCTGACCACCAACGATTTTAAAAGGGTTAATGGTTGAATTTTAATCTGAAATTTTTAGAATATACTCAGAACATTTGAGACTAAGATCTCTCCAAATTTCAGAATTTTTGAAGACCTGTAACTTAGGTTTCAAAACATTTCAAAACAGGTCCTGAAAACAGAAACTGTTTTCAGAAGTTGGGTTTTTGGTCTAAAACAATTTTAAAAACCAAATTTTCCGCATCCACTATTCAACCTCCCCCCTTCTAGTTGTTCCTTTCAGATCCTACAAGTGGTATCAAATCGCGGGAACACTCACAACAAAAAGATCCAACGATCTAAGTGAGATGGCAACTACAGACTTCAAAATCGAGCAAGAAGGTATGTCTAGTCAAAGGCCTCTTCTTTTTGACGGTGAGTCTTTTATTCAATGGAAGTTAAGAATGAAACTTTTTCTTATGGCTATTGATATTGATCTATGGTCCATTATAGAAGATGGTCCATTTTTTCCGTCAAAATTATCCACTGTAGATGGAGTCACACGAGAGGTTGTTAAGCCTAAACAAGAGTATACTAGTGATGACAAAAAGAGACTGAGCATGAACGCTAAAGCCATGCAATTACTTCTAAATGGACTAAGTAAAAGTGAATCTAGCTATGTGTCTAATTGCTCTAGTGCTCAAGAAATGTGGAGAATTCTTGAGATGAAACACGAAGGGACTAGTCAAGTAAAAGAGTCCAAAATTAACATGCTTATGTCCACACTTAAGTCATTTAAGTTATTGCCAAATGAGTCTATCGTTGATATAGATCTACGCTTGACTAACATTTACAATTCTCTTGAGTCTCTTGGCTAAGCCTTCTCTATGCAGGAAAAGGTCCAAAAGGTATTACGAAGCTTACCATACGAATGGGACCCTAAAGTGACGGCTATGGAGGAGAGCAAAGAAACCAAATCAATTAAAATGGAGGAACTAATTGGATCACTTAAGGTATATGAAAACAAACTCACTATAAGGAAATCGGAATCATCATCAAAACAAGGTAAGACTATTGCTTTTAAATCAAACGAATACGTCTCTACTTCTTCCGATCACGTAGATGATAGAGACTCTGAATCAGACAACGATGACTTAATTTTATTGGCTAAAGGCTTGAGAAAATTCATGAGAAAGTCATTTAAAAACAAACCTAAGGCTACTTCCACTAAAAGAAATAAGAATAAAACAAATGACGAGGATGTTAAATGCTACGAATGCGGTAAACTTGTACATCTATCATATGTCTGTCCTAATAAGGACAAGCAAACAAAAAAACACCTTGACAAGGATCGGACCAAAAATAGACTCGTCTCAGAACCTAAGCAAAGGAGAAGAGCACTCAAGGCCTCCACTTGGAGTGACACATCTGATTCTGAGACTGATACAGAAGAGGAGACTGCACAAGCATGCTTTGCATCCAAAGCATCAAACGAGGTATCTTCTAACTCTGATTCTGACTCTGAGCCTTCATATGATGATCTTTTCAGTCAGTATTTAGAATTGCATAAATTTACTAAGACTCTCGCAAAAGAAAAGAAGCGATTAATTGAAGACAAGAAGTTGTTAGAATCTTCTAACACGAATCTTGTTGCTCAATTAAACGATTCAAAAGAAGAGTCGTCATGCATCATAAATGCTTTGAAATCAGAGATCACATCATTGAAAACAAATAATAATGAAATGAAATCCGAGATTTCAAGTTTGAAATCAAGAAATACGGATTTAGAAAAAATGATGAAACAGTTTGATAAGGGATCTAACATGCTAGATCGCATTATTTTATCACAAAAACATGACAGTGATAAAACTGGATTAGGATACATTGAGACAAACGAAGCATCATCTAAACCAGCCAAGTTTGTTTTGTCCAAGAAAGTAGGCACATCAAAGGCATACGTAGTGCCTAAAGTAACGCAAAGACCCCTCTCCCCTCATCTCGTCATATCTCTTCTTCATATCATACGAAATATAATTGTGTGTCGTATAAATATGAGAAGAAACAAGTGATGCATACACGACATTCATTTCATCCATCTAGATCATGCACTATACACACCAACACGAGGACATATCAAAAATGCACACCATATGGTGCGTATAAAGGAATTCTTGTCCAAAGGCCTAAAGTTCACTCACCACATATCTACTACATTGCTCCTTCATCTACATTCTTACCATTTGCTAGACCGAGAAGGATCACCCAAGTATGGGTACCGAAAGGTACTTTTACTAAGAGGTGAATAACTAACTCGTAAGGACCCAAAATTAAAAGGGTACCTAAATCATTTTTGTACATTGCAGGGAACCCACACATCAAAAGATACATCTATCAAATGGTTCCTTGATAGTGGTTGCTCGAGGCATATGACGGGTGACCCGAGCTTGTTGACAAAGTTGAAGAAGGTCACAAATGGCGGATCCGTGACCTTTGGAGACAACAATGAAGGAAGAATCATCAGAAACGGTACAATCGGAAGCCCAAGCATCCTTCAAATCTCCAACGTCTTTTTGGTAAGCAATTTATCCTATAATCTTCTTAGCAGCTCACAATTTATTGACAACGGTTTTGATGTGTGTTTTTCTCATCCTTATTGTAATATAATAAATAAAAATGGAGAAGTAGTGTTAAAAAGAAAAAGAGAAGGAAAAATTTTTACGCTTTCTATGGATGATATGTTAGACGCTAAGGTTAAGTGTTTTATGTGAAATGAACCTAACGTTAACTTGTGGCATAGACGTTTAGGACACATCGGTATTTCTACACTTGAAAAACTCCAACAGAAGAACCTAATACGAGGATTGCCTAAACTTGATTTAGACAACTTTCAGTTGTGTGAATCTTGCATTAAAGGCAAACAAACACGCGAGTCACTTGAACCTAAAAATGAAATAAGCACACTTAGAGTTTTAGAATTATTACACATTGATTTGTTTGGTCCTAGTCGCACTACTAGTCTTGGTGGACGTCATTATGCGTGTGTGATTGTTGATGATTTTTCTCGTTATACTTGGACTTTGTTTCTTGCACATAAAGATGATAGTGCCGTTGAGATTGCAAAACTAATAAAACAACTTGAAAATCAATATGGTTTAAATGTGAAAAAGATTAGATGCGATAGAGGCGGTGAATTTAAAAACAAGGACATGATTGCATTTTGCGAAGAAAAAGGAATCAAACACGAGTTTTCACCGCCTAGAACTCCACAACTAAATGGAATAGTAGAAAGAAAGAATAGGACACTACAAGAGATTGCTAGAACCATGTTATGTGAAAATAAATTGCCTAGATTTTTGTGGACGGAAGCCGTAAATTGTGCATGCTATATAGTTAATCGGTTATCAATTAGAAAGAAAATAAATAAAACGAAGTATGAGACATTAAATGATCGCATGCCTAAAATTGATTACTTTCGTATGTTTGGTTGCAAATGCTTTGTTTTAAATACGAAAGATAATTTAGATAAGTTTGGATCTAAATCGATTGAATGCATCTTTGTTGGGTATTCTGTGAATTCAAAAGCATACAGATGTTATGATCCCATCACTAGGCAAATTCTAGAATCCATTCATGTGAAGTTTAATGAATTTGGTGAGATTGATAAAGATAAAGAATATGACGATGATTTTGAATTAAAACCCATGTTGGATGATGATGATGGCACACATGATACACTAGAAATGCATGATCACTTAGAAATACATGAGAACGTAGAAAATAATCAACCAAGATGGCACAGAGATCACCCACACGATCTCATTATAGGCGATATCACTCACGGTGTACGACCACGTAGAAGGATCAATGCGGATGAAATAAACCAATTTCATGCCATGATATCCGAAATTGAACTTAAAAATGTGTTTGATGCTTTGAGTGATTCTTCTTGGATTGATGCTATGCATGATGAACTTAATCAATTTGTAAGAAATGATGTATGAGATTTAGTGCCATGACCACAAGATGAGACTATAATAGGCACAAAGTGGGTGTTTAGAAATAAAATGAATGAAGAAGGAAAAGTTGTTAGAAACAAAGCTAGACTTGTAGTACAAGGATATAATCAAGAAGAAGGAATAGATTATGACGAAACATTTGCACCCGTAGCACGTTTAGAATCCATATGACTTTTACTTGCTATTGCTTGCATAAAAGTTTTATACTTTATCAAATGAACGTGAAAAGTGCATTTTTAAATCGATTTATACAAGAAAAAGTATACGTGAAACAACCACCCGGTTTTGAAGATTTGAAACACCCCGATCACGTGTACAAACTAAAAAAGGCACTATATGATTTAAAGCAAGCACCTAGAGCATGGTATGATCGTTTTGCTACTTTTCTCTTAGAAAATGGTTTTAAAAGAGGCACTATAGATAGTACTCTATTTTTAAAACAAGATAAATCGGATTTACTAATCATTCAAATTTATGTTGATGACATCATTTTTGGCTCCACCTCTCATAAACTTGTTGAAGATTTTGACACTTGCATAAAATCCGAATTTGAAATGTCTATGGTTGGTGAATTGAATTACTTTCTTGGCTTGCAGATTAAACAAACGGGTAAAGGTATACATATAAGCCAAGTTAAATATATAAATGACATGATTAAAAAGTTCAATTTTGAGAATTTAAAACTGTCCCCCACCCCTATGAGTGTCACCACTAAACTAGATAAAGATGAACATGGTAAGGACTTTGATAATGCTTTATATAGGTCTATGATTGGCTCTTTGCTCTATCTTACTGCTAGTAGACCTGATATCATGTTCAGTGTGTGTATGTGTGCATGCTTTCAAAGTCAACCAAAAGTATCTCATTATAATGCTGTGAAAAGAATATTTCGCTATATTAAGCACACACCCACTTTAGGCATTTGAATGATAAAGATTGTGAATTTAATTTGCATGCCTATACTGATGCAGATTATGGTGGATGTAAAATAGATAGGAAAAGCACGAGTGGCACTTGTCAATTTATAGGAAATTCACTTATTTCATGGTTTTCTAAAAAGCAAGCAAGCGTAGCCTTATCCACCACTGAAGCTGAATACATGGCACTTAGTCTTTGTTGCACACAATTACTATGGCTAAAACAACAACTTTCTGACTTTGGGATTACGGTAAATCAGATTCCTATATATTGTGATAGTATGAGGGCCATAAACTTATCTAAGAATCCCGTTTTACATTCTAAGGCAAAGCATATAGAATTCCACTATCACTTCCTTCGTAATCACGTAAATAATGGTGATATTGTCATAGATCGCGTAGGCACTGAGGCACAAGTAGTTGACATCTTCACAAAAACACTAAATCAAGCAACGTATGAAAATCTTCGTTCTAAATTAGGCATGATTTCTGCTGATTTGATTTGATATCTCTTTCCATATTTACATGCACCTTTGCTTGTCTTTCAAAAATAAAGGGGGAGAGAATGCATGATTTAAGGGGGAGAGAGAGATTTGATTAAGAATGATTGCACAAATCAAGGGAGAGAAAAATTTGAAATTTGAAATTTGAAATTTGAAATTTGAATTTGTGCACGATCGGAGGGGGAGCGACAAAATTTAAATCATGAACTTATGTTATTTTGTAAATCATCCAAGGGGGAGATTGTTGAGAAAAAAGGGTTTGAGTGATTACAAAATGCATGATTTAAATAACGTATATTAAAGAAATGCATGACACATTTTATGACCTGACACGTTTTTTTGCATGAAACTTGCCTTATATAGTTCATATATAATGTTTCCGTACTAACGAGCCATGAAGCTTTAAAGCTTACATCGAATGACGAACATTTGTTGTGTTTGAGCTATTTTCAGGTGCCACCATTAATGAACTAAACTAGTTCATTAAGTGAAGTACTTAGTTAAATGAACTAAGTAGTTCATTAAATGAAGCCATACTTGGAAAAGGCACAAAGGCAAGAAATTGAAGAATAGAAAGTTATCTCCCACCTAATTCTACACGTTTTTATATACATTTTTATATATATTAAGATTTTTTTAAAAAAGGCACTATACACATGTATTCCAACGTACTACCGATACGTTATATATTACGAACATACGTTAACGTCACACCACTATATTTATCTCGTATTTATGAGTATATTCAGGTCTTATATCATATAATATAAGTCATGGTGATGACAAAATTATTACGACATGTTACAAGGTTCTAAACCAAAAATTGTCGTATCGGGTGAATACCGAAACTTCACCAACGTGTCACGTACTTGCCATATATAGATGTCCAGCCCCTAAACTTCAAAAATGACCAAAAATTTTCGTGGTCTACATGTTATTTTCATATATGAAATCATTCCATGTTGGCACACACAAATCACCCCCAATTAAGGCCAAATTGTGGATATTTCAAATTCAACATTTTTGTCACATGGGGCGCCACTTACTTCAGCCATTAGAGCTGAATTTTCAAGTTATTCTATGTATATTATGTGTGACATAATATACATAACATGTGCAAAAAGTTTGAATTCAATTAGAGAAAAATCGCGTAATCAACAAAAGTCGAAAATTCGGTAACATTTTTGGCATGACATATAATATGTATCTAGACACTTTTTACATACTCTATACATTCTAAAGTGTTCTAGAAAAATCAAGTAAGGGCCGATTGGAAAATACCATATGTGTATAATTGTTGTGCACTATTTTACAAAGTTTACAAAAATAAAATTCAGCATATGTATAAGCTATAGCACACGCCTAGATCAGCTTGTTGGAGTATATGTGGAGCTTTTTGGCATCTTGATTGGCCAAGAATGAAGTATACAAGGTTGGTGACACAAAGGAGGGAGCTACACAAGGTAATATTTCAAACTATGTCACATTTGTGACACATGCTGAAAATTTCAGCATGTGTAATTTGAGCTGGCCAAAAATTGCTTATTATTTGTGCCATATTTACTTCTTTGAATTAAATGGATTGATTGGAAGATAAAATGGCAATAATTTGAAGATGGTATGGAAATATTGTGATGATATTTAAAATATCACACATGCTGAAAATTTCAGCATGTGTTGAATGTATGTGGCCAATTTTTGTCTTAAAAATTCAGCATATTTGATTCTTCAATTTTCAAGGAATTAATCTATACCAACATGGCAATGTTTTGAATATTGTGTGAATATCACACATGCTGAAATTTTAGCATGTGAATCATTCAAGGTGGCCGAAATTTATGAGCTTAATGGTGACGAATTGTCTTGCAAAATTTATGGAATTTAGTTTGTGACTTATGGCAACATTTTTATGGATAATTGGCACATCTTTTTAAGTGTTATTTTCAGATTTATCTATTCATCAAATGATGACAACTTTTATCCAATCAATGAGTGCCAAGTAAGCAAGGCCTTAATGATCATCCAATGAGGAGTTGCCAAGTAAGCAAGTAAATGTCACAATGATGCAAGATATTCTTCCAGGGACTTAAAAGATAAGTTTCAAGAGGAAGAAAATGAAAGAGGGGGCGGCCACATGTTGATAAAAAGAGAAGAAGGAGAACAAAACAAATACAAGATAAGTCTTACAATTTCAAGAGCAAAAACATGTGCTACATCTCTTTCTTCTACACTTTTTTCTTTCTTCTCTCTTAAAGCCTATTGTATTCATATTCATACGTCTTGAATAGGATTCATCTATACCACCATACACTCTATATTGTTGTAAAAGATTGATCAAGGTTTGATCAATCTTGCATCCGCTAGGTGGTGGTGTTCGTGATCATTGTAATCACTTACAAGGTTTGTAAAGGGTTGGAGTTGGTGTGTAACTCCATCAACCCTGTGTGGTAAGGTGTTGTTTGTTGTTTTGTGATTAGTGATAACCGAGAAAGGTGTCCTCGAAGACTGGAGTAGGTTGATTTAACCGAACTAGTATAAAATTCCTTGTATTCTTTACTTTTCAGCACTTACTTTCAATTCCAGCACAGTACATCATTTTCATCATGTTCTTAAAAATTGTAAACGAACTTCAAAAATCACGAAACTTTTCAGAAACATAGCCACATGTCTTAACGTTCATTTGCCATAAGTTTCAACCCTTTTGGACAAGTATAAGTCATCCAAACGTCAAAAGTTCTGAGACTAGTGCAGTCTGATTTTCAGGCTTGCAAAGGTTGAGACTTTGAACGTATTTGACTAACTTCCCAAAAGAATTTTTCAAAACTGTTTCAACCCAATTAAATACACATAATAAAGGGTGTACATTAAATTTTCAGAGCATTTGGAGTCACGGTTTAATTGGAATTAATTTTTCAAATCTGACTACCGTTTCTGGAAGATTTGCACAATCTGACCACCAACGATTTTTAAAAGGGTCAAAGATTGCATTTTAATCTGAAATTTTTAGGAGATACTCAGAACATCTGAGACTAAGATCTCTCCAAATTTCAGAATTTTTGAAGACATGTAACCTAGTTTTCAAAACAGGTCCTGAAAACAGAAATTGTTTTCAGAAGTTGGTTTTTTGGTCTAAAACATCCGCACCCACTATTCAACCCCCTCCTTTCTAGTGGTGCCTTGCAGATCCTACAATCTGCCGAGCTGAGTCAGTGGATGTTCAGGTCTGCTTTGCAGATCAGCAGCTCGAGATCAGCAACTATGCAGCTCAGCTTCATGTTTGCTCGGTAGCTCAGCTTTAGGTCTGCTCGGCAACCGAAGTCTGGTCTGCTCTAACACCCCTCCTCAATTTGGCGCGTGGAGGTCGGCAACTCCCAACTTGGACAACAAAAAGCGAAACTCACGAGTTCCAAGAGATTTTTTAAGAATGTCAGCAATCTGATGTGTCGTGGAGACGTGTAGAGGGCGTATTTGTCCATTGAGTAAGACATCCTGGAGGAAGTGACAATCAACCTCAATGTGTTTAGTTCGTTCATGAGCAACATGATTATGTGCAAGATGTAATGCAGACTGACTATCGGTGTAAAGGGTAACAGGAGTGGAGCGAGGGATGCCCAGAAACCGAAGAAGGCCGAGTTGCCACTTGAGCTCACAGGTAGTGTAGGACATGGTACGATATTCTACCTCAAAAGAGGAACGAGAAACAGTATGTTGCCTTTTAGTCTTCCATGATATTGGAGCTGTGCCTAGTTGAACGAAGTAGGAAGAAAGGGATAACGAGTAAGCAGACAACTTGCCCAATCCGAGTCACAGTAGGCAGTTAATTGAAGATCGTTAGTAGTCGGAAAGAGAAGTCCCTGACCGGGCTGCCTTTGAGATACCGAACAACACGCAAAGCAGCATACTAGTGGTCAAGCCGAGGTGATTGGATAAACTGGGCTAGTGTATGGACAACATAAGAGAAATCAGGTCGGGTGACAGATAAATAGATCAAACGACCAACCAGACGTCGATAAGAGAGTGGATCTTCTAGAAAAGAGCTTGTAGATTGTGCCAAATGATGTTGTTGTTCCAAGGGTACTGAGGCTGGCTTTAAAGCAAGCAATCCACAATCTACAATAATGTCAAGAGCATACTTACGCTGGGATACGAAGATACCGTCACCATTTCGAGCGACCTCAAGGCCCAGGAAATATTTCAAAGGGACAAGATCTTTCATATGAAAGCAGGTACTGAGATATGTTTTAACAACCTCCAGCTCCTAAGAATCATTACCCACAAGTATAAGGTCATCAACATAGATCAAGAGATATATATGTATATGAGCACGAGCATAGCTGAACAAAGAGTAATCTGAATATGACTGGACAAAACCATAAGAACGCAGAGCAGAGGAGAGCTTTGCAAACCAACACCGAGGTGCTTGCTTAAGGCCGTATAAGGATTTGCGCAAATGACAGACGATGCGTGGTGAGGTGGCAGAGAATCTAGGAGGTAGTTTCATGTACACTTCATCATCAAGGTCACCGTGAAGAAATGCATTTCGTACATCCATTTGACAGGTAGAAAACTGCCAGGCAGCTGCTAGAGCCAAGAGTACGCGAATCGTAACCATCTTCGCAGTGGGAGCAAATGTTTCAGTGTAGTCAATTCCCTCGATTTGACGATTGCCATGTACAACTAGTCGAGTTTTATAGTGCTCAATACTCCCATCCGAGTTGTGTTTTACCTTGTATATCCATTTGCAGCCAATCGTGCGTTTTCCAGGAGGTAGCTCCTGTAAACTCCAGCTCTGGTTTTTCTCAAGAGCCTGCATCTCTTCGCACATAGCAGACCGCAGTTAGGATCTCTCGCGGCTTGAGAGTAGGAGTCTGGTTCTATGCTGGAGGTGATAGCCACAAGAAAAGTGCGATGGACAACAGAAAACCGATGATTACTAAGAAAATTGTTGATAGAATAGGGAGTACCAGAAGAAACAGTCAAAGTGGGTGATGTGGGCGAAGGGCTGGTCTTAACAGCATTCAATTCGTAATCAGCCAATCTTGCAGGAAGTTGCTTTACTCGTTGTCCTCTACCGAGCAGAGGTGATTGAGCTGGTGAAATCAGTTCTGATGTAGTTGTCTGCTCTGCAGTGCCAAGGTTAGGGGTTGAGGTATGCTCATCCATGCTGATCTCGGCTGCCTGGTTTTGGGTCGCCGGATCTGGCTGAGGTGGGAAGTTGGTTCACTTGAGCTCAGTACGGGGTTGGAAGGAAGAGGATCTGATAATGACAAGGGTGTCTCAAGAGCGGGAGAGTTATTGGGTTGGGATGCAGAAGATTAGCTAGAGGTGGAAGAAGAGCTACTGACAAATGAAAATGTGGTCTCAACAAAGGTGATGTTAGGAAAGACCAAGAATACACGAGTTTCTAGGTCGTACACAGTCCATCCTTTCTTCCCGGAGGGGTATCTAATTATGATTCATTTCCTACTGCGTGGGTGAAACTTGTCACCACCCCATTGATCATTGTGAACATAACACAAACTGCCAAAGACTCGAAGATGATTGTAATTGGCAGGTCGGCCAAATAGCATTTCGTATGGTGTCTTTCCTCCGAGTGGGACAGAAGGAGTGCGGTTTATGAGATGGACTGCAGCCAAGAGACACTCGCCCCAGAAAGTTTAGGGAAGATTAGCTTGGAAACAGAGTGCTCTAGCCACGTTTAGAATGTGTCGATGTTTTCGTTCTACCTTTCCCATTTTATTGGGGTGTCTATCGAATGGAAGTATGGTGTATGACTCCTTGGTCAGAAAAGAAAGGAGTAAGTGGTAAGAATTATGTGTCATTGTCAGTGTGGAAAATTTTAATCTTTCGGTCGAATTGGGTATCAACCATGGCAAAGAATTGTTTTACCAATGTTGGTACCCGATCTTTAGTTTTCAATAAGTATACCCACACTGCCCTAGAATGATCATCCATAAATGTCAAGAAGTAAGAAGCACCACAAGTAGTCTTATGTCGGTAGGGACCCCATACATCACAATGTACTAAATCAAAACAATGTTCAGTAATAGTATTGCTTAAATCAAATGGTTCTTTGGTTTGCTTTGCACGAAGGCAGACCTCACAACAAGATGTGCTCATGTCATTAAAAGACGGGACTACACCCTGTACTAGACGCAAAACTTTATTGGAAGGATGTTCCAGGCGATTGTGCCACAAGGAGACATCGGATTGCTTCCCTACGGCATGCATCCACATAGAGCCTGCTCTTCTAAAGATATACAGCCCTTTGAACACATCACCCGCTCCAATCTGAGTCTTGGTAATCCGGTCATGTATCACGCAACCTTCGTTGGTAAACGTGACCAAATAATCTTGATGGTGCAACAACTGTGAGGCTGATAACAAGTTACAGGTCAAGTTTGGGACAAAGAACACTTTTTCCAAGGTCAGTTCTGCATTCAGCCGAGCTGACCCCTGTTGTTGTGCTTAGGTTATAGTGCCATCGGCAGGCGGATATTTCATGGAGGAATCGGAGCACAATTATATAATAAGTCTAAATTACCCGTCATATGATTAGAGGCCCCCGAGTCGATAATCAAAAGAAGTCAGGAAGCTTACCACTCACTCGTTCAGGAGTTGTTTTCTTACGTGTAATCAGAGCTCGAAGAAGTGAGCTCAGCTCGGCTTCGTAGAGTTTGTCCAGAATCTTTTCACCCCCATGCATATCAGCTGAGGTGGAGGTTGCCTTTGCCGAGACGGTTGCTACATATGCAGCACTGCCTGTAAACTTGGGTCTCGAAGATGTCGGAGGTCCGGATCCTTTAGTCTTAAGGTGTCCTTTAGGTCGGTCACCCCACCAATCAGGGTAGCAAATGACCTGGAAGCATCCACTGGCCTCGTGTCCCTTCCTTCGGTAGTGTGTGCACACCACCGCAGATTTGGAGTTCTTCTTGTCAGCCCCGAACTTTCCTGACATCGTCATAGCAAAGGCAAGAGTCTCACGCTTGTCTTCTGCAAGCGCAATTGATCTCAGGCTTTCCTCTTGAAACACCATGTGATAAACTCTGTTCAATGCGGGAAGAGGTTCCTGATTGAGAATAGACGATCTCACCGTCCTAAATGTTTGTTCATCAAGTCCCATAAGGAACTGATGAACTCGGTCAGCTTCTTTGCGGAGTGTTTGTCGCATATCACATTTGCAGCCGCTACAGGAGCATATCGGGATGTCATCATAATCTGTCAACTCATCCCAAAGTTTCTTTAATCTACCATAATAAGTCATGGCAGAATCTCCATTCTGCTTGTAGTTTGCGAGTGCTTTCTTCAAATGATGCACTCGCGGAGCATTCATAACAGTGAATCGCTATTTAATGTCTTCCCATAGTTCCCTGGCGTTCTCTGAGTATGAGATAGCAGAACGCAGGCTGGGCTCAATTGCGTTCAAAATCCATGACACAATCATTGAGTTGACGGGCTCCCAATCAGACATATCAGGAGACCCATCAGCAAGCTGAGATATGGTTCCATCAAGGAATCCATACATTCGTCGAGCAAGCAAAGAGCCACGAATGGCCCTTGCCCATTCTTCATAGTTTGATCCTGTGAGTTGGACAAGAGTGATAAGTAACATAAGATGATCACCTGAGTGCAGACTATAGGGAGATATGATTTTTCTGTGAGAGGATTTGGTTGCCGTAGTTTGAGAGGATGAGGAGGATTACTGAAAGAAATAGATCAGAAATCCGAACCTGGCTCTAATATCATGTAAAACTGATATGGACAAGAACTTTTGGCAGCTCAAATCTCTGAGTTTTTCCATTCATTTGTTTGTCAATTTATAACGTTACAAACGCGCATCTTGGCTAATCTACAGGGAAAGAGATCAACACAAGATCAGTAAAAATCCTATCATATCTCTATATTTATATACAAGATATACTCAATGAATAAGATATATTTGATTAGCCTGGATATGTATAATCATATCTAATCCCCCGGAATTATTGCCATAATTATCTCTTCATATCCGCCGAGCTGAGTCAGTGGACGTTCAGGTCTGCTCTGCAGGTCGGCAGCTCGAGATCAGCAACTATGCAGCTCAGCTTCAGGTCTACTCGGCAACTCAGCTTCAGGTCTGTTCGGCAACCGAAGTATGGTCTGCTCTAACACAGTTTCTTACACAAGGAGCATTAACAAGATTTTATTTATCTTATATTGTGTAGCCTCTTCCGAAAAAGGTTCTATGTGAGTAGTAGAATGTGGAGACGATGTCCAGAGTAAGGATAGGAGCTTAGGAGGAGTGTTCACTCATGTTCGGACTCTCGTTGTTTGGTTATGTGTCAAAGTTCAGAAGGGTGTAATATTGTCAGTATCAAGTGTATGCTTCAACATTCCATACATGTATGATGGCAAACAAGTGATCTTAAGTTTTAGTTTCGAATCTTTTGATTACCAAAAGGTTTGTCACATAATGTGTGATGGGTCTTAAAGTATAATCCAACTCGGATGTTCTAACACGAGGTTCTGGTCATCTTAGGAGATGTTTGAAACAGCGTGCAGGCACGCCTCTGATGACTAAATTATGGGATAAATATTATCCTTCGAGGAGAATAAGTTTGACATCAAAATTTCAATTGTAATAGAAGATAAGTCCTACAAGCTAGGACTGATCAAAGCCTACATCTAGAAGTCTACGCTATACTCGCTTTTAGCATTATCATATTGTTAGGCTCTGATGAGGTCGAATCCCCACCAGGTGGATTAGAGATGATCTGGAAATAACGCCGCTAGCACCTTGTTAGGGTCTTTTCTGTAACCTGCGAGAGGAAGACAACGTTAGAGGCCCAGGGCTAATGCCCTGTGAAAACCCTCCGACGCTCAAGTTAGTCATGGGCATGTTTGATTGAATTTATGCTGGAAGTAGAGGTTGAAGTAACCTGATTAAGGATCTCTTTTGAGAGAGTGGCTGTTTTCTAGTAAGAAGAGCTGTATACAACGTAGATGAGCTCAAATTGGGCTTAGTTGGACTTAAATTGGACTTGGTCTGGCTTCAGCTGATGAAGCGCCTTTGTATGGATGTTGAGGTAGAATGTTGCATGCCCTGGAGCATTATGGTGATGACACTTAGTTGCTCTGCTGGCAGGCCTCGCTTGCATGGTTGCCACACGGCGACAGGTGGTTGCGTTGCTGGCAGTCCTGGTTTACATGATGGCCACGTGTCACCACGTGTCGGGCTGTGTGGCCAAGGTTGTTGGGTGGCAAGAGTCTGTCTAAGCACGCTAGGCCCGAGCTGAGGTGCTACCTGAGCAGTTCAGCTAGGAAACGAAGGTGGGGGTAGCCTGTCTAAAGTTGGTCAGGATGGCTCTACTGAGTTGGTCTAGATGAGCTAATTTGAACGGTGTTGATCTTAATATTCTTTCTGAGCTGATCTGAGATAAGTTCTGACTGAATCTAGACACATCCTTTAGCCGTGCTGAACTGAAGAGTGTTGTCCTGTTCCTTTAGCTGAGCTGTATCTGAGCTGAGATTTACTAGGGCGTTTGTCTTGGCCGAGCTGAACTGACCACGACCCATTTCATGAAGCTCACCTTCTGGGTAGAGCAGGCTTGCTAGTTCGGAGGGTAGAATTTGTTGAGAAATCGGGATTTGAATGATTTGAAAATGCATTATTTAAATGTTACTTGTTTTCGAAATGCATAATTTACGTGTTATATGACATGCATACGTGATAAATATGCTTTATACGCTTATATATAACATTGTTGGACTAACGTGCCATAAAGCATTAAGGCTTAAATCATATGGCAAAAAATTGTTTTGTTTATAATATTTTCAGGTGCAATGTTAAATGAACTAAACTACTTCATTTATTGAAGTACTTAAGGAGATGAACTAAACTAGTTCATTTAAAGTACTTAAAGAGCTATATTTGAAGATACCTATTTGTCAAAAAATTTGGAATGGAAAGTTCCTCTCCACACTACACACACACACATGGCCATATATTTTATATATACATATATATATATACATATTTTTTATATAACGACGAGCTATATTCTTTTGTCCCGACATTTCATCGACACATCACAAATGTACGTCAACATCAAGCTACAATATCTAAATCATATTTTTGAGTATACATAGGTTCCAAATCATACTTTACAAGTCATCAAGTTATCAAAATTATACCGACATGTCACAAGTCCGTAAACCGAAAATTGCCACATCAAATGACTACCGAATCATCACTGACATGTCACATACTTACCATAAAAAGATGACCAGCCTATATACACTCCAAATAATCAAACATTTCATGCACCACACGTCTATTATAGCCCCAAAGTCATACCATAATTACACATATCAATTACTTATCATTTGCCTTAATTTGTTGGAAATTCAAATTCAAAAGCAAACAACACTAGGCCGAAATTTTCTTCAGATTTTGGAGCTGAAATTACACATTATATTATGTATATTATATGGTGCATAACACATTTTACATGTCTAAGAGCTTTGAGATTAATTGGTGAAAAATCGTGTAGTCGACGGAAGTCAAAAATTCATTTTTCTACATTTCTTGAGGGGACTTTTTTTTCCTTATATTTTTATGAAATGTATCTAGACATGTCTTACACATCCAAGATATATTGGAGTATTCTAGAAAACAATTTAAGTGATGATTGAAATATACCATGTATATGAAGATACTACATCATTAACATTCAAATTTCAAAAGAGACTTTCAGCACATGTGACCTGAGAGTTGAACGCCTATTTGAGATTATGTGGAGCCTAAGTGGAGCTTGTTTGGCACTTTGATTGGTGGAGAATGATCCACAAGTGAATTGTGGCATTGATGAAGACCAAGACGCACAAGGAAAGGATTCAAAATTCAAGCATATGCTGAAGTTTTCAGCACATTTACATTGTGGCCAATTTTGCACATGTTAATCTTCAAAATTCATTCCAAAAATGAGGGGCAATCAACTCATGATTGATTGAAAATTAACACATTGGAATTTTGAAATGTTTTCAGATTTTTATAGTTAAATTCCAGGTCATATTATTTGTGCCAAGGTGGAAAAATGAAGAGTCTATCATAGAGTGACAACAAGACGAAGACACATCGTTTGTCCAATCATATTTCACCAAGTAAGCAAAGGTATGTCACAAAGCTACACAAGGCATTTTCCATGGGTATTAAAGACATTCTTCAAGGAACAACTCAGCCATAGGGGGTGGCCAGACCATCTATAAATAAGGAGGAAGATGATCAAACAATGCAAGACTTATTTTCATATCCAATTAATTGCAAATCAGGACTTCTCTTCTTCTTCTATCTTCTTCTCTTGTACATAGTCTTAAGTCTATCATACATATATTTCATAATCTATATAGCCTTCGTTTTTACCACTCATACACGTCTCATTCTTGTACAAGGTTGATCAAGGTCTTCATTAGTGAGGCGGCGGTGTTTTTGTTGGTTGTTTGTGTTGTTCGTGGTAAAAAGGATGGACATTAAAGGAGTTGGTGTATAACTCCAGTGACTCTTGTTCTAAGGTAGATTTGGTGATTAGTCAATACCGAGGAAGGTGTCTTCGAAGACTGGAGTAGGTCCTTTTGACCGAACCAGTATAAAGTGTTCTTACTTTCAGCATTTTTACTTTCAGTTCCTGTTCTTGCATCATTTTCATAGCCACGGAAAAAAAAAAGCAAACGTTGTTCAAAAATCATCAAACTTTACAGAAACATAGATAGAGGTCTTAGGTTTCAGTTTAGATAAGTTTCATTAAATTTGGATAAGTTTAAGTCATCCAAACATTCATAGTTCTGAGAAAAGCGCAATATGATTTTCAGATTCGCAATGGTTGAAAAAATCAACGTGGTTGATATACTTTCAAATGGAATTTTGAAAAACTATTTCAACCCTATAAAGTACACATCTTAAGGGTCATTCTATAAAATTTTTAGATCATTTAGAGTTGAATTAAATAGGAATTAATTTTTTATTTTAAGGAAAAGTTTCTGTCAGATTGACAGAATCCAAGTAAAAACATTGAATCTGGGCCTTACACTTTGAATTTTGATGTGAAACTTTGTGGTCCATAGATAACATCGGAGAGTACGTTTTCACCAAATTTCATGATTTTTGGGAGTCTAGAACCTGATCATTCTGTTAATCAAACACAGTATCTGAAAACAAAATGTGTTTTCAGAAGTGAGTAATTGGTAACTAAAAGTTTTAAAAACCAACTTTTCCGCACTCACTATTCAACTCTCATCCCCTCTTCTAGTGGTGCTATACAAGTCCTACAAGTGGTATCAGAGCCAGGTTCACTCACTACAAAAAGATATAAAAATCTTTGTGAGATAGCATCCACTAGTCACAAAACCGAACAAGAAGGTATGTCAAGCCAAATGCCTGCCCTTTTCGATGGTGAGTCATTTATTCAATGGAAACTTCGCATGAAAATTTTTCTTATGGCTATTGGTATAGATTTACGGTCCATCATAGAAGATTGTCCATTTGTTCCATCTAAGATATCTACGATTGATGGTGTCACTTTAGAATTTGTAAAATCTAAGCAAGAATATACTATTGAATACAAAAAGAGATTGAGTATGAATGCTACGGACATGCAACTTCTCTTGAATGGTTTGAGTAAAAGTGAATCGAGTTAGGTATCAAATTGTTCCAGTGCTCAAGAGATGTGGAGGTGTCTAGAAATGAAACATGAAGGTACTAGTCAAGTTAAAGAGTCAAACATCACTGTGCTTATGTCTACTCTTGAATCCTTTAAGTTATTGCCGAATGAATCTATTGTTGATATAGATTTGAGATTGACTAACATCTACAATTCTCTAGAGTCTATTGGCAAAGTTTTCTCTTCACAGGTTAAAGTACAAAAAAGTATTGAGAAGCCTCCCATCCAAATGGGATCCGAAAGTAACCGCAATTGAAGAAAGTAAAGAAACCAAGTAAATAAAAATGGAAGAATTGATCAGATCGCTAAAAGTATATGAAAACAAACTCACGCTAAGGAACTCGAAATAAACTTCTAAACAAGGTAAGACTATAAAGTTTAAATCAAATGAATATGTCTCTCCCTCTTCTGATCGCGTAGATGATAGTGACACGGATTCTGATAATGAAGAATTAATCGAGTTGGCTAAAGGATTAAGAAAGATCATGAGAAAGTCTTCTAAAACAAACCTAAGCCTACTTCATCTAAGAACCACAGGAATAAGAATAATGATAAAGATATTAAATGTTACGATTGCTAAAGCCTTGGACATATTTCTTATGACTGCCCGAACAAGGACAAAACAATAAACAAAAACCATGACAAGGAATGGACAAAAATTAGATCCGTCTAAGAACCTAAGCAAAGGAGTAAAAGAAGAGCCTTCAAAGCATCTACATGGAGTGATTCATCCCATTCTGAGAGTGAAGAAACCGAAGAGGAAACGGCCCAAGTATGCTTTACATCCAAAGCATCTAGTGAGGTATATTCTGATTCTGATTTTGATTCTGAACCTTCTTATGATGATTTATTTAGTCATTATCTTGAGTTGCATAAATTTACTAAGACTCTTGCAAAAGAAAAGAAGCATTTAATTGAAGACAAGAAATTGTTAGAATCTTTTAACACAAATTTTGTATCTCAATTAAATAATTCAAAAGAGGAGGCGCCTAGCATGATTAAATTGCTAAAATCTGAATTTGCATCTTTGACATCCAAAAATACTTTAATGAAATCCGAGATCTCATATTTGAGATCAAGAAGCGTAGGCCTAGAAAATATGGTAAAACAACTCGATACAGGAACTTGCATGTTAGATAGTCTCATTTCTTCTCAAAAGCATGAAACTGACAAAACCGGATTAGGGTATATTAGAGATAATCAGGTACAAAACAAGTCTACAATTTTTTTATCTTCATTCAAGCTACCACATGTATTCAAGACAATCATCAAGCCTAAGAAGGTGACAATACAATCTAGCAAGTCGCCTGTTGCATCTCATCGCACTATATCTTTTTCATCACGTGAAAATGATAATCATGTGCCATATAGATATGAAAGGAATGCATTGATGCATATGCGACATTCATATCATAATAATGCATATAGATCTTGCACCTTCTATGCAAACCAAAATGCATATCAAAACCGAAAATCATCTTATGCTTACAATGATAGATTCGGCCATAGGCCAAATAGAAATGATCACAACATATATTATATTTCTTCTTCATCTTTCTTCTCATCTTTTGTAAGATGAAGAAAGGTCACCCAAGTTTGGGTCCCAAAAGATACTCTTGCAAAAGGTTGAATTACTAACCATTAAGGATCCAAAAGGACAGCGAACCAAATGAGAATTTATGACATCGAAGAAAACAGCATACACAATGAGCATGACACACTAGAAATACATGAACACTAACAGCATGAAAACTTAGAAATTACTCAATTTCATGCTATGATTTTGAGAAATAGAACCAAAGAATGTGCATGATACTTTGAATGATTATTCTTGGATTTATCATATGCATGACGAATTAAATCAATGGTGATATCATTATAGAACATGTTTGTACTGAAGAAAAAATAGCCACATATTCACAAAAGCACTTAATCAAGCCACATATGAAAATCTATAACTAAATTAGTCATAATTTTTGTTGATATGCTATACATTGCTATTTCTTGTTATTGTCTCTAATCACATTTTCTTTTGATGTGATTTACAAAATAAAGGGGGAGAAAAGTATGATTTAAGGGGGAGAGATTGATATAAGGGGGAGCACGAAATTCAAATTTTGAATTTAAAAATTTAGGAATGCATGATTGTAGAGGGCGATTATGACACATTTAAATCATGAATAGAGCTTATTTTGCAAATCATCAAAAGGGGGAGATTGTTGAGAAATAGGGACTTTAGTGATTTGAAAATGCATGGATTTAAATGTTACGTGTTTTTAAAATGCATGATTTAAGTGTTACACGACATGCGTACGTGATAAATATGCTTTATATGTTTATATATAACATTGTTGGACTAACGTGCATGAAGCGTTAAGGCTTAAATCATATGCCAAAAATTTGTTGTGTTTATACTATTTTCAGGTGCCATGTTAAATGAACTAAACTAGTTCATTTAATGAAGTACTTAAGGAGATGAACTAAACTAGTTCATTTAAAGAAGTACTTAAAGAGATATATTTGAATATATCTATTTGGCAACATATTTGGAATGGAATGTTCCTCTCCACACTACACCCAAACGGCCATATATATATTATATATATTATACATATTTTTTATATAACGAGGAGCTATATATTTCTGTCCCGACATTTCATCGACACGTCATAAACGTACGGCAACATCAAGTTACCATATGCACATCATATTTTTGAGTATATACGGGTTCTAAGTCATACTTTACATGTCATCAAGTTATCAAAAAAACATCGACATGTCACAAGTCCGTAAACTGAAAATTGCTACATTAAATGACTACCGAACCGTCACCGACATGTCACATACTTACCATACAAACATGGCCAGGCTATATACACTCCAAATACTCAAAAATTTCATGCATCACATGTCCATTACAGCCCCAAAGTTATACCATAATTGCACATATCAATTACCTATCATTTGCCTTGATTTGTTGGAAATTCAAATTCAAAACCAAAAAACAAATGGCCGAAATTTTCTTCAGCTTTTGGAGATGAAATTACACATTATATTATGTATATTATATGGTGCATAACTCATTTTACATGTCTAAGGGGTTTGAGATTAATTGGTGAAAATTCGCGCAATCAACGGAAGTCGAAAATTTCTTTTTCTACAGCTCTTGAGGGGATGTTTTTTTCCTTATCTTTTTATGACATGTATCTAGACATGTCTTACACATCCAAGACATATTATAGTATTCTAGAAAACAATTTAAGTGATGATTGAAATATACCATGTATATGAAGATACTACATCATTAACATTCAAATTTCAAAAGAGATTTTCAGCACATGTGAGCTGAGAGTTGGACGCCTATTTGAGCTTATGTAGAGCCTAGGTGGAACTTGTTTGGTACTTTTATTGGTGGTGAACAAAAAAATGGTGGCATTGATGAACACCAAGATACACAAGGAAAGTATTTAAAATTCAAACACATGGTAAAGTTTTTGGCACAATTTACATTGTGGCCGATTTTTGCACATGTTAATCTTCAAAATTCATTCAAAAAATGAGGGGCAACCAACTCATGATTGATTGAAAATTAAAACATTTGAATTTTGAAATGTTTTCAGATTTTTATGGTTAAATTACAGGTCATATGCTTTGTACCAAGCTGGAAAAATGAAGACCCTGTCATAGAGTGACAACAAGGTGAAGACACATCGTTTGTCCAATCATGTTTCACCAAGTAAGCAAATGTATGTCACAAAGCTATACAAGGCATATTCCATGGGTATTCAACACATTCTTCAAAGAAGAACTCTGCCATAGGGGGCGGCCACACTATCTATAAAAAGGGAGGAAGATGATTAAACAATGCAAGACTCATTTTCATATCAAATCAAGTACAAAGCAAGACTTAACTTCTTCTTCTATCTTCTTCTCTTACACATAGCCTTAGGCCTATCATACATATATTCCATAATCTGTATAGGCTTCGGTTTTACCACCCATACACGTCCCATTCTTGTACAAGGTTGATCAAGGTGTGTTCAAACCTTCGTTAGTGAGATGGTGGTGTTTTTTTTGGTTGTTTGTGTTGTTCGTTGTAAAAAGGATGGACATTGAAGGAGTTGGTATATAACTCTAGCCACACTTGTCTTAAGGCGTTTTTGGTGATTAGTGAATACCCAAGAAGGTGTCCTCGAAGACTGGAGTAGGTCGTTTTTTTACCGAACTAGTATAAAAATCTTTGTGCTCTTACTTTCAGCATTTTTACTTTCAGCTCATGTTCTTGCATCGTTTCATAGCCACAGAAAAATAGCAAACATTTTTCAAAAATCATTAAACTTTGCAGAAACATAGATAAAGGTCTTAGGTTTTATTTGAGACAAGCTTTATTAAATGTGTATAAGTATAAGTCATCCACACTATTACGACCAGCATACCCCGGGTCAATTGTAAAGGGAACAAAATGAAATTACGATAGAATTAGAGTACGATCATCGTACCGCACTTTGTATAATAGGTGCAGCCACCTTAAATAAAAACAAAGAGTTACTAAAATAACCCAACAAGGTGTGAGACAAATTAAGTTATATATCTAAAGAAATGGTACAACTTTTAATAGAAACTAACTTAAAGAAAAAGGAAAATAACACATAAGAGGACAAAATTGTAAAATTTTACCCACTTGCACCCCACCCCTACTATCTGGCTAGCCCCTCATTCTTTTTCCCAATTTTTCATTTTTCCTCCTTTTCTTTTCACCTCATCATATCATATCTCTTACACAAGGTAATTAACAACTAACTCCCTAAACCAAGAAACTCAACCATTTCCCTCCACTACAACGGTTTCGGCCAACTCAAGGGTACAAGACATAAAAACACATTCCTTCACAATCTCATTTCATTTTCATCTACTCATCTCTCTCACTTCAATTTCACTCTGCCACACTCCTCTCTCTCTAAAACAAAAACTCTCTCACCCTCCAAACTCACCTTCATCCGTGAGTGATTCATCCACCAAGGAAGAAGAATTCTTCCATTGATCAAGTGAAGGTCAAGCTTTCCAACTCAAGAAATACTTAAGGTAATGACATCATCATCCCATTCACACTTCTCTCATCATCCATCTTTCCAAATAACTCCAGCATTCCCTCCATTAGGCACCTAGGCCATCAGGTGTTTCAATAAGAAAGGAAGATCTCTATAGCTTGAAGTGTAGGAGACTTCAAGAGCTCCTAAGGTAAAATATTTCTTAAGGATTGATCTTGGAATTTTTCTTAGTGTTCATCCTTAAAACTAACCATTTCTTCTCCCTTTTCTTGGCCCTTAGGCCATGTATATCCCAAGATAAAGGCAAAATGAGTCTCCTATATTCATATTATAAGATGGATCATGCAAGATATGTTAAAATGAAGCCCTTATCATAAAGATATGAAAAGTGTTCTTGCATGCTCAAATTATATATGATTGTGTGCTATTCTTGTATAGATTCATGAATATCATTAGGATGATATCTAAATAGGACATGCGTGGTAAAAATCTTGTTATAAACAGCCCTTTGAGGGCATGCATGGCACAAGTGAAGAGGGACAAACATGCATCCATCATCTTTATGTAAATTGTAGGAGAATGAGCACACTTTCTAGAAAAGTGTACTAAGAACCTCATCAAGCATCATCTTCATATGTGCATGTTGGATGATCATCATTTCTTTTGTTTTCATATGTATAAGAGTGTATTTGCATGGTTATGGCCATTGTATAGTATGTTTATGGTGCATCATAATCCATACATGCATGCCATAAAAGTTATCATTTTTTATGATTATCACCTTATCATCACATTTATCCTTCTAGGCATGATTTCGTCACCATAATCATGATGTTTATTTTAATGATCATGGCCTAAGAAGGTGAAGTTTCATGGATTTCATTCTAATATGTATTTGCATGTCACAAGCATCATGATCATCACCATGATCTTGGTTCTGATGATCATGATTATGGTGAATGAGACCATACTTGAGACTTAGCATGTGAAGATCATAAAAGCAAAGCATTATCATGCATCAACATGATGGATGTTCATGGTAGCTTAAAGGACCAGATGGATGTCACCTTTTTAGCATATTTGTTATATTGATCAAGTTGGAAAACCAATACATGTGTGTATGATACATTTCGGCCAAGGGGCCAAAGTCTTACCATCATGATGTTCAAATTGTTATTTGGTAACATGTGAAAATATATGATATGTATACTATATGTAAGAAATAAGCATATTGTGGCACTAAACAAAGTTGGACATCAAGATATGTATGTATGTCAACATTCGGCCAATAGGCCAATTGTGTAGGACCTGTATAGCACCACTAGAAGGGGGGTTGAATAGTGGGTGCGGAAAATTTGGTTTTTAAAAACTTTTGAACCAAAAATCTCACTTCTGTAAACAGTTTCTGTTTTCAGATCCTGATTTGAAATAATTAAAAGACCTAGTTACAGAACTTCAAAAATTATGAAATTATGTGTGAATGAACTCTCAGATGTTCTGAGTATCTCATAAAAATTTCAAATTAAAATTCCACTCCTAACCCCTTGAAAATACGATTTTGGTCAGATTGCGCAAATCTGTCAGAAACTGTACTCCGACTTGAAAAATTTATTCCGATTACTTTGTGACTTTAAATGATCTGAACATTTTATAGAATGACCCTTAAGATATGTACTTTAAAGGGTTAAAACAGGTTTTCAAAATTCCTTTGTTAAGTATGTCGAATACGTTGATGTTCTCAACATTTGCAGTCTCAAATACAGATTGCACTAGTCTCAGAACTATTAACATTTAACTGATTTATACTTATCCAAATAGGGTGAAACTTGTGTTAAATGAAAGCTAGGACGTGTGGATATGTTTCTGAAAAATTTTGTGATTTTTGCAAATCTTTTGCTATTTTTACCGTTGCGATGAAAATAATGCAAAATGCTAGAAACTGAAAGTAAAGTGCTGAAATGTAAGAACACCAAGAATTTTATACTGGTTCGATTAAAACAACCTACTCAAGTCTTCGAGGACACCTTCCTCGGTTATCACTAAACACCTTAAAACAAAGGTTACTGGAGTTATACAAAACTCTACCCTTTTACACCCAAAACAATCAAACAAACCGATCACGAATACCACCACCAATCGAATAAAGGTTTGATCACACCTTGATCAAACTTTTACAACAATGAATGAGTGTAGGTGGTATATTCAAAGCCTATATAATATCAAGATTATATGAACAATAGGCTTGAGAGAATAAGAAGAAAGAAAGAAAAAAAGAAGAAAAAGGTAGTAGAAGTTCTTGATCTTGAGAGAATAAGAGTTGTAGTCTTGAACTTGTTTGCACTATTCTTCTCTTTTTATCATATGTGGCTGCCCCCTAGGGTATCTTCCCTTCTTGAGAATTCTTTTTAATGCCCTTGGAAGATTGTCTTGTGTAGATATGACACCATCTAGCTCACTTGGCACACCATGATTGGAGGGATGACTTGGCCTTGTTTACTTGGCACTTGATGATTGGTCCAACTTGTCATCACCTAGTGTGCAGTAAAAATCTTATTAAGACTTATTAAACATGTGCCACTTAGTAGTCAAAAGGTTATCAAACAATCACCATTCAATCCCTTCAATTTTGGGATGCACATTAAGTACCAAAAACAGTCCAAAAATTTGGCCAGCGTATAGTACGTGTGCTGAAAATTTCAGCATGTGTAGTAGATGAAATCTTTTGAATTGTTACTTTGTGTAGTTTCCTCTTTTATGTCACTAACCTTGTGTGGCACATTCTCCACCAATTGAGATGCCAACTAAGCTACACATAGGCTCCATTTACATTTAGTAGGCGTGTGACTACTTGTTCATGTGCTGAAATTTCACTTTAGTAAGTTTTGTCAAATAATGCACAATAATTACACATGTATGCTAAATTGTAATCAGCCCTAATTTGAATATTCTGGTACACTTTAACTTGTATTGAATGTGTAAAAAGTTTCTAGATACATGTTACAACTCATGCCAAAAACATTCCATGTGTTGTGTTCGTAGAAAACCGAATTTTCGACTTTCGTCGATTATGCGATTTTTCTCCGACTAAATTCAAAATTTTTGCACATGTTATATATATCATGTCACACATAATATACATAAAATAAATTAGATATTCAGCTCTTATGGCTGACTTAAAGAGGCGCCTCATGTGCCTTAAAACTTTGAATTTGAAATGTCCACAATTTGGCCTAATTTGTAGGTGATTTGTGTGTGCCAACATGGAATGATTTCATGGCTGATTTGAACATGTGAGCTACGAAATTTTTGGCTATTTTTAAATTATATGGGATGACCATCTTTATATGGCAAGTATCTGACACATTGGCAAAGTTTCGGTAGTCCCCCAATACGACAATTTTCGATTTATAACCTTGTAACGTGTCGTTATATTTTTTTCATCACCATGACTTATATCATATGATATAAGACCTGAATATAATCATAAAATATGAGGTGTATATAGTGGTGTGACGTTGACGTACATTTGCAATATATGTAATGTGTCGGTAGTACGTCAGAATATATGTGTTTGTGCCTTTTTATCAAAAAATACAAATATACATAATTTGTATATAAATGGCGCGTGAAGAAGAGTGGGAGGAGACTTTCCATTTCCAAGTTTGTTGCCATAAAGCTTTGTCCAAATATATCTCCATTTAATGAACTAGTTAGTTCATTAACTTAAGTACTTCACTTAATGAACTAGTTTAGTTTATTAATTGTGGCACCTGAAAATAGTTCAAAGACAACAAATGTTTGCCATATGATGTAAGCGTTTATTCATCATGGCTTGTTAGTACAGCAACAATATGTATAAAGCATATGAAGCATGTATTTAAAAAAAACGTGTCAAGTAATATTTTTGTCATGCATTTCGTAGACTCGACTATTTAAATCATGCATTTGTAAATCATTCAAATACTTTTTCTCAACAATCTCCCCCTTTTGATGATTTAAAAAATAACATTGGTTCATGATTTAAATATAATTCCTCCCCCTCCAATTAAGCACAAATTCGAATTTTGGATTTTATAGTATCGTTATCTCCCCCTTAAATTGTGTAATCATGCTCTCTCTCTCTCTTAAATCATGCACTCTCTCTCATCTTTATTTTGTAAATAATATCAAAAGTGCATGTAATAAGAAATAGCAGTTTATAGTATATCAACAAAAATCATGCATTTCAAGTGCGTTCCTAAAGGTTATTTATTCAACCCTTTGCAAATATCCCTTTTGGTACCTAAACTTGGGTGACCTTCCTAGGCCTTCCAAAAGGTGAGAAAGGAGATGAAGAAGTGATGTAATAGATGTTCGGTGCAAGTCCTTTTGGCCTTTGGCCGAGAATGCCATCACACTCATGATAAGATTTTTGTTTTTGATGTGCATTTTCGTTAGTGTGCATAGTGCGTGATGCATTTGTATGATATGATTGTTGCATATGTATCAATGGCTTTCTTTTACATCTATATGGCACACAATTATACTTTTCATGTGATGAAAAGAAGTAGCTCGATGAAATGCAACGTGGGGCTCGCTAGATTGTATTGTCGCCTTCTTAGGCTTTACAATCGTTTTAAATACATGTTGTTACTTAGATGAAGATAAAACAAAATTTGTAGATTTGTTTTGTATATGATTATCTTCAATATACCCTAATCCGATTAAGAAATGAGACGATCTAACATGCAAGTTCATTTTACTGTCTTTTCTAGATCATCGTTTCTTGATATCAAATCTGAGATCTTGGCTTTCATTACCACGTTTTCGGATGTGAAGGATTGAATTTCAGATCTCAATGAAACAATCAAATTAGACGACTCCTCTTTTAAATTGTTTAATTGAGATACAAGATTTGTGTTAGAGGATTCTAACAATTTCTTGTCTTCAATTAAGCGTTTCTTTTCTTTTGCAAGAGTCTTAGCAAACTTATGTAATTCAAGATATTTAACATTCAAATTATTATAAGACAGTTCAGAATCCGAATCAGAATCAGAATTTACTTCATTATCAAAAGGTGTAGGCCTTTGGCTTGATATACCTTCTTGTTTGGTTTTCTGGCTAGTGGATGCTATCCCATAAAGATTGTTATATCTTCTAGTCGTGAGTGTTTCTGCTCTCTGATACCACTTGTAGGACCTGCATAGTACCACTAGAAGGGAGGTTGAATAATGGGTACGGAAAATTTGGTTTTTAAAAACTTTTGAACCGAAAACCACACTTCTGAAAACAATTTCTGTTTTTAGATCCTGATTTGAAATAATAAAAAGACCTAGTTACAGACCTTTCAAAATTATAAAATTCAGTTTAAATGAACTCTCACATGTTTTGGAAATCTCATAAAAATTTCAAATTAATATTCTACTGCTAACCCCTTAAAAATACGTTTTTGGTCAGATTGCGCAAATATGTCAGAAACTGTACCCCGACTTGAAAAATTTTTTCCGATTAATTTGTGACTTTAAATGATCTGAAAATTTTATAGAATAACCCTTACTATATTTAATTTAAATGGTTGAAACAGTTTTCCAAAATTCCTTTGGTAAGTATGTCAAATACGTTGATGTTCTCAACCTTTGCAAGTCTGAAATTCAGATTGCACTAGTCTCAGAACTATTAACGTTTGACTGACTTATACTTATTCAAATAGGGTGAAACTTGTGTCAAATGAAATCTAGGACGTGTGGCTATGTTTTTGGAAAATTTTGTGATTTTTGCAAATTGTTTGCTATTTTTACCGTTGCGATGAAAATGATGAAAAATGCTGGAAACTGAAAGTAAAGTGCTGAAACATCGGAACACCAAGAATTTTATACTGGTTTGGTTAAAACAACCTGCTCCAGTCTTCGAGAAAACCTTCCTCGGTTATTACTAAACATCAAAAATACCTTACAAGAAGGGTTATTGGAGTTATACACCAACTCCACCCTTTTATAACCAACACAACCAAAACAACCAAACAAACCGATCACGAACACCACCACCAATCGAATAACGGTTTGATCACGCCTTGATCAACCTTTTACAACAATGAATGAGTGTGGGTGGTATATTCAAAGCCTATATAATATCAAGATTATATGAACAATAGGCTTGAGAGAAGAAGAAGAAAGAAAGAAAAAGAGAAGAAGAAAGTAGTAGAACTTCTTGATCTTGAGAGAATAAGAGTTGTAGTCTTGAACTTGTTTGCACTAGTCTTATCTTTTTATCATATGTGGCCGCTCCCCTAGGGTATCTTCCCTTCTTGAGAATTCTCTTTAATGCCCTTGGAAGATTGCCTTGTGTAGATATGACACCATCGTGTTTACTTGGCACACCATGATTGGAGGGATGACTTGGCCTTGCTTACTTGGCACTTGATGATTGGTCCAACTTGTCATCACCTAGTGTGCTGTAAAAATCTTATTAAGACTTATTAAACATGTGCCAATTAGTAGTCAAAAGGTTATCAAACAATCACCATTCAATCCCTTCAATTTTGGGATGCACATTAAACACCAAAAACAGTCCAAAAATTCGGCCAACGTATAGTATATGTGCTAAAAATTTCAACATGTGTAGTAGTTGAAATCTTTTGAATTGTTACCTTGTGTAGTTTCCTCTTTTATGTCACTAACCTTGTGTGGCACATTCTCCACCAATTGAGATACCAACTAAGCTCCACATAGGCTCCATTAACATGTAGTAGGCGTGTGACTACTTGTCCATGTGCTGAAATTTCACTTTAGTAAGTTTTGTCAAATAATGCACAATAATTACACATGTATGGTAAATTGTAATCAGCCCTAATTTGAATATACTAATACACCTTAACATGTCTCGAATGTGTAAAAATTATCGAGATAAATGTTGCAACTCATGCCAAAAACGTTCCATGTGTTGCGTTCGTAGAAAACCGAATTTTCGACTTTCGTCGATTATGCAATTTTTCTCCGATTAAATTAAAACTTTTTGCATATGTTATATATATATATATATATATATATATATATATATATATATATATTATGTCACACATAATATACATAAAATAAATTAGATATGCAGCTCTAATGGCTGACTTAAAGAGGCGTCCCATATGCCTTAAAACTTTGAATTTGAAATCTTCAAAATTTGGCCTAATTTGTGGGTGATTTGTGTATGCCAACATGGAATGATTTCATGGCTGATTTGAACATTTAATCCACGAAATTGTTGGCTATTTTTAAAGTTTATAGGCTGGTCATCTTTATATGGCAAGTACGTGACACGTTGGCAAAGTTTCGGTAGTCACCCAATACGACAATTTTCGGTTTATAACCTTGTAACGTGTCGTTATATTTTTGTCATCACCATGACTCATATCATAAGATATAAGACCTTAATATACTCATAAATATGAGGTGCATATAGTGGTGTGACGTTGACGTACTTTTGTAATATATGTAACGTGTCGGTAGTACGTCAGAATATATGTGTTTGTGCCTTTTTATCAAAAATATAAATATACATAATTTGTATATAAATGGCGTGTGAAGAAGAGTGGGAGGAGACTTTCCATTTCAAAGTTTTTTGCCATAAAGCTTTGTCCAAATATATCTCCATTTAATGAACTAGTTAGTTCATTAACTTAAGTATTTCACTTAATGAACTAGTTTAGTTCATTAATTGTGGCACCTGAAAATAGTTCAAAGACAACAAATGTTTGTCATATGATGTAAGCTTTTACGCTTCATGGATTGTTAGTACGAAAACAATATATATAAAGCATATGAAGCATGTATTTCACAAAAACATGTCAAGTAATATTTTTGTCATGCATTTCGTAGACTCATACTATTTAAATCATGCATTTGTAAATCATTCAAACACTTTTTCTGGTATCTTTATGAGGAACTAAACTTATATAAGTACACTTATGAAAATATATGTATAATGTATATTATATAAATGGTAAATCAAGGAACAACTAAGCTACTGAATTGAAAAGGATGATCCACCAAAAAAGGGTTGTTTCGGCCATTTGGCCAAAAACATCTTATGGTGGCAAAATGGTAATTTTCGGATTTAAGTATTTAAAAGTGGGGTTTTTGACGTATTTTATAATTAAATAAGGTATTGAATATTTTATAGGAATAAAATTAATTGTCAAAACACTAAAAAGGTGCTGCTTTGATCACTAAAACCGAAGGCTCCTTAAGCAATGACAAAATGGTAATTTCACATGAAACTTGATAAGAATAAGGGACTTAGGGGCCGATTTGATTAGAGAACTAAAGCGAGCATTCGCTTATGCATATGTCAGCTTGATTTTCAAAGCAAACAAGTTTTACTTATGATCACGTTTGCTAAATGATTATTATGAAACAGGTTTTGAAAGGAATTTTACGAATTAAGAACTGTACCGCGAGACAAATGATTCCATACGACTTATGCATGTTTCTGTTGGATGAGTGTAACACCTGTCCGGGACAAGGGATCTCTGCCTTTCTGTTACGTCTACGACGTTCTGTATGGAGAGTTGCTTGACATCTGGTCCTGGGGAAGATGTCAGGGGCAAAATACGTCATGGCCAAGTGTAACACCGCATTTGGGGCTCAGGATTTTGGTTATAATGTGTCAACGTTAGTTGTAGGTACGCATGATGTAACACCGTGGTTAGACCCTCGGGATTCATAGACGGTACTTAAACTACTCGGAGAATCATTTGGCATGTCGTGGGTAGTGTTCTTATGATACGAAAAAGTGTTATAGCCAACTCATGTTCTGTCATGTTTATGAAAGTACAAAATGATATGTTTCAGAAAGTTTTACCATGCGTGCATCACGTATATGTCTCACGAGCACTTAGTACCTTTAAGTTATGATCACTTATGTACTTTGCCTAGTATGATAATCAAGTAAGCGCTGATAAGCACATGAGACTGAACTAAAAGATTATGATCGAAGAATAACACGGACTATCTGAAAGATATTTAAATAAAGCTGATGGAAGACTTTAACTGCTTGATTAATTGTACTATTTATTTTTGTTATTTACATTGAATGACACTTTCTTACATGTTACGGATATATTACATGTTCTATGTTTTACTGTATTCTCTCCATTACCCCGATTCCCATGCATGATCCATTTGACGAACCAATGCAGAAATACTTGATCAGCGATTCATTATCGCTCATCCCTTTATTTTACTACGCAGACCGGCAGGACCCAGAGCAGGAGTTTATAGAGGACGAGTCCAGAGAGTAGGTTTCGAGAGCTGCTTAGTAGACTCCTGTACCACCTTTTGTGTTTTGATATTTCAGCTATGTATCTTGGACAGATGTACTGATGATGTACCGCTGATACATTATTGGATGTAGTAGTTTCGTACTTATGTCGGTGTTTTATTCTATCTATTTTAGATACTTTCGCTATTCGATTCATGTTTATGACGATGCGAATATAGATGATATCGACGCCTTGTACTTCTCATAGCAGAGTATGACGGATGTACCATGCCGAGACCCTAGTCCCGAGCAGGGCGCTACACACACGTTCATAGTTCTAAGACCAGTGCAATCTGATTTTTAGATCCGCAAAGGTTGAGAACATCAACGTGGTTGATATACTTACCAAAAAAATTTTGAAAAACTGTTTCAACCCTTTAAAGTATACATCCTAATAGTTATTCCATAAATTTTTCAGATCATTTAGAGTTGTCATTAAATAGAAATTAATTTTTCATTTTAAGGAAAAGTTTCTCGCATATTGATAGAGTCCAAGAAAAACGTTGGTTCAGGGCCTTACACTTTGAATTTTAATATGGAATTTTTATGGTACATAGATAACATCTGAGAGTACACTGTCACCAAATTTCACGATTTTTGGAGGTCTAGAACCTGATCATTCAGTTAACCAAAAACAGGATCCAGAAATAGAATCTGTTTTCAGAAGTGGGTAATTGGTAACTAAAAGTTTTAAACACCAATTTTTCCGCATTCACTATTCGAACCCCCTCCCCTTCTAGCGGTGTTATATAGGTCCTGTAGAATTGGACTGGATAGGCTGACCTGAACTCGGACCAGCAGTGGGGCCCAACAATATTGACTGTTGCTGACTGACGTGAAAATACTTGTCGTATCCAGCAACTAATTTCTGAATTCATCAGGCTCAGATTATCCACCGACTTAAATATATTTGCTCTTATGTAATTTGTTTCTCGCTCATTCGCTCACTCCAAATATTTCAAACTTATAATCAGATAATCGAGCTGATTTCATGATTATAAGTTCATAACTCATTCTCATTTTAGACAGAATAGGTTTACTAATTTTTTGATTCTAGTCAGTAAAAAAGATGAATAGATTTGTTGTTTTTCGATAGACAAACCTTTGTAATTAAATCATGCTTGAGAGTTTTACTCTTCAAATGTCCGTGTTTTCTGCTTTTTAACATATTGACTGCACTAGAATTCACTAGAATTACCCTGTAAAATGGCAATGTCAGATGGAGACGTTGACTTTGATAATGAACACATGTATGTCATGATTATGGTCATATCTTGATCCGAAGAGTCTTTGTTGTCTCAGTTTAAGAAGTTCTATAGAAGATGTAAATCAGATCACTCATAGTCTGAAGAAACGTGTGTTTTTTGATATTCGTATTTCTCAAATGTCGTACATTGTTTACATGCAGATATATACACCAAAACTGACTGCCTATAACATTGGATATCCCAACCAATACAATATACTAACAACTCTATCCTCAACAACTATAACAAACATTATCTACAACATTATCTACAATCATTATCTATAATCAATCTTAACACTCCCCCTCAAGTTGGCGCATGAATGTTGAACATGCCCAACTTGCTTAAAAATCGACGGAAACCATCAGGACCCAACGGCTTAGTGAAGCCATCGGCCAACTGCTGCGTGCCTGGGATCTTACACGGCAAAATAAGGCCAGCCGCATAATGCTGCCGAACAAAATGACAATCAATCTCAATATGCTTCGTGCGTTCGTGAAAAACAGGATTAGCCACGATGTGTAAAGCCGCTTGATTATCACAACGAAGAGAAATAGGTTGAGAATGAGATACCCCAAGATCGCGTAAGAGTGTGCGGAGCCAAACAAGTTCACTGGTGGTGTGAGCCATGGCACGATACTCAGCTTCAGTAGACGAACGAGAGACAACAGGCTGCTTTTTAGATCGCCAAGAAATAAGCGCAAAACCAAGAAAGACCATGTAATCAGTGGTGGAACGACGAGTGATAGGACACCCTGCCCAATCTGCATCACAGTATGCTGTAAGATTTAAGGATGCAGTGACAGACAAGAAAAGACATTGGCCTGGTGCTTGCTTGAGATAACGTAACAAATGAAATACGGCATCAAGATGACACTTGCGGGGCATATGCATGAATTGACTAAGTGTGTTAACCACAAAGCAAATATCAGGACGAGTGACAATAAGATAAAGTAGTCGACCAACAATACGACGGTAAAACGTAGGATCATCTAATAAGAGGTCGGACTCAGAAAACCGAACCTTCTGATCCATCGGGGTACTGGCCGGGCGACACCCAAGTAACCCGCATTCCTGAAGAATATCAAGCACATACTTTTGTTGATTTAACACCATTCCGGCAGAAGAACGAGCTACTTCAATCCCGAGAAAATATTTGAGAGGCCCTAAGTTCTTGATCTTAAACTTATGATCAAGATAAGTTTTTAAAGCTGTGATTCGAGCTAGATCATCTCCAGTCACAATAACATCATCAACATAAATTAAAACAGCTACAAAAGAACACTTGGAGGACGAAATGAATAAAGAAGGATCAGCATGAGACTGTATATACCCGACGGCAACAAGTGCTGAAGTAAATTTGGCATACCAATTATGTGACGCTTGATGCAAACCATATAGAGACTTGTGTAGCTTAAAGACATTACGCTCCCCCTCACCCGCAAAACCGGGTGGAATACGCATATAGAAATCCTCGGTGAGATCGCCGTGCAAGAATGCATTGTTGACATCCAACTGATGAATATGCCAACGACGCACCACTTCGATGGCCAGTAAACATCGAACAGTGACTAACTTAGCCACAGGCGCAAAGGTTTCATGAAAATCGATGCCCTCAACTTGGGTATACCCACGAGCAACTAACTGAGCCTTGTAACGCTCAATGGTACCATTAGGGTTGTATTTGATTTTGTATACCCACTTGGAATCAATTGTGCGCTTGTCAGGTGGCAACGGAACAACAGTCCATGTTTGGTTTGCTTCAAGAGCAGAAATTTCACGTTGCATCGCTTCACGCCAATGTGCATGCTTAACGGCCTGACGAAAAACTGGCTCATTCCCCACGGTGATGGCCACGACATAACAGCGATAAGAAGGAGATAACCGAGCATAAGAAAGAAAATGTGATAAGGGAAATACCGTAGAATTCACCGAAGGAGTGGACGGCACAACGGATGGCACAAGCGAAGAAGGTAAGGCGACGTCAAAGTCGGCAAGATGACGCAGCAGATGTCGCTGCCGCATGCTGCGCGTGGAATGAGATGACTCGGCTGAGGGTGTGAAAGTCCCAGCCAAGACAGGACGCGCAGCTGCAGGTGCCGAAGGAGCTGCTGCAGGTGCCGAAGAAGCTGCTGCAGGCGGGAAAAGAACGGCAGACTCAGCAAGGGGCGTATCAGCGGAATGCTGGAAATTGGTGGGAGGTTGGACAGACGCGCCATCCCAGCAAGGGGTAAGAAGAGAAGCTGGGACTGGCTTCCTAAAAGTGTCAATACAAGAGGCCACACCAAAAGGAAAAACAGACTCATGAAAAGACACATCACGACTAACATATACTTTGTGACTGGACAAATCAAATATTTTGTAACCCTTTTGCGAGTGTGGATAACCGAGGAAAATACCAGACGCAGAACGAGGTACAAACTTGTCACGAGTACCATGATAAATATAACCATACCAAAGACAACCGAAAACACAAAGATGAGTATAAGTGGGTAAATGTCCCATCAAAACTTCATAGGGTGTTTTATTGTTAAGAACAGCAGTTGGCATACGATTAATAAGATAAACTGCAGTTAAAATACATTATCCCCAGAATGCGATGGGTAAACTAGCATGAAAATGAAGAGCACAAGCGACTTCTAAAATATGACGGTGTTTATGCTCAACAACTCCATTTTGTTGCGCAGCGTAAACACAAGTAGTTTGTGTGTCCATCCCCTGACTAGCATAGTAATCAAGAATAGAGGTGTTTGTAAACTCTAACCCATTGTCACTACGAACACGCTTAACAGGCCGCCCAAACTGTGTACGAACCCAAGTAAAGAAATGGAGCAAATAACGACGAGTTTCGGACTTGGACCCCATCAAATAAACCCAAGTACTGCGACTGTAATCATCAACAATAGTCAAAAAATAATGTGCATCAGATAAACTAGGTGTTTTATAAGGCCCCCAAATATCACAATGAACGAGATCAAATGACTGTAAAGTTAAACTTGTACTAACAGGAAATGAAAGACGCGATTGTTTCGCCCGACTACAAGCATCACAAAAAACTTCTTTATGAGACACAACAATGGAAGGTAGAAAACGATATTTAGAAATAGGAAGATGACCCATGCGACGATGCTAGACAAACTGATCATCTGTTATTGCGGCAAGACTGAGACTGGCCGAAGGGAGGTTAGCCGAACAGGGAAGAAAACAATAGAGCCCATCGTGCTGCCTACCCACTCTAATCAGCTTCCTCGACGGCACTTCCTGCAGAACACAAAAGTCCGGACCAAAAGTCAGCGCATAGTTCAAATCCTTCACCAAACGGCTCACAGAAATCAAATTAAAGGAAAATTCAGGAACCCCCAGAACATCATGGAGGACCAACGAATCTGAAAGCCTAACAGTCCCAATGGCTTGAACAGGCACATGCCTACCATCAGGAATTTGCACATTTGCTGCGACCGTATCAGTAACAATAGTAGTAAAGAGAGACAAATTATTAATAACATATGCGTTGGCGCCACTATCGAAAAGCCAAGCAGAGGACAGAGAAGGAATAAAAGGCACCATACCTATGTCGCCTTTGCCTGCCATTAGAATGTTTGATCCGAAATTACCTGCATTCAAGTTTTCAACGAACTGTGCCAATTGCTGCTGTTGTGTGAGAGTAAGTCCCGCAAAAACCGGTGTAACTAAAACATCTGCTTGCGCTGCCATGACGTGCAATAAACCGAAGGAAAACAAAAAAAAATAGGAACGACAGATTCCTGGGTCACGGAAAGACAAGGAGGAGGTGTGCACTGGATAGCAAGTTGGTATGACAAAACAAAAGGGGTAACTCTGTTGGATTGACAACACAGAGACGACGAAGAAAAAAACGGCGGTGAGAAGTCGTCGCAAAAAAACCAAAACAATCGGTTTGATAAGTTGACCTAATGCTCTGATACCATGAAGAAACGTATGTTTTTTGACATTCGTATTTCTCAGATTTCGTACATTGTTTACATGCAGATATATACGCCAAAACTGACTGCCTATAACGTGGGATATCCCAACCAATACAATATACTAAAAACTCTATCCTCAACAACTATAACAAACATTATCTACAACATTATCTACCATCATTATCTATAATCAATCTTAACATAGTCTTCTTAGGTAAAAGGTCTCGATTTCAAGAAACTTTAGCAAGTATGTAAATCAGGTCTGTCATCGGCTTTCTAGGTGAAAGGCCCATGATTTGGTACCTACAAAATGTCCGAGTCAAAACTCGTTATGTTATAAGAAACTAACGATATGGGGCCAAATATCTACACTGTCAAGAGTTGAGCAAACAACCATAGATACAATCTATCACACACGCATAAACAAGGATACGTAGTAGGGGCATCATGATTTGTTATATGAAGAGCTGATGGTGGAAATTGTATTTCTTTCTCCGCCAATTACTCTTCCATCGCCACTACCCTTGCACTCCAGCAGACCCCCCCCAACACCCCACTTCCAAAAAAAAATTCCTTTTTTTAAATTTTTTTCTTTTCTTCTTCTTTTGGAGGGTTAAAGTTTGGTGTTTGACAATAAAGAACCCGACTGTTACTCGGAAATACTTAACGTAGACGACAGTATAGATTACTTAACGGACAAAAATCTGATTCTAAACGCCGATGGAACTTATTTGAAGCCCCTCCGGCAAATCCCCCCCCCCCCTCCCCTTCTTTTCTGTTAGTCTACAGTGTTGGAAAAAGATGTGTACATGATGATAAAGAATTAATGCAATCTACGTACACATATATATACATGTATCTGTATATGTATATGTATACATATATACGCACATACACACACACACGCATATATATATATATATATATATATATATTTATTTATTTTTTTTTTTTGGAAAAACGAGAGTTTTATTATGAAAAGCCCTCACTTATGGCGGAGGAAAACCATAGTACATCAAAATGAAACAATGAAAATATAGCAGTAACTGATTATCAACAGCCAAACTATATATGATATGCCGCATTAAAACCTTGCCAAGTAAAACCACCCTTATGGATAAAACCTTGGTGAAGGAAAAAGTGTACATATTTATATAGATGGAATGTTGACATGCGCTATTGTGTAATGAATTACAAAATGCAATCCGAATTCTACACAAACGTAAGAATATAAAATGCCGTGTAAACAGTCGTCCATCAATGTCTGAAAAATGGAACGCGAGGCCTGCAACCTTCCATGCACTCCGATAAACCACAGCGCAGCTACAGGAAAGAAATAGCAGGGGAGCTTCCCGCCGCCGATAGCGATGCCAGTCCCAGGTGATATACGCATAGCATGTGTGGAGTAGACTGTCGATCCATGCTCTCGTCCACGCACAATAAAAATATATGTCTGAGTAAATCATAAGTCCAGGACATAATGAAACATGAGAAGTTAGCTGGGTGTAGATCAAACCTGAGTTGCCGGCACAACCCAATGTGACGGCAGAGATACTTGGTACACGCCAATCCATGTGGAAGACTTGTAAGAATAAACAACAGAGTGTTCGAGCCAATGGTGTCTGATGTTGAGTATGATGAGGATAGCCAAGTCTGCCTGTACTTGAATGAAGTACAGGCAGGTAAAACTCGTCGTTGCCAATCCATTTGGAAGAGGGCAGGTATGGGAGTGAGGCGCCGTCGCTCCAAATGGGCGTTGCAGTTGCGATGGCGGCCATTTATCACGGGAACAAAGACAGCATTAAAGATGATAAGTATAGAAAAGATGCAACATTGAAGCAAATGAGTGCAATGCGTACCGTGTCTGCCCGTGACTTTTCTGACATGGGCAGAATGTAGTAAAAGATGGCAATCCATAAGGTAGACTAGGATGTCATGCAGTGCGCAGGCTCGTCGATGTGAGATCCGACGTGATTGATGCCCGTACCATCGGAGGAAGATTATGTCTGTTGAAAACACCCGTTGCAGGATGTATCATCGCATGTTGAGCAAGATAATGAGCTGGCATATTAGTCTCACGATACGTGTGAGTAATCTCAAGTCGATGCTGCTGAATCAGAGTATGTAGTTGTCGGAGATGATAATTTCCAGAAACATGCCGTGTGTTGTGAAGGCATGATAGCATTTGAGCACAATCCGTCTCAATTATAAGCATACGATAGAATGAAAGAAAATACATCAATCCAAAAAGAGTAGCCTGAATCTCTGCCTGCAAAGGTGTACTGGGAGGCAGACGAAATGATAGTGCACGAATACAACGACCCTCTGGATCACGCAATACTGCCCCACCCGCAGCATAGTGGCGGCCTACTGCTGCATCCACATTTAATTTGAGCCTACCTGAAGGAGGAGTTTGCCACCGAATAACTCGGAGGCGCGGAGGGCGGATCCGAGGGATCCAGGAGAGAGATAGTGTTGGACCCGCTGCCAGTTTGGATCCCTGGATCTTCAGCATCCACATGTGAATATCAAAGTGTATAGAATGTCGCAGGCCTGCAGACGAAAAGGTTGTAGTGTCCCCATATATTAACTGCGCATACTGACGCCAAATATTTGAAATTACAATTGATGGAATGACTATCTTTAAAACTCCAGATAGTGATGAAAAATTTGACCGATACCACCATGCTAACAAATATTGCCGCAGAGATAGAGATGCCGGAGGTACGCCATGCAGTTCAGCAGCAAAAAAACTCCATATGTATCGAATGCGAGTACAGTAAATGAATACATGGTCCACTGTGGCTGAGTGTTCCCTGCAAAAAGGATATTATGTTGGACGCGCCACCAAATATTGGCCTATGTAATCTTCAAATGGCATGGCTGAATGAAATAAGCGCCACAACAATATTCGTATGGATGGAGAATGGTGCTTGAACCAAATAAATTTTGTCGATAGCAGTGTTGGTCGTGACACCCTACATATATCATAGGCCGACTTGAGAGTAAACACCCCTGTGGATGTAGCCGTCCATGACAAAAAGGATCCAACACCAGTTGTATTAGAAATACAAGTGGGGTGAATTCGACATATAGATTTCCATACTGCTGAGTCTGGTAGACGCGGATTATAATCACCCCGCCTTTCGTATCTCAAATGCATATACTGACTCCATAATGTATCATGGCGCTGGTATGTCCACCAAATTCGACATTGATATGCCTGTTGCAATTCACTGAAGTTACGAAGTCCTAAGCCGCCTTCTTCAACTGGAATGGTGATGTTTTTCCATGCCACCTAATGATGTCTATCTCTCCAAAAATATGCTGACATCTTTCTGTCTAGCATGCGTATGACGGACTTGGGCATGCCGCCTGCCGCCAGAATGTGTAGCGGGAGCGCCGCAATGACGGAACGTAAAAGAACTAGTCGTCCCGCCGAAGAGAGAAGGCGAGAATGCCAGCCGTGTAATCGGTCATCCACATGTTGTAAGAGGGATGAACAATGCATAACCCGTGTGATGCCCTTATGAAGATAAGAACCAAGATATCTAAAAGGCAATGTTGTTGGTCGCATGCCTAGAATTTCTTTGAAGATTCGGCTTTGGTGTGAAGTGATATTTGACGATGGTATGAAACTGCTTGTATTAAAATTTACCTTTTGTCCTGATGCAGTTTCATATGTATTGAGAAATGAATGGAACTGCCGGAGGTTTCGCTGTGTACCTCGCAAAAAGATAAGTAAATCATCCGCATAAGCCAAGTGTGAAATGGACATAGGCATTCGCCCCAGGCGAAATGATTGGATGCTTCCCGCTGCAACCAGTGCCTTCAATCCCCTACTGAATCCTTCAGACGATAGAATAAACAATAAAGGTGATAAGGGGTCACCCTGCTTGACTCCCCTGAAAGGCCGAAAATAGGGTGATGGCTGCCTATTGATTAAGACTGACATCCTCGTTGCACTTAGGTGATTAATAATAATCCGAATGAAAAACTCTGAAAAGCCGAATTTGCGCAGTAGTAGTTGAAGATATTCCCAGCTTACCCGGTCAAAAGCCTTCATCATATCTAATTTCAAACACAACTGAGGTCCGCCTTTGTCCAACATGTGCACCATTTCTCTGGCCAAAAGCACCTGAGTCGAAATATCATGACCCGGAAGAAAACCTGTTTGTTCCGGCGAAATTAACTGTGGTAACAGCTGACCCAAACGAGTGGCAATGATACGAGTGCAAACTTTGCTTAGAAAATTTGTAAGACAAATAGGGCGAAAATCTCCAAATGTCTGTGGCGACTGTGTTTTTGGGATAAGTGTAAGTAACGCACTAGCCATGACAGTCGGCTGTGGAACTCCAATGAAAAATTCTTGCACTGCTTTTAGAACATCCAAATGTATTATAGGCAAGCATGAACGGTAGAAATTTCCATGAAAACCATCCGGCCCCGCTGCACTTTGCGGGTCTAAACTCCATACAGCCGCTTTGACCTCTGACTCCAATGGCAACTGTGCAAGCATTAGATTATCCGCTTCAGAGACTAGGTGTGGAATGTGCGATAATATAGCGGAATGATTACTTGTAGACGCACGAGCGAATAATTGCTTATAAAAATCAACCGCAGCTATCATAATATCATCCAGCTGTGTCAACAGTGTTCCTGCGAGTTCTGAAGCTGGCGAATACATAGCTGTGAACGTTTACCTTTGACAAGGGTGTGAAAGTATCGGGTATTAGCATCGCCTTCTTGTAACCATTTTACACGCGCCTTTTGTTTCCAATAGTGTAGTTCATATTTTGAGGCGAGTAAGTTATGCGCTTTGGCCTGATAAAATGCCTCACGCGCCGCTTCCGTGGGGTTAGCGTCCCAATTGGTTTCTGCGATATTGAGATGCTCCTCTGCATCCTTCAGAGTGCTGAAAATGTTCCCAAATATATTCTTATTCCAAATTTGAATGTCTTTCTTAAGTGAAAATAATTTGGAGTAGAAACCCCGC
>AP025062.1:23588856-23619205 GCA_036186865.1 Eustoma russellianum | reverse complement strand
AACGTAAGATTATTAACTTTGGCTTAGCCATTGTCTTGCACACTTTGCCTCTATTTATAGTATGTTGGCCGCCCCTATAGCTGAGCTTTCCCCTTGAAAATTTGTCTTGAATGCCTTGGAAGATTGTCTTGTATAAAATAGTGACACACCCTTGCTTACTTGACGCAATATGATTGGACGAACGACTTGTCTTCGCCTAGTTGTCACTTCACGATTCGCCATCTTTAATCCACCTTCGCACTCCATAAATGAGTTCCATCAAAAAAATCTGAAACACATGCTTAAAATCAAGGTGGCTAATTTCCAATTAATCATGATATGATTCCCCTTAAATTTTGTAAGACAATTGAAGGAAGAATAAGGAAAAAGCGGCCAGCACATTCCATATGCTGAAATTTCAGCATGTGTGTTATTTTGAATTGTTTCCTTGTGTGTCTTGTCTTCTTCAATGTCACCAATCATATGTGGCTTATCCTCCACCAATTAAAGTGCCAAACAAGCTTCACCTAGGCTCCAACAAGGTTGAAATGGGCGTGTACTCCTGCACATGTGCTGAATTCTCTTTTGGTAAATTTTGTCACATAATGATGTACAATCTTCACACACATGGTAAATTGCATCAGCCCTAAATTGAATTTTCTAGAACACTCTAATATGTCTTGAATATGTAAAAAGTATCTAGATACATACTGCACAAAGACCAAAAACGTTCCAAGCATGTAGAGGTGTAGAAAACCGAATTTTTGACTTTTGTCGATTGCGCAATTTTTCTCCGATTAAAATCAAACTTCTTAGACATGTAATATATATTATGTCACACATAATATACATAAAATAAAGTATATATTCAGCTCCAATGGCTGAGAAAAAAATGCCATGTGCCTTTAAGAAAAATGAATTTGAATTCTCCACAAATTTACGCCAAATTGTGGGTGATTGATGTGTGTAAACATGGTATGACTTTGGGTCTGAATTTGGCATGTGCATCACGAAAGTTTTGAATATTTTTCGTATATATAGGCTGACCATCTTTATATGGTAAGTACGTGACATGTCGGTGAAGTTTCGGTAGTCACCCGATGCGACAATTTTCGGTTTATGACCTTGTGACATGTCGTTATAATTTTGATGGCAATACGACTTGTAATATATGATATAAGACCTGTATATACTCATAAATATGCAGTGTATATAGTGGTGTGACGTCGACGTACGTTTATAATATATATGACGTGTTGGTGGTACATCGGAATATAAGTATATAGTTTGTCGTAACAAAACTATGGATATATAATATGAGTATGTATGTGGCGTGTATATATAAGTGTCGAGAGGGAACTTTCCATTCCAAATTTGTTACCAAATAGCTCTCTCCAAATATGTCTCAAATATGTCTTCATTTAATGAACTAGTTAGTTTATTTCCTTAAGCACTTCACTTAATGAACTAGTTTAGTTCATTAATTATGGCATCTGAAAATAGTATAAAGACAACAAATATTTGCCACATGATGTAAGCCTTAATGTTTCATTGCTTGTTAGTACGACAACATTATATATAAACATGTAAAACATTTTTATCACGTGCATATATCAAGTAACACTTGTTTCATGCATTTCGTAAACACGTAACATTTAAATCATCAAATCACTCAAACCTCGAATTCTCAACAAAATAGTCTTTGATTTCAATCTTAATCTTAACTCTTGCTTTGTGTGACATACTTGCAAAATGTCGAAATTATATATAATTTTTTTTTAGAAAAATGAATTGTCATTTTTACTTACGCCTTGTTTCCAGAGAGTAGGACTTGGAACAACTTATAAGGTTTCTGATTTGTGACCTTGAGGTCACGGGTTCGAGTCGCGGAAACAGCCTCTTGCACAAAAAGTGTAGGACAAAGGCTGCGTACATCAGATCGCGAAGCGATCATGCCGTGTAGGATAAAGGCTGCATACATCAGATCGCGAAGCGATCCTGCCTCTTCCTAGACCCTGCGCAAACGAGAAAGACTAATGCACCGAAAACGCCATCTTACTTCCTCCTTGTTCCCCAATTGTTATAATTATACGAAAAGAAAAGTAAGATCCGGTCCCAAACTGTACAATCATACCATACGTAGGGACAAAAGCAAGATATTTTCTTCCTGTCCAATTATTCAATGACCCTGCCTCCACTCCCTTGTGTTAAATCAATATCATAGATCATAACAACATTTGTGTGCCAACAGAATTTGAAAATAAATGCAGCATTAATGTGTATGGAACTCTTTTCCTACCAAAAAGTAGGTCCAGCCGTCCTGTTGTTCCATCTTTTAGATATCAACAAAATTCTAATATTTCCAACCAATGAGAGAGAAGCCATAGGATACAAAAACTTTATCCAAATAGCAAGTAGCAGCAAGTTGGTGCATGGGTCCCATCACTGTTTTTTTTTTTTTTTTTACAATCATACACTTCCTTCCACTTGTACCTCTGGCCACCTCCTGCCTGCCTCCCCTTTATCGAAATAATTTGGCACTAACTTAATGGTTAAGAATGGCACTTTTATGTAATGGTGTAACCATCCGAATTAGTTTAGCCAATTCCAAACATGTGACCTCTTGGGTCTGTTGTGGTCGGTAAACACGACTAAATATTAACTGAATCGGATTTTTGTTTTTGTTAACCTAAAAAGATCAATTATTCTTGACATTTAGCACTTCGGTCATATTTATATGTCATGCCACAATCTTCTTCCTTTCTGATGGAAGCTTTTTGGATATTTACATTTTACCCCATTAATGGGTTATCGTCCTCGATGGACCTTCGCTAAGAAACCAGAATCCCCCTCATTTCGGATTTTGGCATTTTCGCTCTGCCAACGGTAGTCGACTCTGATACTATAACTGTAACGATTCGAATTTGCCCAGCCGAATCCAGATGCGGGCCATGTTCGTTTCCGGCATCTTCACTATATGCAAACATTACTGAATGTCAACTGAATCGGTTTTTTGTCCTCGTTGGTCTGAAAATGAGTGGCCCTTACTGACATTTAGTACTTCGGTCATGCTAATGTATCACGTTTTTTTTCCTATGTGAGTTTTTTTTGGTCTTTATGTTGGAAATAATCAATCATGTACTAAGACGCAATCATACAGTGTGTGCGTATGAAAACAGTAAACAGTAAATCAAACCCGGAGTGAGTCGAGGACTCTGTCCTTAAGACGTATTGCTCTGGTATACTGTGCCTAACCGGCGTTAGCAACCGTCTCTCAGGATACAATGGGTACCTGTTCAGGTGAGCGGCACTACTGAACTTGAACTACTGCGAACCTTCGAGTGTCCTGACTTCTCTTGGACATGATGCAGAAAGTATAATGCTACAACGAATGCAGAGAGCGAGTGTGTGTTCTGATCGCACACCCTGCCTCTATTTATATGGGGGAGTCGGTTGGAAATCGGTTTTCGTAGAAGGAATCGTGACCGTCAGATTATAACTGTAGATCGACATGAGCCGTCAGATCAAAACCTCCTGTCGGTTTTGAAAGGTTTAAATTACAGCCGTTGGATGGAAAACCGATTCACAGGATTAAACCTGGAGCGTTAGATGAAAACCACATTCGGTTGGGCGGTTAAGACAGTTCGAAATTCAGCCGTTGGATCAAAGCTGCCTTTCCGTCACCGTTAGATCAAAACCGTTTGATCTTATAGCACACCGGAGAATATCGTTTGATTTCGATTTAAAACATAACCGTTCGATTTTAAACCATAACCGAACGTTTAATTTTTATAATCAAAACTGAATGATTTAATTTAAACTGAAATGCGTTTAGAACGCGTTTATCCGTTACTGGATCTGACCACGCACGACCGTGCACATAGGAGAGCATTTGGGCCACTGCGCAGCTAGGCCCGAAGCCTTTAACTATTTACAAAAAATAATTAATCCAAAAGCCCAAAGAAATTTTCTCCAAAAAGATAGGAACCGGCCCGGCCCACAAGCACACGTGCACACAAGCCACGAGCCACGAGCCACGAGCCCGAGCCGAGCCGGCCGGACGGGCGGGCGGGCGGCTGCGCACGCGCGTGTGCGCGCTTGTGGTACTTTCTAGGTCTTTCCTCCGGTCAAAAACTTCTCATGCCCCAAGGGCACATCTAAAGTGTCTATTCTAGCCATTTATAAGGTGGCTAAACATGTCCAAATATCCAATGTGGTATTCCTCCATAAGGGTGATGTGGCATCCTAAGAATAGAACACATCACCCTTTAATCATGTTTTCCATCCACTTTGAGTATTAATTTCTCATTCACCCGGTATCGTAATTGAGTGATTCCAAAGCCTAAAATTAACTACTCATTACGTAGATAATTAAGGACCCATTAGTTTTCGATTTTCATTATCAGAAACTAATCATAATTAAGCTCAAAATATGTTGCTAAACCAAGTTTTGCAACCTTCCTTAATGGGCCAAAGTCCAAACTTTAATTCCTTCAACAATCCCCCACATGAATGGAAATTAATGCAAATGCAGATGCAGACTCTAAGGAGAAGTCAGACAAGAAAATATTGCATCAGAAGAGGTAGCTTCTGGCTTTGAACCTTTCATAGTGATGTACCATCGGATTCACTCGGCTAATTAGTGACTTGATGTCTTGAAACAGTCAGCCTTTGTTGTGAACCTAGACAACGATACTCACACAACATTTTCTTTAACACCCTTTTGGTTCTCATGGTTGTGTTCGTTTTGGCCATGAACAACCTGGTTTCAGAAAGTGTTTTAGAGAAATCTTGCCTCCCAGACTTCTCATAGAAGCGGCCCCACTTCACACTTACGTAGGTGATTCCTATCAAGAGTATTCTGTCATACTCCACTTGATGTATCAAGATATAGGACATCATTGAAAGCTTTAGCTTACCTAAATATTCTCTGCAGACAGCACTTTTATTTGACGGAATGAGTAAGTGCTAAACTGAAACTTTATAACTTAGTTGTCCCATTGAACCAAGATTCTGGGATCTCCAATCAACAAGGTTTGGGTTACCATTACAAAGATTCTTGCATTATAGGCTTTAGTCCCATTCTGTTTGTCAAAATTGACATCCGATCTCTAGGCAAGACTTTTGTAAGCGGATCCGCAAGATTCTCCATTGATTTTATGTAATCAATGGAAATCACGCCATTAGAGATCAACTGTTTAATGGTGTTATGTCTCCGACGCATGTGCCGTGACTTACCATTATAGATGCTGCTTTGAGCACGTCCTACAGCTGACTTACTATCACAGTGTATGCTAATAGGAGCAATTGGCTTAGGCCAGCATGGAACATCTTCTAGGAAATTTCGAAGCCTTTCAGCCTCTTCCCCAGCTTTATCCAGCGCTATAAACTCAGCTTCCATAGTGGACCGAGCTATGCACGTTTGTTTGTTTCGTGGATTTCCACGACACAGCAACACCACCAACAGTGAACAAATATCCACTGGTGGACATCGAGTCCTTACTATCTGATATCCCATTTGCATCGCAATATCCTTCTAACACTGCTGGATATCTCGTGTAATGTAATCCAAGGTTCATTGTGTATTTCAGATACCTCATCACTCTATTAAGAGCTTTCCAATGATCGTCACTTGGATTACTGGTAAACCTGCTCAATTTGTTTACTGAGCAAGCTAAGTCTGGTCTTGTACAATTCGTTATGTACATCAGACTCCCGATTACCTGCAAGTGTTTTAATTGAGCTACAGGTTCGCCTCGGTTTTTCCTTAAGTATATACTTAAGTCAAGTGGGGGTCTTTATTGGTTTTGTTTCAAACATATTGAATCGTTTGAGAACAGATTCAATATAATGAGTTTGCGACATAACTAGACCATCAGTCATTCGAGAAATTTTAATTCCTAGAATAACATTGGCAACCCCCATGTCCTTCATATCAAAATTTTGTGTTAACATCTTTTTTGTATTCAAGATGATGTCACGAGTACTGCCATGATTAGCATGTCGTCTACATAGAGACATACTATCACATAGGCATTTGGTGTGCTCTTGGTGTACACACACTTGTCACACTCGTTGATCCTGAAGCCGTTTGACATCATTACCTAATCAAACTTTAAATGTCATTGCTTAGGTGCTTGTTTAAGTCCGTACAGAGACTTAGCAAGTCTACACACTTTCCTTTCTTGTCCTGGAACGACGAACCCTTTGGGTTGTTCCATATAATTTTTTTTCTCTAACTCACCATTCAGAAAGGCAGTCTTTACATCCATTTGATGATTTTCTAAATCATAGACTGCAGCAATAGCCACTAGCATCCTTGTGGAAGTGATCCTAGTCACTGGTGAGTAGGTGTCAAAAAAGTCAAATCCTTCTTTCTGTCTGTAGTCCTTGGCTACCAACCTGGCCTTGTACTTGTCAATAGATCCATCTTCTTTCAGTTTTTTCCTAAAAATCCACTTGCATCCGAGTGGTTTACTTCCTGGAGGAAGATCCACCAACTCCCAAGTGTGATTCTGAAGAATAGAATCTATCTCACTATTTACTGTCTCTTTCCAGAAAGGAGCTTCTGGAGTTGTCACTGCCTCAGAAAAAGATCTCGGCTCGTTTTCTACCATGTAGGTGAGAAAATCTGGTCCAAAAGACATCGGTATTTTGGTTCGTTTGCTTTGACGAGGTTCCTCAGTCTCTTGAGGAGTCGTCTCACGCACTCGCTTACTAGTGCTAGCTTCTTCACTGTTTTTGTCTTTCTTCGGAAAGACATTTTCAAAGAACACTGCATTCCTCGACTCCATGACAACATTTTCATGTATCTCGGGAATGTCCGATTTGTGCACTAAGAAACGATATGCACTACTGTTCGTTGCATAACCTATGAATATGCAATCAATTGTTTTAGGCCCGATTCTCACTTGTCTTGGTTTAGGCACAACAACCTTCGCCAGACACCCCCACACTTTCAAGTATTTGTAACTAGGCTTATAACCTTTTCAAAGTTCATATGGGGTTTTATCCGTCTTTTTAGATGGAATCCTATTTAAAATGACATTGGCGGAGAGAATTGCTTCTCCCCAGAAGTTCTGAGGTAAACCCAAACTTATAAACATAGCATTCATCATCTCTTTTAGAGTACGGTTTTTGCGTTCTGCAATACCATTAGATTGGGGTGAATATGGTGCAGTTGTTTGATGAATAATGCCATGTTCTGAACAGAATTCATTAAACGATGCGTCATATTCCCCGCCTCTATCACTTCGAATTGTTTTAATTCGTTTGTTAAGTTGATTCTCAACTTCATTCTTATAATCTTTAAAAGCATCAATGGCCTCATCTTTGCTACTTAGCAAATAAACATAACAGTATCTAGTGCAATCGTCGATAAAAGTTACAAAGTACTTTTTACCTCCTCTTGTTTGCACAAACTTTAAATCATACAAGTCTATATGAATTAAATCCAATGATTCAGTGTTTCGTTCTGTTGAAGGAAATGGCGTTTTTGTCAATTTTGCTTCAACACATATTTGGCATTTTTCTTTATTATTAAAGTCAAGTTTGGGTAATAAGTCAAAATTAATCATTCGTTGAATTGACTTGTAATTAACATGTCCCAAACGAAAATGCCATAAACAAGAAGACTCAAGCATGTAAGCAGAAGAGGAAACAATTTTATTGGCCTCAGTGGGCGCAACTTTCTTGGGTACAATCGTCATAACATTTAACTTAAACATGTTATCAGTAAGGTACCCCTTTCCCAAATACAAGCCATTCTTAGAAAGTGTAAATTTGTTTGCCTCAAAAACTAGTCTTAAACCATGACTGACTAGAAGAGCGCCAGATACCAAGTTCTTCCGGATGTCACGAACATGCAACACATTCTTCAGGGTCAGCTCCTTTCCTGAGGTCAGTTTCAGGACCACCTTGCCCGATCCTTCAATCTTTGAGCTGTCGGAGTTTCCCATGAAAAGTTGTTCATTGTTTGTTGTGGGAACATAGTCACTGAACATTGCCCTGTTGGCACATACATGTCGAGTGGCCCCTGTGTCCACCCACCATTCACGCGGATTCCCCTCTGCGTTGCATTCAGTCACCACTGCGCAGAGATTCAGATCTTCCATTGCACCGACCAGATTTGCCTTTGAGTTGGTTTGATTTTGATTCTTTTTGGGCTTTCGGCAGTCATTGCTACGATGCCCCGGTTTCTCACAGTTGTAACACTTACCTGTGAACTTCTTTGCAATCTCCTTGCCCTTGACGTTCACACTCAAAGTGTTATTCTTCTTCTTGTTCTTCGCCTCAGCAACATGAGCCTTGGCTTGACCAGACGAAGTGGTTGGCTTTCTCTCGGCACGACGATTGTCCTCTTCGATTCGAAGCCGGACAATCAAATCTTCCATTTTCATTTCCTTTCGTTTGTGCTTGAGATAGCTCTTAAATTCCCTCCATGAAGGAGGTAGCTTCTCAATCACAGGCGCAACTTGGAAAGATTTACTGAGCGTCATGCCCTCCTCTTCCATTTCAGATACCAACATCTGTATTTCTTCAACATGCGAAATGACAGTTTTGGAATCTAGCAGTTTATAGTCGAGAAATCTACCAACTATCAATTTTTTCGTGCCAGCATCTTCGGTACGATACTTTTTATCTAAAGCTGACCACAACGCTTTTGCAGTTTTATAAGTATAAAACATGCCATAGATAGTATTATCCAGGCAACTCAGAATCAAATTCAAACAACAAAAATTGGTATACGCCCATGCTTCAGCACCCAAGGCATTCTGCATGTTCAGATTTTGATCCTCCACTGGTTCTACCACTGGCGGATCCTCGCTCAGCATCTTGGCCAATCCCAACGCTGTGAGATAGAACAACATCTTTTGATGCCACCTCTTGAAGAAACTGCCAGCAAACTATTCCGGCTTCTCCACGTGTGCAGCTATGGCAGCCGGATTCATCTGAGGCCCTCCGCTAGGTGCCAGAGGAACCGTGTTGAACGGCGCACCGACAGCAACGTTATTAGCCCCGTCAGGTGCAGACACGGAGTGAGCACCGTTAAAGCCTTGAACAGAGTTTGAGCTTTCGTTTTCCATTCCTGTTCAGTTCGATCAAAACGTATAGATCAGAACAGATTCAGATGTAAGAAAGGAGTAGAAAGAGACTGCAAATCAGTAGAATACTGCTTTGCGTACAGAAATTAATTGAATAAATACGTCTTAAGATTGTTGGAAACAATCAATCCTGTACCAAGACGCAATCGTACAGTGTGTGCGTATGAAAATAGTAAACAGTAAATCAAACCCAGGACAAGTAGAGGACTCTGTCCTTAAGACATATTGCTCCGGTATACTGTGCCTAACCGGCGTTAGCAACCGTCTCTCAGGATACAACGGGTACCTGTTCAGTTGAGCGGCACTACTGAACTTGAACTACTGCGAACCTTCGAGTGTCCTGACTTCTCTTGGACATGATGCAGAAAGTATAATGCTACGAATGCAGTATGCAACGAATGCAGAGAGCGAGTGTGTGTTCTGATCGCACACCCTGCCTCTATTTATATAGGGGAGTCGGTTGGAAATCGGTTTTCGCAGAAGGAATCGTGACCGTCGGATTATAACTGTAGATCGACACGAGCCGTCAGATCAAAATCTCCTGTCGGTTTTGAAAGGTTTAAATTACAGCCGTTAGATAGAAAACCGATTCACAGCATTAAATCTGGAGCCTTAGATGAAAATCACATTCGGTTGGGCGGTTAGGACAGTTCGAATTTCAGCCGTTGGATCAAAGCTGCCTTTCCGTCACCGTTAGATCAAAACTGTTTGATCTTATCGCACATCGGAGGAGATCGTTTGATTTCGATTTAAAACATAACCGTTCGATTTTAAACCATAACCGAACATTTAATTTTTATAATCAAAACTGAACGATTTAATTTAAACTGAAACGCGTTTATCTGTTACTAGACCGGACCACGCACATAGGACAACATTTAGGCCGCTGCGCAGCTAGGCCCGAAGCCTTTAACTATTTACAAAAAATAATTAGTCCAAAAGCCCAAATAAATTTTTTCCAAAAAGATAGGAACCGGCCGGCACACGAGCCGAGCCGAGCCGGCCGGACGGGTGGCAGCGGCGCGCGCGTGTGGCACTTTCTAGGTCTTCCCTCCGGTCAAAAACTTCTCATGCCCCAAGGGCACATCTAAAGTGTCCATTCTAGCCATTTATGAGGTGGCTAAACATGTCCAAATATCCAATGTGGTATTCCTCCATAAAGGTGATGTGGCCTCCTAAGAATAGGATACATCACCCTTTAACCATGTTTTCTATCCACTTTGAGCATTAATTTCTCATTCACCCGGTATCGTAATTGAGTGATTCCAAAGCCTAAAATTAACTACTCGTTACGTAGATAATTAAGGACCCATTAGTTTTCGATTTTCATTATCGGAAACTAATCATAATTAAGCTCAAAATATGTTGCTAAACCAAGTTTTGCAACCTTCCTTAATGGGTCAAAGCCCAAACTTTAATTCCTCCAACACTTTACACCTCGGGCATAGATCATGGTCAATCATGATAGCTTTTCTTTTTGAGGTACACGTTTGAAATCTTATGTGTTTTCTTATAGGTTAGAAATCTCGAACAATTTAACTCGGATTTTACTTCGGCTTTGTCCATTGGAGAAACATCCAGTGTTTTACCAGCTGTTCGTGTCCAGAATCCAGAAGTCTGTTTGCACACGTATATATTTCTGCCTGAGTGAAACTAGCAATCTTTCTGGTACCAAGAAATGGTTCTTTCTTTTCAAAATGGCATGATATGTGACAGCTTAAAAGCCACAGAAATATTAGGAACAAGGAAGGACCAAACGCTGAAATTTAAAAGACTTTGTCCCAGTGGTCCTTCGAAAAGATCTCCTATTGAAACTCACGATTCTGATTCTTATTTGATTTTGTAATTCCAAGTCCAGAGAGATATCTATACAAATAAATAAAGTAAATGATATAAAAAGATGACTAGAAATTAGCACTACATGGTTGTTCAATCCTTTATGATCACAAAAGTTTGCCGTCGCATTTTGTCATTGTATCATGTTCATTCATTTCTTTTTTCTCTTGTCTTCTTTTGGACCATAAGCTACAAACTGCAATATTTCTGTGGTCTGAATGTGCATCTCAAAAAGTTCTTTAAGAAGTTTATGAACTTTAGTTCTTTGTCTCATTTTCTAGGACGGGCCTTGAATGAACTAGTAAGATTGATGTTTTGTGATCTTAAGGTCACGGTTTCGACTCGTAGAAACAGCCTCTTGCACAAAGCGTAGGGTAAAGCTGCGTACATCAAATCGCGAAACGATCTGGCCTCTCCCCAAACTCTGTGCAAATGCGGAAGCCTAGTGCACTAGAAACGTCTTTTTAGTTCTTTTGTCTCATTTTTTGTTTTTATTCACCAATATATATATATATATATATATGTGTGTGTGTGTGTGTGTGTGTGTGTGTGTGTGTGTATACACACACACTCCTGCTTACGAGTTTTGGTACTATATGCATAAAAACTTTAATCAACAAGTCATGGATTCATAAGGTTTTCTTCCTAATGATGATTGCGAAATAATGATATCGTTTGATTGTTAATGAATGCAGACAGTTAACTGGGGAGATATGAACATGGTTGAAGCTGAGAGAAGGCTGTTAGCAAATGCATTGCTCGACATATCAAACGAGCGGTTCGTTCTCCTTTCTGAGTCATGCATTCCTTTATTCAACTTCAGCACCATCTATTCATACCTAATGAACTCCAAAAAAAGTAATGTGGAATCTATTGATGTACTTGGCGCGGTTGGCCGTGGACGTTACAACAAGCAAATGCAACCCTTGATCGGCCTCAAAGATTGGAGGAAGGGCTCACAATGGTTCGAAATGGACCGCGACCTAGCCATTGAAGTGATCTCAGACCAAACGTATTTCCCATTGTTCAAAACGTATTGCACAGGTTCATGTTATGGTGATGAACATTATTTGGCTACATTAGTCAACATCAAATTTGGGAATAGGACTTCAAGGAGGGGGTTGACTTGGGTCGACTGGTCGAAAGGCGGGCCCCACCCGGCCTCGTTTTATAGGAATGATGTCACGAGGGAGCTTTTGGAAGAGATGAGAGAGGGGAAGACGTGTGAGTACAATGGGAAGGTTACAAATACTTGCGTCCTGTTTGCAAGAAAGTTTAACCCTCATGCATTGAGTAGATTAGTTAGATTTGCACCAAAGATTATGAGATTTAATGTATAGGTTCATTTAAAAACATAGTTATCTCACATATAGTCAAATCAGAGACAAATCGCACAATTATTCTGTCGCCAGATTATTCCATTTGTCATATTAAGTGTATAGATTATGGCTGAGGAGGAATTTGGAGGGACATACCAATTCCATTGGTTGGAAGATGTTACATGGTTTGGTGCTGTTGTATTTGTTTTGGAAGAAGGCTTAAGAAAAAAATAGCCAAGATAAGTGAAGAAGTGATGTTATCAAATAGTTTTAGAAATTCTTTATCCATTGGTTCTGATTATTCTTTGAGTCCAGCATATTTGATTTAACTCTAGTTTCTAAATCATTTGATCTCACAAAGAAATTTGTAAACTGCATCAAATTTCCTTTGATTCTTTGTTTGTTTTTGTTGGAAGAAATTGTGAAAATGGGTTTGTTGGTGAGCAACGTATTTTGAGCTTAACTATGATTAGCTTCCGTTAATCAACTTTGGTTAAGGAAAAATCACATCTTAATTTGCTATAAGATCATGAACCTAAGTTTCCGAGATAGATCTGAAGCCTAGTCTCTGATACCACCTGTAGCGCCCCGGCCCGACACTGTCATCGGAACCAGTGCACCCGCCGTAGCCTACTATGAGAACTACGAAGCGTCAAAGCAGATCAAGCGTACATCATTCATGACGTAAGATAAATCAGCGGAAACGTCATAAAATCTAATCCTTCATCGTCAATAATACAACCAGAAAATGCAGCGGAAATAAAAGGTGTTTGGTCATCTAGCTAACATAAGTTCCAGAACAACATAATAACATTGAGTTTCCAAAACTTAAAGAAAGTAGTCCAGCATCTATCTATTCCCATGTCCGTCATCCCATTGAGCCCACTCGCCATCGTCTTCGATAAATATCATCTCATATTCTGGCTCACCTGAAAAGGAATAGAGTATCTGTTCTTAGCGAAATTATCGCCAGCAAGTAACCCGTCTATACACCTTACGGAATCACACACGACGAGTCACCAGTGTATAAATCATTGCCCAAAATATAGGTGCTCGGGTTAACAAATAGCATCTCAATAAGAATTTCTCAAAACTGATAAAGCACATATATGGTACAGGGTACGAGAACAAACATGAATTAAAACAACGTATCACATAAGCAGGTCATAAACTAACCACGTTTCTTGCATATCAAGTCTTATGCTTCGTGTATCATGATGCATGTACTTCTTTAAAATCACACACAACACCCATGCATATGTCTTCTTTCATAAACATGTCATGCATGTCATTTCACAAAACATTTCATCACTTTACATATCATATTCTTCGCGTAGCAGAACTTTATACCCTGTGGGTGATCAGTCCACAGCAAACATAACTTTATACCCCGTGCTGAAAGGTCCACGGCCCCATATCATATAACTTTATACCCCGTGCTGAAAGGTCCACGGCCCCATTACATATATCATATATCCGTGCTGAAAGGTCCACGGCCCCATTACATATATCATATATCCGTGCTGAAAGGTCCACGGACCCATAAAATAACTTTATTTTCCGTGCTGATAGATCCACGGCCCCATAAAATAACTTTATTTTCCGTGCTGATAGGTCCACGGCCCCATAAAATACTTTATACCCTGCTGTTGATTCACAGATCACGCTTTTATACCCTGCTTCCGCAGGCGTGACTTTTATACCCTGCGATCAACCAGCAGCCATCTTGTCTTTCGAAAACTTCAAACTTTTCTTGTAAACACATGTTCTTTCGCAAAGCAATTCTCAAATCAAATGCAAGTGCCCATGTCATGATGCAGAATGCTCATGTAACATCATATCAAACGTGTAAACATGCACACACACTTTACATATCAAGTACAAAGTCCTGAACCCCTATCACATTCTGCTCGTATCATTTCATGTCCCTTCGTATTACAAAATCATCTCGAGTTCACACTTAACCTTGCTCGTTCATACTTCCTCAAACACACCCTTTTCGTACCATTTTGTGCTCTTTCATATTGCTAACTCACTTTGGTTTCATACCTAACTTTACTCATTCACACTTAACGTTTACTACTCAAATACACCTCGTTCATACCACTTCATGCCCTTTCGTATCACGAATCCACTTCGAATTCATACTTAACCCTACTCATTCACACTTAATGTTTACAACTCTAGCACACTTTCAAAACACTTTGTAATTTATGAGCAATGGAAGATAATAAAGGTATCTCACACACATCTTACATATCAAGTATACGGTCTTGCACCTCAAACACTCCCTGTTTGTATCTTTCCAAGTCTGTTCGTCTCACTAATTCACTTGGGATTCAATCTTATTCTTACTTAGTCAATCTTACCATCTGTTCCTCAATTACACCTCAAATACCCTTGCATTTTATGTTCAAAGGAAGTGTATAAAGTTGCTACACTTACATAGGGCACCTAAAGGGTCAAAAAGACTTCCAGTATACTTGGAACGCAACATGAGGCGCCTAAAGTGACATAGAGCGCCTATACTAGGCGTTCGAAGTGTTCAGGGATGTGCCGTAGACATTGAACGCCTACATGAAGCGCCTAATATGACATAGAGCGCCTTATGTAGGTGTTCGAAGTGTTCGGGGATGATTCAGGTCACATTGAACGCTACATTAGGCGCCTAATGTGACATAGAGCGCCTAATGTAGGTGTTCGAAGTGTTCTGACGGTTCTAAACTGCAGTTTTTCTGTGCGGGAAAGCTTCAGGACACATTGAACGCTACATTAGGCGCCTAATGTGACTTGAAGCGCCTAATGTAGGCGTTCGAAGTGTTCTGACGATGCTAAACTGCAGTTTCTCTGCAGTAACTTCCTCCCATCATCTTCCTCCTTCAACCCTTTCATGTTAAACCTCTCAAGATCCATCTTACCATCTAGATTCATCATTCTTAACTCACATCTAACCATGAATTGATGCTTAGTTATGTCTAACAATATCCACTCTTAACCTTCAATCATTCACAACCTTCAAAAGTTATCATCAACACTCCCAACACAACAAGTCTACAACAACGCCATCACTCATCCTTCAATTCCCTGCACTTACTCTCAAACGTCTAAGTGTAGACAATCAACATAAGAATAGAACAAGGCAATAAGCACATCAAAATATACACTTTCATGGGCATGCTTGACAAACAACAAAGCACCACACAACTATTTTCAGAAATATGGCCCAAAGAACAAGACTTTACGCAACTAGCAACAAAACTTACATATAATAAAGCATTTAACATAGACAAGACAAGATTACTAATGTGTGATTCAAGTTTTCTCTTTGTAAGAACATAGGGCCTAAAGTATCAAGATTTGTGTAAAGCGCATAGAAAGATTACTTGCCTTTGTTTCTAGTTAGCTTACGGATTTACTGCAGAATTTCGGTAGAGGTTGCACCTAGATTGGCCTTCTTCCTTTCTCTCTTTCTCTTCTCTCTCTCTTTTCCTCTTCTCCAGGCGTTTCTTTTCTCCCCTTTTGGTGTGCTAACCAACGGTTGATAATGGGGGGTTATACAATGGTTGTATAACTTCCCATAAGAAATTGGCAAACCTTGGTATTTGCCCAAGTTCCCCTCAATTTCCCCTTTGTGTCTATTTTCCCCCTTATGTTTTATTTAATTAAACTTCAGGACCTATACACTTCTTGCAACTACAAATTTAGTTGTTTTCTAGTCATTAAAAACCGGACTAAAATGTACGGGGTATGACATTCCACCCCCCTTACAATAAGTTACGTCCTCGAAACTTACGTACCTTAGCTGAAGAGTTGAGGATACTTCTCCCGCATTTGTTCTTCGAGCTCCCAAGTGGCTTCACGTTCCGTGTGTTTGCTCCACCCGACATTCATATAAGGGATCTCCTGCTTCCTCAACACATGTTCCTTCCGGTCTACTATCCTCACCGGTGCCTTTTTATAAATCACATTACTTTTGAGTTTCAAAGGTTGTGTTTCGAGCACGTGGCTTGGATCTGTCACGTGCTTCCTTAACTATGATACGTGAAAGTCGTTATGAACTTGCACTTATACCCGAGTTAATGCCGACCTATATGTCAAAGCTCCCAGCTTCTCAAGTATCTCGTAACGACCCATAAAGCGGGGCTTAGTTTACCTCTGATTCCGAATCTCATAACACCCTTTGTAGGCGATACTCTTAAATAGACCTTTTTCACCTACATTAACTCCAAAGGCCGTCGCCTGGCATTCGTCCAACGTCTGCTGCGGTCATGAGCTGTCTTAAATCTATCTTGAATGATTTTCACATTTTCTAACGTCTTCTCAAGTAACTCAGATCCTGTGAGGGTCCTCGCACCAACTTCATCTAATAAACGAGGGACCTACACTTCCCTCTATACAACGCTTCGAAAAGAGCCACGTCACTTGCATGGTGGTGACTTCTATTATACGAGAACTCCATTAATTTAATCATTCCATCCCAACTTCCTTTGAAGTATAGGACACAAGTCCCTAACATGTCTTCTAGGGTCTGAATAGTCCGCTCAGATTGTCTATTGGTTCGGAGATGATACACTGTACTTAACCTTAATTCCGTCCCCATGGCTCTCTAAAATATTGTCCAGAGCTTGGCAGTAAACCATTGGTCTCGGTGAGGCGTTATGCTCATGGGAACACCATGCAGGCTGACAAATGTTGACCATATCCAAATTTACCATCTTATCGAGAGATGCTTCCCTTGAGACAGGTAGAATATGTGTAGACTTGGTCAACCGATCCACAATCACCAAAATCATGTTATATCCACTTATTGTTCTCGGTAAACCAGTCACAAAGTCCATTGTGACACATTCACATTTCTACTCTGGAATCTCCGACAGCATCGATAATCCACCAGGTCGTTGGTGTTTATCCCCACTTACTGACGCACCAGACATCCCTCAAATCTCCACAATATGCCTCTTCATCTTACACCACAAATAGTATTGTCATAGATCCTTGTACATTTTGGTGCTACTAGAATATATCGATAACCTTGAGCTGTGAGCCCCTTGCAATATTTCTTTCCTTAGCTCATCTAAATCAGGTATACACACATTTTTTTTCTAAACATAAGCGCCCGTCCTCATTGGTCTGAAATCCACCAACCTGACTTCGCCTCAGTTTCCAAGCAATATCACCCACAGTCTTATTCTTCTTTTGAGCTTCTTTCACCTAATTCATCAAACTTGAGATGACGGTCTATAACGCGAAAACATTAACCATAGAGTCAACCAAATTCAAGCCAAATTCTTCTATTTCTCTCTCAAGTGATGAGTGTCGCGCATGGTTAGATTCTCTGCTTAATACACCTACCACTTTATTAACTTTTCCGGGATGGTAATTAATGGTGATGTCGTAGTCCTTTAGTTGTTCCCACAATCTTCGCTGCCTCATGTTTAGCTATCTCGAAGCATGCGCGATAACTCATTCGTGTTGTACCAAAACACAACCTACAAGTGAAGTACCAAATTAAACTTGATTTGGATGGAAAATCATAACTTATGTTACAGTTTACGTACCTAAGCCATCTTTTGGCGCATCACTATAGGTCACAAACCCTTCAGTTCCAGAGGGTTGAGCCAATACTAGGGATGTGGTTAATCTCTTCTTAAACTCCGTGAAGCTTTTCTCACATTCCGCCGTTCACTCAAGCTTGGACTTCTTTTGAGTACGACGACTGAGAGGCATTGCTACTATCGAAAATCCCTCGGCAAACCTCATGTAATAACTAGCTAGACCCAAGAAACTCCGCACATCGATGACATCCATGGTCTAGACCAATCGATGGTAACTTCAACTTTCTTTGATTCAACGGCAACGCCAAACCCCTTCAAAGATTACATCTTCCATCTCATGATTCTTTCCTGACACTTGCTTCAATCGATAGTCAATATTGGCGTGATGCTTGGCCATCCAGTCCATTCCCAATATAACATCAAAGTCGTACATCTGAATAGGAATCAATGTGGCGGAGAACGTTTGGCCTTCAAACTCTAACTCGCAATCTCGATACTGCTGATACGAAACCATAACCTGATCTCCGGCCGCTTAAACACGATACGGAGTTTCTAACCATTCAGGAAAACTACCAAGGTGCTTAGTGAATCTCTTCGCTACAAAGGAGTGGCTTGCGCCGCTATCGAAAAGTACATTGGCAGGTATCTTATTTACTAAAACCGCACCTAAGGCCATATAAAGTTTTACACAAAAAGTTACACACGTAAACACTTAATTCAATAACGATTTAAACTTAATTCAAATGATACCTGCTACTACATTGGTAGCCTCCTGCACCTCAGTGTCCGTCATAAGATGTACACGAGTATTTGCTCGTGGCTTTGCTCTCGGCTGCTGAGCCACTTCTCCCGGATTATTTTTCTTTATCTCCGGAAAGTCCCTAATCATGTGACCCACTTGACCGCATCGAAAACATGCTCCTGCCACTTTCCTACACTCTCCGACGTGGTTCTTGTTGCAATGAGGGCAAACTCCTATGGTCTGTCACCAACTCCACTCTCCTCTTTTGATCTCTAACCTTTGTCAGAGTATCCTGCATCGGCCATCTCCTGCCGCCACTCTGCGGAAATCACTCTCGACGTGAAAGCACGTGTCCATCATGTCCTCTTTGGTTCTCCTCCCAGCACTTACAATTGCTGACTGGATTCTTGAGAACAAATCTCGCTCGAACTTCATCATCTCTAAGCGATTATCTTACATAATCGTAGGAGCGAATTAACCTAACGCATGGAAACAGTCGGCATACTCCGACACTGTCATCCGACCCTATTTCAGCCTGTCGGACGCCCTTATCTTGTCTAAGCTTGCTATCTCGGGCACGTAATACTGCAGAGAGGCATATCGCAGAATTGTGTCCCAGAGATCAATGGGGTCTGAAATTTAAATTATTATAGAAATTTAAATAATATACGCGCTCGCACACACCCCACCTAGATCATACTTATACTCTAGGAAATCATCACTTATACCTAAGGGTCAAACTTAAGGGAAAATCACATCTTAATTTGCTATAAGATCATGAACCTAAGTTTCCGAGATAGATCTGAAGCCTAGTCTCTGATACCACCTGTAGCGCCCCGGCCCGACACTGTCATCGGAACCAGTGCACCCGCCGTAGCCTACTATGAGAACTACGAAGCGTCAAAGCAGATCAAGCGTACATCATTCATGACGTAAGATAAATCAGCGGAAACGTCATAAAATCTAACCCTTCATCGTCAATAATACAACCAGAAAATGCAGCGGAAATAAAAGGTGTTTGGTCATCTAGCTAACATAAGTTCCAGAACAACATAATAACATTGAGTTTCCAAAACTTAAAGAAAGTAGTCCAACATCTATCTATTCCCATGTCCGTCATCCCATTGAGCCCACTCACCATCGTCTTCGATAAATATCATCTCATATTCTGGCTCACCTGAAAAGGAATAGAGTATCTGTTCTTAGCGAAATTATCGCCAGCAAGTAACCCGTCTATACACCTTACGGAATCACACACGACGAGTCACCAGTGTATAAATCATTGCCCAAAATATAGGTGCTCGGGTTAACAAATAGCATCTCAATAAGAATTTCTCAAAACTGATAAAGCACATATATGGTACACGGGTACGAGAACAAACATGTATTAAAACAACGTATCACATAAGCAGGTTATAAACTAACCACGTTTCTTGCATATCAAGTCTTATGCTTCGTGTATCATGATGCATGTACTTCTTTAAAATCACACACAACACCCATGCATATGTCTTCTTTCATAAACATGTCATGCATGTCATTTCACAAAACATTTCATCACTTTACATATCATATTCTTCGCGTAGCAGAACTTTATACCCTGTGGGTGATCAGTCCACAGCAAACATAACTTTATACCCCGTGCTGAAAGGTCCACAGCCCCATATCATATAACTTTATACCCCGTGCTGAAAGGTCCACGGCCCCATTACATATATCATATATCCGTGCTGAAAGGTCCACGGCCCCATTACATATATCATATATCCGTGCTGAAAGGTCCACGGCCCCATAAAATAACTTTATTTTCCGTGCTGATAGGTCCACGGCCCCATAAAATAACTTTATTTTTCGTGCTGATAGGTCTACGGCCACATAAAATACTTTATACCCTGCTGTTGATTCACAGATCACGCTTTTATACCCTGCTTCCGCAGGTGTGACTTTTATACCCTGCGATCAACCAGCAGCCATCTTGTCTTTCGAAAACTTCAAAATTTTCTTGTAAACACATGTTCTTTCGCAAAGCAATTCTCAAATCAAATGCAAGTGCCCATGTCATGATGCAGAATGCTCATGTAACATCATATCAAACGTGTAAACATGCACACACACTTTACATATCAAGTACAAAGTCCTGAACCCCTATCACATTCTGCTCGTATCATTTCATGTCCCTTCGTATTACAAAATCATCTCGAGTTCACACTTAACCTTGCTCGTTCATACTTCCTCAAACACACCCTTTTCGTACCATTTTGTGCTCTTTCATATTGCTAACTCACTTTGGATTCATACCTAACTTTACTCATTCACACTTAACATTTACTACTCAAATACACCTCATTCATACCACTTCATGCCCTTTCGTATCACGAATCCACTTCGAATTCATACTTAACCCTACTCATTCACACTTAATGTTTATAACTCTAGCACACTTTCAAAACACTTTGTAATTTATGAGCAATGGAAGATAATAAAGGTATCTCACACACATCTTACATATCAAGTATACGGTCTTGCACCTCAAACACTCCCTGTTTGTATCTTTCCAAGTCTGTTCGTCTCACTAATTCACTTGGGATTCAATCTTATTCTTACTTAGTCAATCTTACCATCTGTTCCTCAATTACACCTCAAATACCCTTGCATTTTATGTTCAAAGGAAGTGTATAAAGTTGCTACACTTACATAGGGCACCTAAAGGGTCAAAAAGACTTCCAGTATACTTGGAACGCAACATGAGGCGCCTAAAGTGACATAGAGCGCCTATACTAGGCGTTCGAAGTGTTCAGGGATGTGCCGTAGACATTGAACGCCTACATGAAGCGCCTAATGTGACATAGAGCGCCTTATGTAGGTGTTCGAAGTGTTCGGGGATGATTCAGGTCACATTGAACGCTACATTAGGCGCCTAATGTGACATAGAGCGCCTAATGTAGGTGTTCGAAGTGTTCTAACGGTTCTAAACTGCAGTTTTTCTGTACGGAAAAGCTTCAGGACACATTGAACGCTACATTAGGCGCCTAATGTGACTTGAAGCGCCTAATGTAGGCGTTCGAAGTGTTCTGACGATGCTAAACTGCAGTTTCTCTGCAGTAACTTCCTCCCATCATCTTCCTCCTTCAACCCTTTCATGTTAAACCTCTCAAGATCCATCTTACCATCTAGATTCATCATTCTTAACTCACATCTAACCATGAATTGATGCTTAGTTATGTCTAACAATATCCACTCTTAACCTTCAATCATTCACAACCTTCAAAAGTTATCATCAACACTCCCAACACAACAAGTCTACAACAACGCCATCACTCATCCTTCAATTCCCTGCACTTACTCTCAAACGTCTAAGTGTAGACAATCAACATAAGAATAGAACAAGGCAATAAGCACATCAAAATATACACTTTCATGGGCATGCTTGACAAACAACAAAGCACCACACAACTATTTTCAGAAATATGGCCCAAAGAACAAGACTTTACGCAACTAGCAACAAAACTTACATACAATAAAGCATTTAACATAGACAAGACAAGATTACTAATGTGTGATTCAAGTTTTCTCTTTGTAAGAACATAGGGCCTAAAGTATCAAGATTTGCGTAAAGCGTATAGAAAGATTACTTGCATTTGTTTCTAGTTAGCTTACGGATTTACTGCAGAATTTCGGTAGAGGTTGCACCTAGGTTGGCCTTCTTCCTTTCTCTCTTTCTCTTCTCTCTCTCTTTTCCTCTTCTCCAGGCGTTTCTTTTCTCCCCTTTTGGTGTGCTAACCAACAGTTGATAATGGGGGGTTATACAATGGTTGTATAACTTCCCATAAGAAGTTGGCAAACCTTGGTATTTGCCCAAGTTTCCCTCAATTTCCCCTTTGTGTCTATTTTCCCCCTTATGTTTTATTTAATTAAACTTCAGGACCTATACACTTCTTGCAACTACAAATTTAGTTGTTTTCTAGTCATTAAAAACCGGACTAAAATATACGGGGTATGACAGAGAGAATAGACCCGATAAGTGATGACGCCACCGTTCTGAATCGGGGAATAATAGATTCGAAGGGGAGACGTTACCGCCTCAGATCCGGGAAGATAGATCTGAACACTCTATGGTTTTCTTGACGATGATGTTTAGGAAGAAAAGCATGAAAGATCATATCCTCATTTTTATCATGATGCATCACATGTACATATGCATGCATGTCACATTTATTGAGTCATCGTGTAGTGGCACATGATACTTAGACTAAGTTGTTATAACTTGGTAGTCCTAAGTTATGATCTTATTAAGTGATGATCCTTGATATGTTACGAACTTATGCAAGTTGCAGTCCTTTATTGTTATGTTCTTTAAGTAACGATCTTGCTTAAGTTATGATCTTGATGCATAAAGTGTTGATCACTTACGGGTATTGGATGGATGTCAGGTATGTTACTAAACCGGATTTTGGGGGTTTGGTTCTTGTATGTACTTTCCATTTAATGGATGATTGTTTATGGTGTACTTGCTGGTGACTTTGTCACTCACCCCTATTTTTCCTCCCAGAGGCTGCAGGGAACAGGGTAGAATGGATTGAGGATGAACCTAGGGCCTCTACCCGTGAGTGCAGCGAAGGATGGAAGGATCAGGAGACATGACTTAACGATTATGACTGATGACTGATTATGTATTTAGGATGGAAAACATTTGCTTTTGTGACTTTCGATACTCGTGATCTAGGTTGTAAACTATGAATGGTCGTGTGGATTTTTTTATTTGAAGTTTTAAATTCTGCCACGGTTTCGCTCACTTATTGACGTATAAGCGCAAAAATCCATGCGTTATATCATGGATCATGACACGTATGGAACTACGCCTGGTACTCTCCTTAGTGAAGTACGGCGGGTGCACCAACTCCGGCTGGGCCAGGGTGCGGGGCGCCACATCTGCTATGTGCCGAGCTCAGCTATTTGTGGGAAGAACGCAGCATTGGTATAGTATTGCCGAGCTGAGCTCTACTTTGTGCCAAGCTCTACTGTTCTACCGAGAACATTCGTTGTTCTGAAGCATCATCTTGATGAGCTCTGCTTTGTGCCGAGCTCTGCTGTTCGGCTGAGGACAGTCAGTGTTCTACAGCTCAGCCGTGCTGGGCTCTGCTCTGCTAAAGCGGCTGAAAGCACCACTTTCTGAGTAGTGCTGAGGTGCCGAGGTCAGCAAGTCAGTGATCAGCCCAGAACGCAAATACAATTGCGATGACTGGACTGATTGGATCTGTTCGATCAGTCTGATTCTAGATCAGCTCGTCTGGAAGGCTGACAGCACAGAACAGCAGTTCTGAAGTGTTGCTCAGTTCGACCCTGATCATGGTTCAGGTCGGCCATTGTTGTACAGAAGTCAATTTTTATGAATTAGTTCCAACAATTTTTCCTTATTTTGCTCTTTTGTAAATTTTAAAATGTTGCTATAACAAGGTTTTACTTACTCCTTACATATCCAAATTGGACCAAGCGGTAAATGTAGGAGAGTATTTTAGGAATGAAAGTCGTATTTCATTGATTTGTAGAATAGTACATCTGTCCTATTTATACTCGAGTCTATACACTATCCATCATATACATTTAAATACAATAAATACAGAATGATATGATATGTGACGATATGATTCTGGACATAAGTCGTTAAGATACGATCACATCTTCGATTTGATTCTTTTTAACACTTCCCCTCGAGTTGAATGTTTGGGTCTTCAATGTTCAACTTGTCTAGCGTCGATTCAAACACCTTTCCAGTCACTACTTTAGTAAGTATGTCAGTAAGTTGATCTTTTGAACATACAAATGGAATTTCGATGGTGCCATCCTCAAGTTTTTCTTTAAAAAAGTGCATATCTACTTTGACATATTTAGTTCGATCATGCTGTACGGGATTCTCTAAAATATTAAATGCACCCTTGTTATCACACTTCAATTGTACCGGAAATCTAAGCGGGAAACCTAACTCTTGTAGCAGATTCTTCAGCCACATGACCTTCATGATCTTTTTAGCAATTCCTTTGAACTCTGCCTCTGCACTTGGCAATGCAACCACTTTCTTTTTTTTTGCTCCTCCAAGTGACTAAATTTCCGCCAACAACGCAAAATACCCTGAAGTAGGCCTCCTACCATTTGGGTTTCATGCCCAGTCTACGTCGGTATATACCTCTACACTAGATGGCCATGTTTTTTGAAGAGTATTCAGCGCTCTACGGAGCTGTTTAGGTATCTTGCAATTCGAGCGATAGCCTCCAAATGATTTGCTTGCAGCTTATGCATGAACTGAATTACAACTCCGACGGTATAAGAAATGTCTAGTCATGTATGAGACAAATAGATTAGTTTTCCCACCAATCTCTGATACTATTCACGGTCTACTAACGGTGCTCCTTCTGTGACTATTAATTTCAGGTTTTTTGTCATTGGAACATCGCTCAGTTTGCAGTCTAGTATCCCCACCTCCGATAGTAAGTCAAGTACATACTTCCTATGATAGCTTTGTTTGACCGAAGAACCTCGATTCCTAGAAAGTACTTGAGTCCTCCTAGGTCTGTCATTTCAAATTAGGCAAATAACCTCTTCCAAAGCTCTTACATTTCTTCATGATCATTTCCTGTGATAATCATATAGTCTATGTAGATAATTAGACAAGTTACCTGCTTCCCCCTTCGTTTGAAGAAGAGAGTATGATATGCGTTACTCTGATTGTACCCACTCTGTTTCATAACCACTGTAAACCTTCTGAATCACGTTCACGGAGACTGTTTAAGTCCATAAAGGGCCTTTCTAAGCCGGCATACCTCGTTACCTCGAAGCTCCTCTGAGAAACCGGATGGTGCCTCCATATAAACTTCTTCCTTTAACTCTCTGTATAAGAAGACATTTTTTACATCAAACTGGTGAACAAACCAATCTTTGTTAGCCACTACTGAGAACAAGAGTTGATGAGGCCCAGCCAAGCCAAGAGCAGTCCACACTTGATACTCCGCCAATACAAGACAAGGGTCCCTTGACAAGAAGCATGGCAAGGAAACTGATGCATGAGGTGGGCACCTTTCTGCATAAACATGTGGAGGATGAACCAAGTGAAGAAAACGTCCATCGGATCTATTTAGTGCAAGCATTGATATAGTTCATGTACAAAGTTCGTAATATATTAGTAGACTTAAGAGTAATGTTTACATTTTCCTTTTAGTTAGCTTTTTTTTCTTAATGAAGTATTGTATTATAGTATATATATGTCCTATTATGTTGTATATGTTGTTTTGTATGTGTTTGAACTATTTTTAGGTCAAGGAAGAGTGGTTGAAGACAAGGCAACGTCCAAACATGAAACTGAACCAAGATTGTCTAGTTGGCAGCTTGACACTTTGATGATATTTCAAGCATATCTCCTCAATCCTAACTCCGATTGACCTAATTTGAATTGAAGATTCAATATAAGAGACCAAGATACAACTTTGATGCTTACCACATCTTCAGAAAATGACTTTATCAGGTTCAAATATTGCAAGGAAGATGAAGCTGCTGATCAACTGCCTGCTTGAAGAACCACATGAAAGCAGGTGGAAATTCAGCACGTCATATGTCCTCCCTCCCAACTCTAAATCAAATGATTCAAAATCAAAAACTACAGTTCTTTTAATTATCTACAATATTGATGAAGACAAGATTGGCAAAATATGATTAGAAGGAACCAAAATGACGTGGAACAGTTTGGCAGTTGCTGAAGGCACAAAACTTAACCCACTTGCCAAATCAGCCTCAAGGATTAACCAATCAAGGGGAGAACGGAAATCTGCTTACAAGGAACATCAAAAGGCATCACATGGGAGATTTATATCTAGTCCAATGAGGAGAAAAGGTTCAAGACAACTTGCACAAGACTTACACATCGAATGGACATTTCTGCCAACAAACTGAATTTCTTTCCTTTACTTGTAACTTTGTTCAAACTTCATTTTTCAGCCTTGGATTTCATTATCTATTAGTTAGGCTCATATAAGATTGTTTGTCTTAGATTTAGCCTATAAGTAGCCAGCTTCTCTTGTAAAATATCATCCAATTCTGAAATATATAAACACTTAGCTGAGAGCTGCTTTCAAGACTTGTCTTGCTTTGCTTTGAATCAAGCTTTGATTCCCTTCAAGAATTGAACAATCTTGATTGTATACTTCATATACTTGGGAGGGATATCATTCAGGAGTGTTGATTCTTGCCTAAATGAGTTGAAATCACTTGTGGAAGTGTGTTCATCTACCCGGTAGAACGCAAACTGGTTAGACGAAAGGCTTGGTGGACTTGGATCTGTTTTGCTTCAACCTACATTGTTCTAAGCTGTCTTGGAGTTAAAGGAAGGTACTCTTTCGCGTACAATCATGCATCAAGACCCAATCATGTTAATATTTTCCACCGGAGAAAAGGTCTCTGAATAATCTATTCCATACGTCTGCATCTACCCTTTCGCCACTAGTCTTGTCTTGTATCGCTCGACTGTTCCACCCGTATTGTACTTAACTGTGAAACCCACTGGCATCCCACAATTTTTTTCTTCTCCAATGTCTCATTTTTCTTTAATGCCTCTATTTCTACATTCATTGCTTCTCGGCACTACGGTTTTTTGCTTGCTTCCTCGACTGTTCGTGGTAGTGTATTGAGGCAGAGAGAAGTAAAGAAACCTTTTGCCAACTCTCTTTGAGGAAAATTCGTTGGATATCTTGAGGACCTGAACGTGCATTTTGGCGAATCACTTCGAGGTGGCACCCCTCTGTTTTCTTTAGGAGGAAGAATCTGCAGCTGTTGCTCAGAAGGAACATCCGGACCTTCTAGATTGTGTGAAGTAGTACAGTCATTATCAATTAATACGCCATCAGTGAAAACTTCAATTACCTATGGAGGAACACTCACAAAAAGAGGCCTAGTGGCAACTGCTTCTGGCCAAAAAATACTTAGAGACATGTGACTCAATCATCATGGCACGAGTCATTTCAAGGAGGATCTGATTCTTTCGTTCTGCTACCCCTATTTTGTTAGGGAGTATTAGAACGTGACATTTGATGGACCAGAACATTTTCACGGGAGATGTTTTCTAGGCCTCAAGACATTTATTCTCCCACATTGTTAGACCAAATGACTAGAATAGTTTTGTTAAACTGAGTTTTGACCATTTGAAAGAAGTCGCATAACTGTGTATTGACTTTGGATTTATGTTTAAAAAATAGATTCAGGTCATGTGAGAAAAATCAACCACAAAGGTAACAAAGTACTAGAACCACTGTGGAGTAGGGAGCGGGGATGGGCCCCCGACGTCAGAATAAACCAAGGAAAAACAACTATCAACACGAGCATTATTGGGATGAAAAGTACTCTTGTGCTGTTTGGAATGAATGCACGTTTCACAGGACAAATTATGCATCTGACTAGTAAACAAAGTAAGAAAAAGAAAGTTGAGATAACCGAAAGAAAGGTGACTTAGACAACGATTCCATAACCACAACTATCGATGGATCGTCCTATGGACAAACATAGACTAACCCAGTTGAGTGACCTCATCACCGTAGTATAAACCGCCTAGCTTAGTGCCACATCCAATGATCTCCTTCGAATGAATGTCTTGCAAAAGGCAAAAACGAGGATGTATCAGTACCACACAATTAAGCTCCTTTGTAACTTGGCATACTGAGAATAATTTAGATGATAAGTTAGGGACATATAAGCAGTTAAGGAGCGTGAATTATTGGAGAAAGTGATAGGGACAGTCCCACATATTGAGACTAGGTCGACATTGGCAGTTTCGACATGGGCTTTTTGGGGAGTGGTGATTATGGAGAGAACGTTGGGGTCATATGTCATGGTGTCAATTGCCCCCACAATCTAGGATCCATCGGGAGTGTTGTTTTAGACCCTGAGAAAGGTTAAGGTGCGGGTGATGACTTCCGGTTTGATTTAACTGGGGTTGACAGTTGTTAGATGGCACTTTGGTGCACCTGGAGTACTCTGGTAGTCAATGGGTGCAGGTGGGCTATTATCAGAATAACGAAGGTCTGGTAGGTCATTCTGGGTAATAGATTGGTGAGACACCGTACATTGGGAATTTATTTGGACGAATATGGTATTTTCAGAATTACTTATGGTGAGTGGTGTGATTTTTCAAGTTTATAGGGATAAAACAGGAAGATAATGAAGTTAGGGTTGGGTATTTAAAACCCAACCCTTCTCCCTTTCGCAGCAGTCTCCTTCTTTGGGCTTGGGCTGATCGTTGCCTTCTCCTCTCTCGCCTTCCTGGCTATGGCGCCACCCTCCTGGCTATGGACACCGTTGTCGTCTGTGCTGGCATCTACTCCAGTTCTTACAACAGTGGCACCTCAGCCTGGTGCCGCTGTCCCCCGTCGTTCCAGCGGCTTCTTCCTTCCTTCTGCCTCCCGCCATTCAGGGTATCCCACCAACTATAAACACTTGTCCTTTGTGTATTTTCTCTGGCCATAGTGGGTCAACCAGAGTTGGCCTTTCGTTATTCTCACCACCCCGCAATGACTGTTGTGAGCGAGGTGGTCCAGCCGCCGTCCCTTCGGTCCTTCCATGGACCTTCAATCCCAGTCCAATACCTTGTGATGCCTTCATTTGGACTGAGGAAACTCTTCCCAATATCACCATCTGAGTCCTCTCTCCTGATTGCTGAGTAGGCCTCCTCTACATGCGATAGAGACTCCTTCTTCAGTAGCACCCGCCTGATGGCATCAAACATATCATCTACCGCCATTAGTAGTTAAAACAAACTCTGTTCTTGAATTTCGTTGTTGTACATTGCAATGTCCTCGGATCCCTCATGGGATTGGGATCCTGTTGGTCGATTTCCATCCAAATACTCTGGAGTTTTCTCCACAAGTCCTCTAGTGTGCCTCCATTCTGGCGGATTGAGTTGGTCCTCTTATGCAGGTCAAATGCTTGCCAGGAGTCTGTGCCAGCCCCGTATGTTACCACTAGTCCGTCCTACAGCGCCTTTGTGGCTGGATACTGGGAGACGTTGTTCACTAAAGTAGGCTCAATATTTTTGGATGAGCCAAGTGAACATGCAGTGGTCATTGATCTCCCACTTAGTAAAATTTGGGTCAGGACTGCCGGTGGTGGTGGAACTCCGATGAGGTATGGGGTTCGGCCTCGTCCTCCAATCGCCTTTCTTATGAGGGTTGCCCATAGTTGATAATTATCACTACTCAATGTTATGCCTAGTGATAAGTTATCCGAATTATGTACATGGGTGCTGAGGTTATTCCTTAGCAAGTTGACCAGCTGTATGGTCAACTCACTGTTGTCTGTTTTTCCTTCATCTTGGCCGAACATTTTGTCTGAGTGTCTCTTTAGCTGGTCGTGGAGATAGGTATAACGAAACAATGATGAAACACGCAGGAAGGTGTCTGAGTTCCAAGAAAATAAGAGAACTTCTGTGTGTTCTTCCTTTTTCCTTTTTTCCCTGGCGTTTTTTCTTCCTTTTTTTCTTAGGGGTCAGAAACACTGCTCTGGTAACATGCAGAAGAGTATTTTAGGAATGAAAGTCATATACTTTGTAGAATAGTACATATGTCCTATTTGTAGCCGAGCATGTATATGGTATACATTTAAATACAATAAATACAGAATGATATGATATGTTACGATATGATTCTGGACATAAGTCGTTAGGATACAATCACATCTTTGATTTGATTCTTTCTGATTTGATTCTTTCTAACAATAAAAAGGTATGACGCTGACCAAATTAGACCAAGATATATATATATATATATATATACACACACACAC
>AP025062.1:23320925-23588846 GCA_036186865.1 Eustoma russellianum | reverse complement strand
ATATATATATATATATATATATATACACACACACACACACACACATATATACCAATGATAGATACATGCATTGTTTTAATAAATCACCAGCATCATTTTTACACCATTAATTTCTTCTCGCCATTCATTATTTACTATTGATCAAGCGAGACGGTGTGTATTTAACATTGACCTATCCAATATATCTCTCTTTTACTTTTCAACATGTAAAATAAATAATTTTTACGTAAAATAATAGCATAATTTGAAATTTTAGATATTCTCAAATTAAAGATGACTAAAATGAATAACGTAAACTATATTTTATACTTTCTATATCAATAATTTAATAAATCAATTTTATTGAGTCAGAAAATTTAAATCAAATTAATTCAAACACACTTATAATGAAAACTTAACAAGCGCTACTATAATATGGTTCCAAATATAACGACAAAACACAAAAAAATAGAACATACAGGAGTAATAAAATGTAGAAAACATTACAAACCACTTGCAATGCGGGTGAGATCAGAGGAGGTTGGAAAGGAGTCAAAATATGAAGCCTCCAATCACGTCCCGCCAAGTGTAAAAAAATTGTCTTTTTTTTAAAAAAAAATTTGAATGTGGTGGGACCACTGACAATGTTTTTTACACGTAGCGGGACGTGATTAGAGGCCTCATATTTTGCCTCCTTTCCAACCTCCTCAGATCTCACCCCTTGCCATGATGGATCATCATCACATTTGTCTTTCCTCGTCACTCCTTCGTCATTTTTCACATATTTATGACTACAGAAAAATTATAAAATAAATGGAACATTCATGATTGCTTTCCAGATCAGTTTTTAAATGGCAAACGCCTTGTAGCCAGGCCAAGGAATTTTCTGTACATGTATGGGTACAGCCCAAAATTTACCTCACCCGTAGGTAGCATTATATTTCTCAATAACATGAACCCAAATTTTACATCATGTTTCTTGCACAGGTTCTGCTAGTCATAATTCACAATTCCCATTATTACTTAAAAGAAAGAACTCTTATGCACTGTACACATTATCAGCATATTGAATTACACAGATATTTCAAGCAGATACAGCATTACCCCCAATGTGTTAGAAGCTATCGTCTATGGCAGACTATAGGTGATCAGAGGTAAAGAACCATACACATGTATTAGAAACATACAGAAGTTGAATCTTGATAACACACAATGAAAATTGCTTCAAAATTTGTCAATCAAATACTACCTCGCAAAAATGCAAATACAAATAATGGAGAGATGAAGATCAAATCGGGTCGATGAAAGAAGAATGAGGGAAGAAAGAAAAAGGGACAAACAAAAGGTAAACAATATTATGTTACTTTTACGCCGCTCGGCCTCTTTCCTTCCATGGGATCCTTCTTATTACAACAATCAGCGCATAGAAAAGGACCTTGCCATGGCTTTGAGCTTGTGGAAAAGAAGGAACCAGCATGCATCGATACGCCTTCCGTCGGCGCAAGGTCAGATCTGACAAATTGCACATACGAATACACCTAATGTGCTCTGTGTAACCGAATCAACAACATTACCCTATTGTTTTAGCGTCTCCAGTCTTTAGCGGGATATGTGAAGTCACATGAAGCAACCATATACATATGTTAGAAACAAAAGAGGTTGTTTCCTGATAATCCATAATAAAATTGCGTCAAGCTGTGTCGATCAACTGTTACTTCATAATATAAGAAATGAAATCATATTTTCTTTATCTGTTCAATATATAATCAAGAACTCAGTGACATCAACAACAACATTACTCTATTGCCTTAGAGACTTCTGCCTATAACAGCGTATGAGGAGGTCGGATGTATACAACAATAGTATTAAGTTTCGGAAAGTAGAGACAGCGGAATCCGAACTCAGGACCTCCTACTTTAGTACCATGTTCATTCACCATCTTATTTGAAAGCTAGTTGAAGTCAGATGAGGTTGTAATATAACAAACACAAAAGCATAAACAAAAATGTAAAGATTAAATGGTCCATAGAAAACAAGCAAAATCCATATTGGCGGCCCATGACTCGGTATGAGTAATGCCTCTAATATCTAGCAAAATATTAAGCATCGAAGACAAATGCGAAAAACGTGCAGCTGACAGAAAAGAGGTTAAAAATGGGATATTCACATAAGAAAAGAAGGCCAATTAAATATGCCTAGTATCAAATGATATGTAAAATTTGATTCTCCCCCACCCCCCCCCCCACCCCCTTGTGGGGTAGGGCAGCAAGAAGAGCAGAAAAGAGAACCTTGCAGCAAGCATTGCTGATCCCTCAAATAATTCTTCTACAGTACCCACAGCTGATAGCTTCTTTGTTAGTTTACTAGAAGAATCCTTGGTACTTTTTTCTAGAGAAAAACAATTAGAACTTGTTCAGCTTCTTCTTTGGCGAAGGGGAAGGCCGTATGGAATTATCAGGAGGAATAATGACAACAACGCAGGTAGCGTCATCCTTTAGGCCTCTCGTCCTCAACGCTTCCTGAGCAAGGAAATCAGTCCCTCGGAAATCTCATTTTCAAGACGTATTCTCAACCAAGTGAGCTAGCATATTCTGTTATTTGGATTGTTTAAATTCCTATATCACCGTACCTTAACCACTTGCTTGGAAGCTAGTTCAGCAGGCAAACCACGACAACTTTTTGCTGCTAATTCTGATGATATTGCATGCCATGTTCCATCAGATGCAATTATTAACCTTCCACCTGCTTTGGATAGATTCATAAAGACAGAAGTTAGCTTCCAGTCAATCTCGAAGGAGACAATGATGCACAGAATACCTTCACTTGTTTAATATACGGTATTGGAACAATATATTCGCCAACGTCCATGTCTACAATTGATCGTGTGGAGGCAGAAACCGCCTGGCCAACAACACGGAGGACCTACATGGGAAAGTGAAGCAAGCAAGCCATTACATATTTAGACATACAGTATCTTTCTGAAAGATATAGACGAGAGCTCAAATCATTAAAAAGCTAAGCCTTCCAACTTCTCCGCCGCTAGCCATAACACGTTCTCTTCTGCAAGCAATGGACAATCTAAGATATCGTGCTCCAAAACAGAAACTAAGGGTGACTAAAGCTGTCATGCATACTCCTCTTGATTATCTTTAAGTCTATGATCGACTGTCAAAGCTGCAGTAGCACCAACTTGAGAATCCAAAACGCACCGTGAGTCGTTTACAGATGACACAGTCACAGTTCAACCATCTACCACGACAGATATTGCAGTGGTTCCAGAAGTTCGACCTGTGAGTCGCTTACAGATGACACAGCCACAGTTCAACCATCTACCACGACAGATGTTGCAGTGGTTCCAGAAGTTTGACCTATAAAAAGAAGGAACAACAACAATGAAGCCCTTTTTCTAAAACAAAAACTAAGGGTGACTAAATCTATCATGCATACTCCTCTTGATTATCTTCAAGTCTATGACCAACTTCCAAAGCTGCAACAGCACCAACTTGAGAATCCAAAACGCAGTGAGAGTCACTTACAGATGACACGGTCACAGTTCAACTATCTACCAAGACAAATGTTGTAGTGGTTCCATAAGTTTCACCTATAAAGAAGAAACAACAACAACCACCAAGTCCTTTTTCTACTATGTGGCGTTGGTTATTGTTGGAGCAATTCAAGTCAGACTAATTGACTTCTGTACAGTAATGGCAGACCTTCCGAGCTCAGGGTAGGCTGGACCGATCTGCAAAGTTAAGACAGTTCAGATTGCGCAATTGAGTTTGCGTTCTGGACAGTCAGCCGACCCGCCGACCTGAACTGAATAGCACTTCTGAACAGAGGTTTTGTGCTATCAGCCTTCCAGACAAGCTGAACTAAAGTCAGACTGATCAGGCAGATCAGATCAGTCCAGTCAGCGCAATTGTATTTGTGTTCTGGTTGATCACTGACCTGCCGACCTCGGCACCTCAACACAACAAACGAGAGTTGTGCTCTCAGCCGCTTCCGCCGAGCAGAGCTCAACACGACAGAGCTGTAGAACAACGAATGTCCTCAGCCAAACAGCAGAGCTCAGCACAAAGCATAGCTCAGCAAGACAACGCTTCAGAACAACGAATGTTCTAAGCACAACACCAGAGCTCAGCACAAAGCAGAGCTCAGCTCGGCAATAACCTCAACAACTCAACTGGGCAGAGATCCGAGGTGAGTCCAGGACTCTGTCCTCAAGACATTATTGCTCCGGTATACTGTGCCCAGCCAGAGGAGCAACCGTATCCCAGGATACAACGGAGATTAGTTAAGACGAGCGGCACTGCAGTGTTGAACTCTACAAACTTGTTAGATGTCCTGAACTTCTCGGTATACTGAAATGCAGAGGTTGTATGAGGAGAGAATGAATATGCAGCGAGAGGTTGCAGAGAAAGAGAAGATTTTTTTAGTTGTTCCGAGTGTGTGTTCATAGAGGTCACCTTCGGCCACTATTTATAGGAAAATTCTGAGGTCAGTCTGTTACAGTCACTCCAATCTCAGCGGTTGGATCAGAAACCAGCTCGGCCTGAGCCATTGGATCAGATAACCGCACCAGATCTGCCCTTTGCCGTCAGATCAACTAACTATTCAATCTGAGTCGTCAGATCATAACAAATTCAGGTCTATTCGGCCGGTTAAATCTGAACAACTTTTTCAGAATTTAACCTTATCTTATCTTAACAACTTGGAGAGTTTGAACTGAAACAAACTCATCCTCGGCTGACAAGATCTGACCCGGTGCTACAGGGCCCGGCCTGTAGCCAAATCCGCTACCTGAGCCCATCAGGTACACAGCTCATGCCGCTACCTAAGCCCACGCCTAGGTACGGCTAAGCTGAGCCGACTTTCTTTTTATTTTGAGCATTAATTTCTCATTCACCCAGCATCGGAATCGAGTGATTCAAAAGCCTACACTTATCTACTCGTCGCGTAGATAATTAAGGACTCATTAGTTTCCACCTATCGAGGGTGAAACTAATCATAATATTAGCTCAAAGCACGTTGCTAACCACAGTTTTCAACTTGGCCTACTTTCAATTTCTTTCCATTTTCTCCTACAATCCCCCACGTGAATGGGAATTAATGCAGAGTGTTTATGCATACTCTACCGAGAAGTCAGACAAGAAAATGTTGCATCAGACAAGGTAGCTTTTGGCCTTGAACCTTTCTTAGTGAAATACTATCGGATCCACTTGGCTAATTAGTGAATTTAATGTCTTGAACTAATCAGCCTTTAGTGTGAACCTAGACAATAGTACTCACACCACATTTCCTTTAACACTTTTTGGTTCTCATGATTGTGTTCCTTTTGTCCATGAACCACCCGGTTTCAGAAAGTGTATTAGAGAACTTGGCCTTACAAAATAATCACAGAAACGGTCACACTTCACACTTACATAGGTGTTTCCCATCAAGAGTATTCTGTCATACTCCACTTGATATATCAAGATATAGGAACCATTGAAAGTCTCAGCTTACCCTCATTCCTCTGCAGACAACACTTTTATTTGACAGAATGGGTAAGTGCTTACTGATCTCTTATAACTTAGTTGTCTCATTGAACCAAGATTCTGGGATCTCTAGTCAACAAGGTTGAGTTACCGTTACAAAGAATCATGCATTATAGGTTTTAGTCTCATTCCGTTTGTCAAAATTGACATCGAATCTCTAGGCAAGCCTTTTGTAAGCGGATCTGCGAGATTCTCCTTTGATTTTACATAATCAATGGAGATCACGCCATTAGAGATCAACTACTTAATGGTATTCTGTCTCCAACGCATGTGTCGAGACTTACCATTATAGATGCTGCTTTGTGTTCGTCCTATAGCCGACTGACTATCACAGTGTATGTTAATAGGAGTGATTGGTTTAGTCCAACAGGACACATCTTCTAACAAATTCCGAAGCCTTTCAGCTTCTTCCCCGCCTTATCTAGTGCTATAAACTCCGCTTCCATAGTGGAACAGGCTATGCACGTTTGCTTCGTGGATTTCCACGACACAGCACCTCCACCAATAGTGAATAAATATCTACTCGTGGATTTGGAATCCTTACTGTCAGATTTCTAATTGGCATCACAATAGCCTTCCAATACTGCTGGATATCTCGAGTAATGTAATCCAAGATTCATTTTATACTTTAAGTATCTCATCACTCTATTCAGAGCATTCCAATGTTCATCACTTGGATTACTGGTAAACCTACTCAATTTGTTTACCGAACACGCTAATTCTAGTCTTGTACAATTCATTATGTACATTAGATTTCCAATCACTTGTGAGTACTCCAATTGAGCCATTGGCTCGCCTCGGTTCTTTCTTAAGTGAGTACTTAGGTCAAGTGGAGTCTTCAGTAGTTTCACATCAAACATATTGAAACGTTTTAGAACAGATTCAATATAGTGAGTGTAGAAAAATGTGAACATTAGATTATATATTTTTTCTACCTTGTTTATTATGTTTACTGTTTATAGCCGTTGTACTACAATGTAGCCATTGGAGTGTTTGGTTTGTTTTCCTTTGTTTGTTTGTATAAAGGGAGCACTTCTCAGCATTGCTCCTTACGGTTTTTGTATGGTGAATAACACCAAAGAGAACTTGATCTTATGATCTTATATAAAGAGAATTCTTCATGTTTATAGATTGTCTTCATGGTATCAGATCATTGGTTGAAAGTAGTGAGAAAAATTACTGAGGTAGTGAATCGCAGCTGTGAATCTCAGCTGGCCTGCTCTTGTTCATCTATATTGTTTTTCTCTTGTCCAGTTGCAAGAACAATCTCAAGCACACGAATAGTAAGCAGAGAAGAAAAGCAGAGGACAAAAGAAGCATACAAATATCAAAATTTATTTGCAGCAGAAAATTGTTGCAGAGGAAGTGGAGAAACGAGCTGGAAGGAAGAAACATATCGAAGAACAGAGAAGAAAGTAAGCGAGAAAAGATACAAAAAAGGAAGTACGGTTACTGAGGAAAAGGCAGAAAGATAAAACAAAGTTTTTTGAAAAAAACTAGTATAAAATTGCGGACCCAATACACGTATCCAGGAAAAGATACACGTGCATTTATCCAAGAGTTAGTGGAATTGCATGTTAATCTCGACACAACACGTGTCCTCCACTATCAGAGCTTCCAAGGGAAGCTTCTCCGTTTCGTACATACTCTCAAACCTTCTAATCTATTTTATTCTTTCTCCTTCTTCTGGTCTCTTTCTTCTCGATTTGAAACTCTTTCTTCTGGTGTTCTTCATCCTCTTCTCCTCAATACCTCTTAACTGTTTGTTTTTTAGCAATTAATATGTCATCCATCTCTACTCCCTTATCTACTACACATAGAGCTGGAGAAAGTTCTAAAGGTTTCCGCTGAAACAGTTGTTGTGCCTACTAATCATTCCCCCATGTTGGATAGTACTCCCATCATGGTAACAAACCATAAGCTTAACAGTCATAACTACCTATCTTGAAGCAAGGCAGTGGAGATGTTTGTAATGGGAAGGGGGGAAATGACTATATGTACGGGCACATGCAGATACCTGCATCTACAGATCCACAATATAGGCAATGGAAAAATCAGAATGCCATGATCATGTCATGGTTAATCAGCTCTATGACTCCAGAGGTTGGGGATAACTTCATCCTTTATTCCACAGCTAGTGATATTTCGAAAGCAGCAAGGGAGTTGTACTCCCAGAAGGACAACGTTGCAGAGATATATGAGTTGGAAACTCAAATAAATGAACTAAAGCAAGGAGACCAACTTGTGAGCACATACTACTCACAACTCACTCGTCTATGGCAACAAATTGACACATATGAGACTCACAATTGGTCTTCACCTGCTGATGCTCTTTCCTTTAGAAAATTTATTGAGAAAAAGAGGGTGTTTAGATTTCTACAAGGGCTGCGTAAGGAGTTTGATTCAGTACGCAGTAGGATGTTAGATATGAAACCTTTTCCTACTCTAAACACCGTTTTTTCTGAGGTCAAGATGGAGGAATCCCGAATCAAAGTGATGATGGGAGCCTCATCATTGTCAGATGGTTCAACACTAGTCATCTCTGCTAACCCTGATTCTGCTACCTCCACTGTTGCCACAACTATATATAAAGGACCACAACATAATGGTAGACCCTATTGTAAGTATTGTAAACGTCCAGGTCATTCCGATAACAACTGTTACAGTAGGCCTGATTCAAAGGTTCAGAGGCCACCTAGACCGTTTGGTAGCAACTGGAGAGGAAACTCATCATCTTGGAGAAATGATCACTGGAAGGGAGGCAGAAATCAAGGAAGAGCACAAGGCTCAATGGCTCAACTTGTGAATCAAGTGGAAGCAGAAAATAACCCATGCACTCAATCTGACACCCAGTCTAACACACCTATACAGCAACAACTTGATGCAATATTCAAGATTCTTGGGCACCAACAATCAGATAAGACACAATCTGACACTGTTGTTCCTTCAACTGCTACAATGGCTCACCAGACAGGTATTACTAGTTCATCTGTCTGTGATAGGCATATACCATTTGGATTGTTGATTCAGGGGCATCTGATCAAATGACTTACAAAAAAACCTTCTCATGGATTTTAAATGGTTTTCATCCCCTAAATATGTTCAGGTAGCTACTGGTTCAAGAGTTCATATACTGGGCAAAGGAACTGTTACACTTATTAATCAGTCAAAACTATATAATGTGCTTTATATACCTAGTCTATGTTTTAATTTAATTTTTGTTAGGAGACTCACTATTGATAATCACTGCATGGCCTCCTTCTCATCCTTTGAAGTAATATTTCAGGAAATTTCTACGGGGGAGAGGATTGGCAGTGCTAAGTCTCTCAATGGCCTCTACTTTTTTGGCACCAGAGAAACAGGTAACAGTCTTAGCTATGTTACTGAGTCCAAAGTTGATAATGGTCTCAGAAACTCAACCAAGAACTATATTTTTCTATGGCATAAACGTCTAGGTCATCCAAATTTTGTGTATCTTAAGAAGATTATGCCTAAGTGAGTTGGCTAAGAAAACTAAGTCTTCTTACCCAGCTAAAACTGTATGCTCCATTTCAGGCTTTCAATCTAATACACTCAGATATTTGGGGACCTGCTAGAGTGAGTAATATCAATGGTGCAAAATGGTTCATTTCATTTATTGATGATCATACCCGGATTTCTTGGGTATTCCTTATGAAGCATAAATATGAGGCTGGAACAATCATTCAGAACTTTATTATTTTTGTTAAAATCAGTTTAATACTACCATTAAAACTCTAAGAAAAGACAATGGACTAGAATACTTGGATAAAACAGTGCAGCTGTTTCTTGCAAGTTAGGGCATTCATCATCAGACGTCTCGTACGTACACACCCCCACAGAATGGGGTGGCAGAGAGGAAGAATCGACATTTGCTTGAAGTCACCAGATCTATTATGTTTAATAAAGATGTACCTAAGTTTTATTGGGGAGAAGCAGTTCTAACTGCCATATACCTTATTAATCGGATGCCTTCTAGAATTCTATCTTTTAAGTCTCCTATTGATGTGCTTCAAGAAAAATATCCATTTACACATGTTATATCTGCTCTACATGCAAAAATATTTTGTAGTACAGCATATGATTATCTGTCACCTCACATGAGAGGTAAGTTAGAAAACCGAGCTGTAAAATGTATCTTCATAGGGTACTCTAACACACAAAAAGGGCATAAATGTTATGACCCTTACTCTAGAAAATTATATGTTACATTAGATGTAAAAATTGATGAAAACAGTGACTGTTATCCTTTATCATTTGCTTCTACTAAGATCATTGAATCTGATTTTTGGAGTGTTATTGATATTTCCTCTAATACTAAGAATTCACCTGAGTGCCCTATAGAATAGGTCTCTGCAGCTCTTAATTCTAGTACAGGTATCAGTGAAGTACAAACTGGGTATACTGAGCAACGATCAAGATTACCAATTACTCAAGTATATCATAGACGCAAGTTGCATTAGATAGGTCTGGAACAATAACAAGACATGTCTGAAGAAACACAAAAGGATCTGAGTCCAACCGACAGTCCAGGTTTGCATACTTCTATGACAAAACCAGAATCCCAACAAATGGACTCTGTTCTGGATGACATGCCAAATGCACTCCAAAAAGATATAAGAACCTGTATTAAACACCCATTAAATAGGTGTGTATCTTATGCATCTTTGACTCCGACTTTTACTGCATTTACTATTGCTCATACCAGTCTTTATTCATGATGCATTAAAGCATTCTGAGTGGCACAAGGTTGTCCAAGAAGAAATGCATGCGCTTGTTACTAATCATACATGGGATTTGGTAGAAAGACATAAATCCATGAAATTTGTTGGCTGTAAGTGGGTTTTTTCCATAAAATATAATACAGATGGTTCGGTTAGTCGATACAAAGCTAGACTAGTTAGAAACTCTTGCCCCAGTTGCTAAGCTTAATAAAGTTAGAATTCTGTTTACTCTAGCAGTTAACTTAGATTGGAAGTTGATACAACTTGATGTTAAAAATGTCTTTCTAAATGGGAATCGTAATAAGGAAGTGTTTATAGACATTCCACCGGGTTTTGTTAATTCTGAAAATAAGAACAAAGTATGTAAACTAAGAAAGGCACTATATGGCTTGAAACAATCACCTAGAGAATGGTTTAAAAGGTTCACTAATGTTGTTCTTTCTCATGGATTTACACAGGCACATAGTGATCATACTTTATTCTCAAAGGGTCTTGGTTCTGGAAAGATTATTGTTTTAATTGTGTATGTTGATGACATAATATTAACTGCAATGACAATCAAGATATTGATGATATCAAAAGTCATTTAGCTACTGTATTTGACATTAAGGATCTTGGATATCTTAGATACTTTCTGGGCATGGAAATAGGTAGAACTAAAGATAGCATTAGTATTTCACAAAGAAAATATGTCCTTGACTTGCTTTCTGAAACAGGTATGCTTGGTTGTAAACTATTTCAAACTCTTGTTGGTGCTAGTTCTAGGTCTGAATCTGGTAAACACTGAACCCGCTAATAAGTTGAGTTATCAGCGGCTTGTTGATAAATTAATTTATTTATCACACACTAGACCTGATATTTGTTATGCTGTAAGCTATGTAAGTCAGTTTATGCACAATCCTACTAAGCATCATCTTACTGCAGTTATGAGAATACTCAGGTACCTAAAAAGTGCTCTTGGACAATGTCTACATTTTAAAAGATCAGAGGATATGAGCCTAATTGTATTCACCGATGCTGATTGGGGTGGATCCCCTACTGATATGAGGCCAACAACCGGGTATGGGACATTTCTTTGAGGAAATCTTGTTACTTGGTGCAGTAAAAGACAGCCGATTGTATCTCGAAGCAGTGCAGAAGCTAAATTGAGAGCCTTGGTATTGGAGCTGTGTGAAGGAATCTGGATTAATTGAGTGATTAACGATTTAGGATTAACTGCTACTCTGCCTATTCAACTTTATTGTGATAATATTTCTGCAATCCATATGATTGAAAATCCAATACAACATGATAAATCCAAGCACATAGAGATTGATCGTTACTTCATCCGTAAAAATACTGAAGCTCAAGTCATCAGAATCTTACATGTATCTTCTCAACAACAAATTGCTGATATCTTCACTAAGCCCGTTTCCATTCGGATATTTCATGAGTTACTTAGCAAACTTGGTTGTATGAACATATAAACCAAGTTTGAGAGGGTGTGTAGAAAAATGTGAACATCACATTATATATTTTTCCTACCATGTTTATTATGTTTACTGTTTATAGCCGTTGTACTACAATGTAACCGTTGGGGTGTTTGTTTTGTTTTCCTTTGTTTGTTTGTATAAAAGGAGCACTTCTCAGCATTGCTCCTTACGGTTTTTGTATGGTGAATAACACCAAAGTGAACCTGATCTTATGATACTATATAAAGAGAATTCTTCATGTTTATAGATTGTCTTTAGTGAGTTTGTGACAACACAAGTCCTTAGGTTATTCTAGAAATTTTAATTCCTAGAATAACTTTAGCAACTCCCATATCCTTCATGTCAAAGTTCATCGTCAACATCTTTGTATTTAAGATGATATCCCGAGTACTTCCCATGATTAGCATGTCATCCACATAGAGACATATTATCACATACGCATTTTGTGTGTTCTTAATATAGACACACTTGTCACACTTATTGCTCTTGAAACCATTAGCTAACATAGATTGATCAAATTTCAAGTGCCACTGTTTGGGAGCTTGCTTAAGTCTGTACAGGGACTTAACGATTTTTCTGGAACCACAAACCCTTCCGGTTGTTCCATATAGATTTCTTCATCTAACTCACCATTCAGAAAAGCAGTATTCACATCCATCTGGTGGATTTCCAGATTATAGACTGCAGTAATAGCAAATAGGATCCTTATAGAAGTGATTCTAGTTACCGATGAGTAGGTGTTGAAAAAGTCAAAGTCTTTCTTTTATCGATAGCCTTTAGCTACCAACTGGGCTTTGTACTTTTCGATAGACCCATCCTCTTTCAACTTCTTCTTAAAAATCCACTTGCACCTGAGTGGTTTACTTCCTGGCGGAAGATCAACCAATTCCCAAGTGTGATTCTGAAGACTCGAGTCTATCTCACTGTTAATTGCCTCTTTCCAGAATAGAGCTTCTGGAGTTGACATTGCCTCGGAAAAGTTCCTTAGCTCATTTTCTACCATATAGGTTAGAAAATCCAGACCAAACGAAGTTGGTATTCTAGCATGCTTGCTTTGACGAAGATCCTCATCACCTTAAGTAGTCGCCTCACGCATTCGCTTCCCCGTTCTTGTTTCTTCTTCTTGTTTCTTGTCTTTCCTCGGAAAGACCTCGAAGAACACTGCGTTCCTTGGCTCCATGATGACGTTTTCATGTATGTCAGAAACATCCGATTTGTGCACCAAGAAACGATATGCACTGCTATTTGTTGCATATCCGATGAATATGCAATCAACCATTTTAGGCCCAATTCTTACTCGTCTTGGTTTAGGTACAATAACCTTAACCAGACACCCCCACACTTTCAAGTATTTGTTGCTAGGCTTGTTGCCTTTCCAAAGCTCATACGGGGTTTCATCCATCAGCTTGGATGGAATTCTATTCAAAATGACGCTAGCTGAGAGAACGGCTTCCCCCCTACAATGTTTGAGGTAAGCCCGAACTTATCAACATAGCATTCATCATCTCTTTTAAAGTTTGGTTTTTGCGTTCAGCAATACCATTCGATCGAGGTGTATATGGTGCAGTCGTTTGATGAATAATGCCGTGTTCTGAACAGAATTCATTAAATGGTGCATCATATTCGCCACCTCTATCACTACGAATTGCTTTAATTCGTTGGTAAGTTGATTCTCAACTTCATTTTTTTAGTCCTTAAAAGCATCAAGGGCCTCGTCTTTTCTACTTAGCAAATAGACATAACTGTATCGTGTGCAATCGTCGATAAAAGTTACGAAATACTTTTTACCACCTCTCGTTTGCACAAACTTTAAATCACACACACCGGTATGAATTAAATCCTAAGGTTCAGTGTTCCTTTCTATTGAAGGAAATGGCGCATTTACCATCTTCGCTTCAACACATATTTGGCATTTCTCATTTTCAAATTTTAATTTGGGCAACAAGTCAAGATTAATCATACGTTGTAATGACTTATAATTCACATGTCCCAAACGAAAATGCCATGAACAATAAGATTCAAACATGTAAACAAAAGAGGAAGCAATATCATTAGCCTATGCGGGCAAATCTTTCTTTGGTACAATAGTGATGACATTTAATTTGAACATCCTATTTGTCAAGTACCCCTTCCCTAAATACATGTCATTTTTCGAAAGAATAACCTTATTGGATTCTAACACTAGTCTAAAGCCATGCATGATTAGAAGAGATCCAGATACTAAATTCTTCCAAATGTTGGGGATGTGTAGCACATTTTGCAGAGTCAGATGCTTCCCCGAGGCCAGTTTCAGAACAACTTTGCCCCTTGCCTTCAATCTTCGAAGAGGACGAGTTCCCCATGTAAAGCTATTCATTTTCCCGGGCTGGTACTCTGTGAACATCTCTCTGCTGGAGCAGACATGTCTTCTGGTGCCAGTATCAACCCACCACTCGAGCATGTTCCCCACTGCATTGCACTCTGAGACCACCGCACAGAGGTTCAGATCATCCATGTCATCGACTACGTTGGCCTTTGCCTTGGTCTGCTTCTCTTTGGGCTTTCTACACTCATTGATGACGTGCCCCTGAATGCCACAGTTGTAGCATTTTCTAGTGAACTTCTTGGCTATCTGTTTGCCTTGTTCACCCCGAGCTGGCCCTTCTTTTTCTTGGCCTCTGCAACATGGGCCTTGGCCTGACTAGCACTTGTCTGTGGCTTCCATTCGATCTGCGGTTGTCTTCCTCTATGCGGAGTCAGAAAATCAGATCTTCCAATGTCATCTCCTTTCGCTTGTGCTTTAGATAACTTCTGAATTCCCTCCACGAAAGAGGTAGTTTCTCTATCACCGCAACCACCACGAAAGATTTACTAAGTACCATGCCCTCCTCTTCCATCTCGACTACCAACGTCTGAAGTTCCTCAACTTGAGAAACAACAGTGCGAGAGTCAGACATTTTGAAATCCAGGAACTTGCCGACAATAAACTTCTTAGCACCAGCATCTTCCATAAGGTTTTCTTTTCCAAAGCCTACCACAATGACTTTGCAGTTTTGTACGTACAGTACAAACCATACAAGGAGTTGTTCAAGCACCCACAGAATATGGCTCAGACAAACATAATTGTTGAAGTTCCAGGCCTCAACAAAGAGTTCGTGTTCCATATTTTGGGTCTGGTCCTCCTCAGAACCCCCACAAGCGGGTCCTCTGTCAGGAAAGAAGCCAATCCCATGGCAATCAATAAGAACAACATCTTCTGCTGCCAACATTTGAAGAAGCTCCCACTGTACTTCTCCGGTTTCTCCACTTGGGCCACTGCAGGACCCTGCGCAGGAACATTCTTTGGCACCCCAGCATTTCTGTGCCATTGGAGCAGAGCTTTGCACGTCTGCGCCCTGAACTAAGCTTGAACTCGCGTTCTTCGTAAGTTTATGTTAAAGAAACACACTGGAATCAGTATAGAATCAAAACCAATAACGTCTTAAAAATTGTTGGAAATAATTCAAGTTTGACTAATTGACTTCTGTACAGTAATGGCCGACCTTCCGAGCTCAGGGTAGGCTGGACCGATCTGCAAAGTCAAGACATTTCAGATAGCGTAATTGAGTTTGCGCTCTGGACAGTCGGCCGACTTGCTGATCTGAACTGAATAGCACTTTTAAACAGAGGTTTTGTGCTATCAGCCTTCCAGACGAGCTGAGCTAAAGTCAGACTGATCAGACAGATCAGATCAGTCAAGTCAGCGCAATTGTAATTGCATCATGGGCTGATCACCCACCTGCCGACCTCGGCACCTCAGCACAACAAACGAGAGTTGTGCTCTTAACCGCTTCAGCCGAGCAGAGCTCAGCACGGCAGAGCTGTAGAACAACGAATGTCCTTAGCCAAACAGCAGACCTTAGCATAAACCAGAGCTCAGCTCGGCAATAACCTCAACAACTCAGCTGAGCAGAGATCCGAGGTGAGTCCAGGACTCTGTCCTTAAGACGTTATTGCTCCGGTATACTGTTCCCAACCAGAGAAGCAACTGTCTCCCAGGATACAACGGAGATCAGTTCAGACGAGCGGCACTGCAGCGTTGAACACTAAGAACCTAATAGATGTTCTGAACTTCTCGGATACTGAAATGCAGAGGTTGTATGAGGAGAGAATGAATATGCATCGCGGGAGATTGCAGAGAAAGAGAAGATTTTTTAATTGTGTCCACAGATATCACCTTCGGCCACTATTTATATGGAAATTCTGAGGTCAGTCCAATCTCAGCTGTAGGATCAGAAACCAGCTGGGCCTGAACCATTGGATCAAATAACCGCACCAAGTCTGCCCTTAGCTGTCAGATCAACTAACTGTTCAATATGAGCCGTCAGATCATAACAGATTCAGGTCTGTTCGACCGGTTAAATCCGAACAACTTTTTCAGAATTAAACCTTATCTTATCTTCACAACCTAGAGAGTTTGAACTGAAACAAGCTCCTTCTCAGCTGACAAGATCCGACCCGATGCTACAGGAACCGGCCTGGAGTCTGCAGCCCGCAGCCCAGCCTGTAGCCCAATCCTCTACCTGAGTCCATCAGGTACGCAGCTCAGTCCGCTACCTGAGCCCACACCCAAGTACGACTGAGCTGAGCTGAATTTTCCTTTACTTTGAATATTAATTTCTCATTCACCCGGTATCGGAATCGAGTGATTAAAAGCCTACAATTATCTACTCGTCGCGTAGATAGTTAAGGACTCATTAGTTTCCACCTATCACTGGTGAAACTAATCATAAAATTAGCTCAAAGCACGTTGCTAACCACAGTTTGCAACTAGGCCTACTTTCAATTTCTTTCCATTTTCTCCAACAGTTATATGGATCTCTTGCGCATTATTTATTTATTTTATTCTGTTTTTTTGAGTTGTAGCCTATATCCTACCCTCTTATTGTGTCTCCTAGTACCAACGCATAATATGCACATTTAGAATACACATCTTTCAAAATATCATATCATTCTAACCGTGTCCGGTCTAAGTACCTAAAGTTCTCACTATCTTATATCCTCTACATGACACCGGCTATATGAATCAATTGTCTCTGCTGTTCTCTATCATTGACCATATTATCCTCAATTGTTATATAAGTCATATCCTTTATTATCGTCTCTCTTCATGTTTTCTTTGGTCTCTCTATCTCACATTTAATATGTACCTCATTCATTATCTTACACTGTCTAACAGGTGCATCTGCAAGACGCCTAATAGGTGCACATACCCTCGTAACCTTGACTCTCCCATCTTCTTTTCTATAGGAGCCACACAACGTTTCTCCTTATATGTTCGTTTCTTATTTTATCCTTTCTTATATGTGCATACATCCATGTTAACATTCTCATTTTCGTCACTCGTATCTTTTTTCGTGCTCATAAATGACTGCCTAATATTCAGACCCGTACAACAGTGCATGCCTAACTGCTGTCCCATAAAACTTTCTTTTAAATTTTAAAGGTATTTTCCTATTACAAAGAAGACCTCACCCACTTCTCCACTGTAACCATCCTGCTACTACCTTGTGATTCACACCCTTGTCAATCCCTCCATCTTTCAATAGTATAAATTCTAAATAACTACAACTCACACTCAAGTGAAACTCTTAGTCTTCCAGTTTCACACAATGTTCTAATGTCATTCTTTTCTTGCTATCATTAAATTTCATATGTTCTGTCTTTTTTAGCTCAATTTGAAGCCGTTTTCCTCTAGTTTCTTCAGCCAACATTCCAGCTTAGCATTGACTCCTTCACTAGTCTCATTCACTAGCACAGTGTCATATGCAAATAGTATGGTCCACCGAACTCTATTTTGAAAGTGTCCAGCGAACTTATCTATAACTAAAGTAAATAAATATGAACTTAATTCCAATCCTTGGTGTAAACCCGCTCTAACAGGAAAAAAAATTTACTCAGGCTCCACGCAACATAAATCTAGTTATGGATATGTGTTTTCAAGGACAACTGACAAACTTCTCCTCTGGAATTCTTTGCCAGTTTTCACAAATCCCCCAACCAGTACTCGAGGCTCAATGCAACATACATCTTGTTGTGAATATATGTGTTTTCAAGGACAACTGCCCTGGAAGCCTTTGTCAGTTTTCACAAATCCCGCAACCAGTGCTCGAGGTAATGCTTGTAGCCACTCATCTCGGTGAAGCCCAAAAGGAATGGCACTTAAAACATGATTGGGAAGATTACCTTTTGAATAAATTGCACACGAATTCCCATTGACTCCATCAAACACCTGAAGAATACAAACCCCAGCAATTATGATTTCCCTCGGGGTAACAACTTCCAGGATAGCGAAAGACCCTTAGTTGAGTTGGCTAGTAGTATTCCCCCACCCCAGGACTCTGAGTTCGAGTCCCCCTACTCTCAAAAAAAAAAAGCTTCCAGGATAGAACTATTGACACACCTAATGATCTATTGAACTATTTCGTAAACTCAAATACTTCCATCACATGCAAATAACCATTGCAAAATAAAATATGGCCACATACATGCCTTATCTCACTACCCCTTATGTCGAATTCTATGGTAACAGTTGGTGAACTTCCGTTAGAAGTATGATAAAAGGGATAATAGCTCTAATTTCTTCAAACTTCCTGCATGAGAATCAACTTCCCTGAATCAATCAATGAACTAAGAGAAGCAGAAATAACTAAACCAGCTAGGGCAAAAGGAATTAGCTGGATCAAGCAAGCATGAATTTGTTGGAGAAAAGTTAGTTGTGGGAATCGGAAAATTTTGGATGGCAAGTGGATTTTGTCAAACACCATACTTTGGGCTTAATTACGATTAGTATTCGTTAATCAAAAACGAAAACTAAAAATTCCTAAATTATCTATGTAACGCGTAGATGAATTTAGGTTGTTGAATCACTCGATTCTGATACCGGGTGAATGAAAAATTAACGCTCAAAGTTGGAGTAACATTGGAAGTTATTTGGCGGTTTCTTCCACTACCAATAACTACTCGGTGGTTATTGCAGTAGTGGGGCGGTTTCTTCCACTACCAATAACTACTCGGTGGTTATTGCAGTAGTGGGGCGGTTTCTTCCAATCTAACGGTACAGATCAAAACTGATTGATCTAACGGTACGCATCCAATCATCTGATAACTTCCAGTAACTTCTTCCTCTCTATAAATTCCTTTCATGTTGAAACGTTTTAGATAGAGATTTCGAAAATCTAAAGGCGTACGCAGCTTCTTCTTCTTCTACTTCTGTTTTTCATAAAACGTTTTCTTGCATTCATTGCGTTCGAGAAATCAGAGCACCTTACAGGTTCGTCGAGTTCTTACGTTGCAGTGCCGTTCGTATGAACAGAAGCCGTTGTATCCTGGGAGACGTTTGCTACTACCGGTTGGGCACAGAATACCGGAGCAATTTGTCTTAAGGACAGAGTCCTAGACTCGCCTCGGTTTGCATTTTCTTTATGCGTTGTTGAACAGCATGTTTATGCATTTTGGATAAATTGTTCACTTCTTTTATGTTGAAACATTACTGTTTCAACCATATTCTTAATTGCCATGCTCAGTGCTTACACGTTGGTTTACATTGTTTCATTATACCGCATATCATTTTTGTACATATTGATAATATTGTTAATTATTAATTATGGACCTAACAATCTTAAGACAAAAATTTTTTTCAACTTTCAATTATGTCTTTCTGTACTGTTTAAACAGAATTCTGCTTCTGTTTAATTTCTGGATGAGAAAACAGAACTAGTTTCTGTTTCATTTCTGTACGTGTCAACAGAATTTGTTTCTGTTTTGTTGCGAAAGTTGACGGTTCGACACGAACAGTGTAACATGTTTTGTTTCTGTATTTCCACAGAAATCTGAAATTGTTCTGATCTATCTGTTTTGATGCACTTTACAGTGATGGAAAGTGAAGGGTCAAACTCTTTCAATGGCGAGTACCTTGGTCCGTCCGAGGAAGTGAATTCTGCTGTTCCATATGTTAGACAGGCTGAGAAACCTGAAAGGTTCGAAGGAAGCGATTCCCATTTCATAAGTTGGCAACAGAAAATGCTGGTTTTCCTGACCACGTTAGGCCTGGCCGAGTGTCTGACCGAGAATCCTCCGGTGGGTGTACCGGTCGAGGACCTGAACCTAAATATGCTGGATAGCTGGCTTGATAAAGCTTGGGATTATAAGGACTTCCTTTGTTTGAATTATATATTGAGTTGCCTTGAATTTCCTCTGTATAGGCGTTATCACACCTTTACAACTGCGAAATCATTGTGGCAAGCCTTAGATAAGGAATTCCGCCCAAAGGATTTCAACAGGAAGAAATTTACTATTTGTAAATTTTTTGATTACAGGATGTCGGAGTCTCGGTCTGTTATGGTACAGATGGAAGATATTCAGAGGTTGATGTATGGAATGGAGGAAGAGGGTGTTTTCCTTAGTGAATCATTCACTGTAGTTGCTATAATTGATAAGCTGCCTCCTTCGTGGAGGGAGTTCAGTAGCAAGCTCAAATATGAGCAGAAGAATATGTCAATGGGAGATTTGTTCTTCCGATTGCGCATCGAAGAGGACAAACGCGGATTTAACTAAAGAGCTGTGAACATTTTGCAACCGTTGTATTCATGAAGGGAAACTGGTGCAAGAAATAGTTAATGAGAATGCATCTACTTCTGCTTATATGCTTGAGTCTTCTTGTTTATGGCATTTACGTTTGGGACACGTTAATTACAAATCAATTCAAAGAATGATTAATCTTGATTTGTTGCCTAAACTGAATATGACTAAGAAAAAATGTCAAGTTTGCGTTGAAGCGAAAATGACTAAGGCTCCTTTTCTTTCGATTGAAGGAAACACTGAAATGTTAGATTTAATTCATACAGATGTGTGTGATTTAAAGTTTGTGCAAACAAGGGGTGGTAAAAAGTACTTTGTAACTTTTATTGACGATTGCACTAGATACTGTTATGTTTATTTGCTAAGTAGCAAAGATGAGGCCGTTAATGCTTTTAAGGATTATAAGAATGAAGTTGAAAATCAACTTAGCAAACGAATTAAGATAATTCGTAGTGATAGAGGTGGCGAATATGATGCACCGTTTAATGAATTCTGTTCAGAACATGACATTATTCATCAAACAACTGCGCCATATTCACCTCAATCCAATGGTATTGCTGAACGCAAGAATCGAACTCTTAAAGAGATGATGAATGCTATGTTGATAAGTTCGGGTTTACCTCAGAACTTGTGGGGGGAAGCAATCCTCTCAGCCAACGTCATTTTAAACAAAATTCCATCTAAGAAGATGGATGTAACCCCTTTCGAGCTTTGGAAATGCTACAAGCCTAGTTACAAATACTTGAAAGTGTGGGGGTGTCTGGCGAAGGTGGCTGTACCGAGACCAAGACAGGTGAAAATTGGGCCTAAAACGGTTGATTGCATATTTATTGGTTATGCAACTAACAGTAGTGCATACCGGTTCTTGGTGCACAAGTCAGATATTCCTGACATACATGAAAACGTTGTCATGGAGTCAAGGAATGCAGTGTTCTTTGAAGACGTCTTTCCGAGGAAAGACAAAATTCAAGAAGAAACAAGGTTTGGTAAGCGATTGCGTGAGGCGACTCCTCAAGGAGATGAGGAGCTTCGTCAAAGCAAGCGTGCCAGAATGCCAACTTCGTTTGGACTGGATTTTCTAACCTATATGGTAGAAAATGAGCCGAGGAATTTTTCCGAGGCTATGTCAACTCCAGAAGCTCCATTCTGGAAAGAGGCAATTAACAGTGAGATAGACTCAATTCTTCAAAATCACACTTGGGAGTTGGTTGATCTTCCACCTGGAAGTAAACCACTTGGTTGCAAGTGGGTTTTCAAGAAGAAACTGAAAGAGGATGGGTCTATTGAAAAGTATAAAGCCAGGTTGGTAGCTAAAGGCTATCGACAAAAGGAAGGCTTTGACTTTTTTGACACCTACTCACCAGTGACTAGGATCACTTCTATAAGGGTGCTAGTTATTGCTGCAGTCTATAATTTGGAAATCCATCAGATGGATGTGAAGACTGCTTTTCTGAATGGTGAGTTGGATGAAGAAATCTATATGGAACAACCCGAAGGGTTTGTGGTTCCAGATTAAGAGTCTAAAGTTTGTAGACTCATTAAATCCTTGTATGGACTTAAGCAAGCGCCCAAACAGTGGCACTTAAAGTTTGATCAAGCTATGTTAGCTAACGGTTTCAAGATCAATGAGTGTGACAAGTGTGTCTATATTAAGAGCACACAGAATGCTTATGTGATAGTGTGTCTCTATGTAGATGACATGCTAATCATGGGAAGTACTCGGGACATAATCTTAAACACAAAGAAGATGTTGACGAGGAACTTCGATATGAAGGACATGGGAGTTGCCAATGTTATTCTAGGAATTAAGATTTCTAGGGTGACTGAGGGACTCATACTGTCACAAACACACTATATTGAATCAGTCCTGAAACGGTTCAATATGGATGATGTGAAACCGAAAAAGACCCCGCTTGACTTAAGTATGCACTTAAGGAAGAATCGAGGCGAACCTGTAGCTCAGTTGAAATACTCTCAGGTGATCGGGAGTCTGATGTACATAACGAATTGTACAAGACCAGACTTAGCGTGTTCGGTAAACAAGTTGAGCAGGTTTACCAGTAATCCAAGTGATGATCATTGGAAAGCTCTTAACAGAGTGATGAGGTATCTGAAATACACAATGAATCTTGGATTACACTATACAAGATATCCAGCAGTATTGGAAGGATACTGTGACGCAAACTGGATATCAGATTGTAAAGATTCTAAATCCACCAGTGGATACTTATTCACTGTAGGTGGTGGTGCTGTGTCATGGAAGTCTACAAAGCAAACGTGCATAGCTCGGTCAACTATGGAAGCTGAGTTTATAGCACTCGATAAAGCTGGGGAAGAAGCTGAATGGCTTCGAAATTTCCTAGAAGACATTCCATGCTGGCCTAAGCCAATCGCTCCTATAAGCATACACTGTGACAGTCAGTCAGCTATAGGACGAGCTCAAAGCAGCATCTATAATGGTAAGTCACGACACATACGTCGGAGACATAATACCATTAAGCAGTTGATCTCTAATGGCGTGATTTCCATTGATTACATAAAATCAAAGGAGAATCTTGCGGATCCGCTTACAAAAGCTTTGCCTAGAGATCAAATGTCAAAGTTGACAAACGGAATGGGACTTAAGCCTACAAAGCATGAATCTTTGTAACGGTAACCCAACCTTGTTGACTAGAGATCCCAGAATCTAGGTTCAATGGGAAAACTAAGTTATAAGGATTCAGTTAGCACTTACTCATTCCGTTAAATAAAAGTGCTGTCTGCAGAGAAATGAGGGTAAGCTGATGCTTTTAATGATGTCCTATAAATTAAGTGGGGTATGGCAGAATACTCTTGATAGGAATCACCTATGTAAGTGTGAAGTGGGGCCGCTTCTATGAGAATTCTGAGAGGCAAGAATTCTCTAATACACTTTCTGAAACCAGGTTATTCATGGCCAAAATGAACACAACCATGAGAACCAAAAAGGGGTGTTAGAGGAAATGTTGTGTGAGTATCATTGTCTAGGTTCACACTAAAGGCTGATAGTTCAAGACATTAGTTCACTACCCAGCCGAGTGGATCCGATGGTACATCACTAAGAAAGGTTCAAAGCCAGAAGCTACCTCTTCTGAGGCAACATATCCTTATCTGATTTCTCGATAGAGTCTGCATTCACATTTGCATTAATTTCCATTCATGTGGGGGATTGTTGGAGAAAAGTTAGTTGTGGGAATCGGAAAATTTTGGATGGCAAGTGGATTTTGTCAAACACCATACTTTGGGCTTAATTACGATTAGTATTCGTTAATCAAAAACGAAAACTAAAAATTCCTAAATTATCTATGTAACGCGTAGATGAATTTAGGTTGTTGAATCACTCGATTCTGATACCGGGTGAATGAAAAATTAACGCTCAAAGTTGGAGTAACATTGGAAGTTATTTGGCGGTTTCTTCCACTACCAATAACTACTCGGTGGTTATTGCAGTAGTGGGGCGGTTTCTTCCACTACCAATAACTACTCGGTGGTTATTGCAGTAGTGGGGCGGTTTCTTCCAATCTAACGGTACAGATCAAAACTGATTGATCTAACGGTACGCATCCAATCATCTGATAACTTCCAGTAACTTCTTCCTCTCTATAAATTCCTTTCATGTTGAAACGTTTTAGATAGAGATTTCGAAAATCTAAAGGCGTACGCAGCTTCTTCTTCTTCTACTTCTGTTTTTCATAAAACGTTTTCTTGCATTCATTGCGTTCGAGAAATCAGAGCACCTTACAGGTTCGTCGAGTTCTTACGTTGCAGTGCCGTTCGTATGAACAGAAGCCGTTGTATCCTGGGAGACGTTTGCTACTACCGGTTGGGCACAGAATACCGGAGCAATTTGTCTTAAGGACAGAGTCCTAGACTCGCCTCGGTTTGCATTTTCTTTATGCGTTGTTGAACAGCATGTTTATGCATTTTGGATAAATTGTTCACTCCTTTTATGTTGAAACATTACTGTTTCAACCATATTCTTAATTGCCATGCTCAGTGCTTACACGTTGGTTTACATTGTTTCATTATACCGCATATCATTTTTGTACATATTGATAATATTGTTAATTATTAATTATGGACCTAACAGAATTCACAACAGAGCTTCACTTTGGAATTTCCAGCAAACCTCAAGAAACATGACACAAATAACAGGACTTAGAAAATATTTACTAGCTGACCAAATAATTATACTCCAAATTCAGCTTTATAAAGAAACAGAGGATATGTTCTTCCCCAAGCAAACTGAATCACAAGAAAGAAAGGTATTCAAACAGAGGCTACTTACACCAAATACACAGAAGGATGATAAAGGGCTCTCTGGAATCCTCTGGCTGAAGTAACAACGCCCGCTCTGATACCAATTGAAGTAACAATAATTGCTCTGATACCAATTGAAGTAAAAACGGATTCAAAACACAACACACGTATAAAGCAAAACTCACTTTAATATTCGGAAAATAACTCAAAACCGAACATCTAAACTGGGCACCTTTGCATTCGCCGGCTGCCCCCCTTTTATAGACTAAACTTGTCTAAACTAAACCTAAACCCTATAGGAATAGATAACTACCATTATAGAAACATACCATATCCAAACTCCTAACATATAGGAAACTTATAATCCTAGTATAACAAGGAAATTAACCAACACTGGCAGTCTCTCTTCATCAAGAAATAATCTTCCTCTTCTTGGACTGTAACTGCCCAACCATGTCTCACTTTTGGCTTTTCCATCTTTTCATTTCTCATCTCTCTCCTTAGCAGAGCAGCTAAAGGCACAAATTATTCATGATAACCGTTGCTCCTTTCTCTTGATCCCATCATCACTTCGCACCAATTTCACTCCACTAAAATTCCCCTAATTACATAAAGCACTCATTACTTTTGCAACGATCTTAGCATGTCCACAGTACTATCACCCCAGTTTCTCTATCATCATAAAAGTAATCAAAGCTTTCACTCCACAACAATCCAAAGGAACCAATAAACAATCAAGATGATTGATTGCCACAAAAACCCAACAAGCCAAAGGAGCCAATAATCAATCAAGCTGATTGACTACCACAAAAACCCAGGTGAGAAAAGTGGCAAGTTTCAAACTTTATCTGCAACCATGAATAAAGAAACGCCAAGGCACCCAGGATTTGGCAAAACCCTTCAGCCTTCATATCAGGTAGTTGAAAAAGTGAAATTTCAGAATTGAATTAACCAAAACAGGCAGAAACAAAGAGTTTACCTCAAAGAGACAAGAAATTTGTTTATGGGTACTATGCTTCTCATACTACTTCGAAAAAGGAGAAAAAGTATAATTCCGACCAGATAGAGACTGCAAAACATTCTTTCACGCCAACAAGACAAAGAAGCAAGAAAGAAAAAAAAAACAACGCGGAGACCAAGAAGGCCGATTGATGACTAAAAGGAGTTTGGAGAGTGGAAATCTTCTGTTATTCATTCATTTGCCGGGCTTTATTACATTGCTTGAAAAGAAACATGTGATGATAAACTATCTTCTAAACTATATTTAGTCTCAATGAATGAGAATATGCATTGTTGACCAAATCTACAATTCTGACCGAAACATAATGACATTAATTTACAATATTTACACATGCACGATATCAGGGCAGTAAGGCCCAAAGTATCGTAATGCCCCTTAAATTGATGCGTGTAAATTTGAAACGTCCACCAAGTAATACGGTGTCAACCATTTGAGGCCATGATCTTCTCCGGACTGCTTGCCGCTGCCAGTTATTCACAGCTATTTTGCTTTGATGATATAGAAGTCATGTATCCAGTTGAGTTTCCTACATTCTTGGACTTATATATATATATGCTTCCGTGCTCAGAAATGGGGATGCTATTATAGAGATTATTGAATAGGATTGATTCAGAACATTCTTTATACATGAACAATTGAGAATCAGAAAAGTAGTGTAAAATGACAATTCATTTTTTTCATTCCAGTACATTGGATACATATATATACATCAGAAATGGGAAGAGAGAGTAGTGTTCCAAAGGCTATTTTCTAACTATAAATCATCTAGGAGATGACATCTATCATCTAACGGCTATAATTATTTCAACTGTAGAAATTCATAGGAAGAGAAATTAAAATACAATAGAGTTGTAATAGAAGTAGAGTAAAGTGGGTCCTAGTGTAAAGTTACCGATGATAATCGTTAGAACGGCTATCTGTTTTTTTGTTCTTTATGTGTATAAATAGCAAACTGTAAAAGAAAAATAAGTAAGCTTGAAATCTTTTGGTTTCAACATTCTTCTTCTGCATACTATTATAATACTTCATTTCTTGTTTCTCTAATCTAATAGAGTTAATTTCTATATGGTATCAGAGCTTTAGTTGCTCTCTTTGTTTTTATTATTCCTTCTTCTTCTACTTTAAAGAAACGTGCTGTGAGTTACGGTTTTTCTCTGGACATAATAGTTCAGTTATTTCAAAGAAGAATGAAGTACAGAGGTGTTAATTTTTTTGGAGAAGAAGAAGGCGGAAATTCAAAAAATCATTATTGATATTTTGTGCCATCTGTTTTCAACATTATACTCAAGTGGACATGTTGCTGATAAAAGAACCACGTGTCTCTCAAGTGTAAACAGCTGTATTCCCAATATTACAAAAAGCAAGTTGCTTTTAAGTTAGTGGAGACTCGGTGTACTGGAGAAATTTTATAATATTTTGGAAGAAGCTTCCTTGGGAAGCTTAGCACTAAATTCGAGATACTCTACTCCACTCATCTCTACCCATTATCCCACAAGTTTTAGAGTATTCTAGATTCACATTTGAAATACGTCTAACAATTCAAAACTCTCTTTCTCTCTCCTGTTTATTCCTCTTGATTTTGAGACTTCATCTTCTTCTTCGTAAAATTCCAGTAGCCACAACACAGAGATCATCAAGTTTCTTACTTCTCTTCATTAAATCAAATGTCAGAAACCCCAGAGTCTTCTGTAAGGTCTCGACCTGTACCAACCATGGGAGGAACCACTAAAATTCCTCTTCCTATACCTGTTTAGGCTCCAAGCCTAATGGATGGAAATCGAATATTAATTACTAATCACAAACTTACAGGCCAAAATTACCTCTCATGGAATAAGGCTGTTGAAATGTTCATTATCAGGAGAGGTAAAGATGATTATTTGTACGGAAATCTTCCCTGCCCAGCTACTACTGATTCTAACTATAGGCAATGGAGATCTAAAAACTCGATGATTATGTCTTGGATGATTGGGTCCATGCAGCCGTAAGTTGGTAATAATTTCATCCTTTATCCCACAGCCGCTGCAATTTGGAAGGCTGCAAAGTAACATTATTCAAAAAGAGATAATGTGTTTGAAATCTATGAGTTGGAACTGCATCTACACGAAGTACACCAAGGTGAACAGTCTGTAAGTGACTACTATTCTTATCTCACCAGACTGTGGCAACAATTAGGTGTTTTTGAAACTCATAACTGGACGTCTCCTGAGGATGATTCATCATTTAGGCGTTATATTGAGAAAAAAGGGTGTTTAGATTTTTGCATGGCCTAAACAAAAATTTAGATGTACGAAGTAGAGTGCTTGGAATGAAACCTCTTCCTAACCTCAATGCTGCTTTTTCTGAGGTTAGGCAGCAAGAAAGTAGGCTTAAAGTTATGATGGGGACTTTACCACACTCTTCTCATGAAGGATCTGCATCAGTCACAAATTGTTCCACAAATCCTACCCACAGACCTTCTGGTGGACATGCATCTTTCTGGGGTAATGTTACTCAACCTGGTGACTTGCCTTTGGATGGAACGAGACTGGTAGTGAGACGTAACCAGGGTTATAATAGGTCACGATCTCAGTATCAAAATTCTCAGACTTGTAAATACTGTAAGAAACCTGGAGATGTAGTGGATAACTGTTTCAAACTCCAACGTTTGAAACAGTTTAAACAACAAAACTCTCAACCATGATTCTCACCTTTTTGGGGTACAAATAGACCCCCATTGGCTAATACAGCAACCAGGAACCCTGACCTGGAACTATCACATCAGGTGGACACATTGGTTCAACTTTTGACTCAGCAACAACTCAATAATCAGTCTGCTGCTCAAATGGGCATGAATTATTGATTCAGGGACATCAGACCATATGACCTACAACTCAAATCTCTTTTATGCGTATCATAAATTTAATGTACCTAAACTAGTAACCATTGCTAATGGTATAAGTCTTAAAGTTATAGGAAAAGGGGATATAAAACTGACTAATAGGCTGTTCCTTTTAAATGTGTTACATGTACCTCAGCTAAATTTTAATCTAATTTCCATTAGCAGATTAACACATGACAATGACTGTTGGTCATTGTTCTCATCTTCTGAGTGTTTCTTTTAGGAGAAACATTTGTGGAAGATGATTGGCAATGCTAAACAGTCCAATGGCCTCTACATTCTTCGGGTAGAAAAAGATCAGCCTGTTTTTGAGAGGTTATCCAACAAAAATCGACCATCTTGTAGTGCTGAAGTGAAGGAATAGAATGTGTGTTTTGAGTCTCCCAGGAAACTGGCTAATGTTTTTGGGTTGCCGAAAGATTTATGTTTTGACCATTCAAAGTCTATATCATGTACTGGTGTTAAGGGGGCCAAATTATATTCTATTTTGATGTGGCACTATAGATTGAGTCACCCCAACTTTACATATTTGAGAAAATTGATGCCTCAGTTGTTTGACAATATTAGTCTTAGACAATTATCTTGTGAAGCATGTATCTTTGCAAAACAAACCAAAGCTAGTTATCTACCAAAACCTTATGAACCTAGCAGTCCATTCAACTTGATTCACTAGGATATATGGGGACCATCTAGAGTTGCAAATATTAATGGAGCTAGATGATTTGTTACTTTTGTAGATGATCACACTAGAGTCACTTGGGTGTACCTAATGAAAAGTAAAATAGAAGTAGGGCATACTATCCGAACATTCTTAACTTTAGTGCAGAATCAGTTTGGTACCACAGTAAAGGTACTAAGAAGTGACAATGGGGCAGAATATCTAGAAAAGGAAATAAAGGAGTATTTAATGAGCCTAGGAATACATCATCAAACATCATGTGTATATACCCCCCAACAAAATGGGATTGCTAAACGCAAGAATAGACATTTATTGAAAGTAGCAAGGGCAATCATGTTCTCAATGAATGTTCCAAAATATTATTGGGGGGAAGCTATACTCACTGCAACATATCTTATTAACCAGATGCCATCTAGAGTATTAGCCTTTAAAACTCCTAAAGATGTATTAACCACCAATTTTCCAAATAACACATTAATGTCAGTACTCCCATTTAAACTTTTTGGTTGTGTAGTATATGTTTATATTCAGTCAAGCATGCGTACTAAATTAGACCGACATACTCATAGGTGTATCTTTATCGGCTATTCTAGTACACAAAAGGGATATAAATGCTATTGTCCATTAACTAGAAAAACATTTGTATCTATGGACGTGTTCTTTGATGAACAAACTGTTTTTATCTTTCTAACGGCTTATCACAAAAGGCAGGTGAATATTGTGACAATTATTGGAGCATACTTGACATAGGTTGTACTTTTGATAAAAGTAACCAAGAATCTGACAATACTAACCAGCCTATAGCCAGTGTTCTTCAGCCGTTAGAAACTAGTGGGGAAAAAATAGTAGAATTTCAGAACAACTGTGAGCAAGTCAGGGGGAGACCACCTATCACACAAGTATACATCCGATGAAATATAGTTCCTACGCCATATTTTTCTTATCCTCCAGTAGAACCTAATAATGATGAGTTACCTATAGCACTTAGAAAGGGAGTGAGAGAGTGCACTAAGCGTCCATCGTATAACTTTCTTACATATGAACGTGTGAATGCACCACTTAAGGCTTTTATTAGTACTTTGGATAACCAACAAATTCCCAAAACTATAGAAGAGGCCCTAATGGATCCGAGGTGTGAGAGCTTTGATTAAGAATAATACATGGGAGTTAGTAACATATGAACCTGAAAACAAACCAGTTGGTTGTAAGTGGGTTTCTCAGTGAAATACAACACAAATAGAACCATAAACAGATATAAAGCTAGACTAGTAGCAAGAAGTTTCTCTCAAACATATGGCATTGATTACATGAAAACCTTTGCTCCTATGGCAAAATTAAACATGGTAAGAATTATCTTTTCGTTGGCTGTTAATTTAGATTGGTGTTTATTTCAATTAGATGTTGAGAATGCATTTTTAAATGGTGATTCACAAGAGTTAGTGTACATGAATATTCCACCCGGATTTGACTCAGATAGTGGTATGGTTTGTAGATTGAGAAAATCACTATATGGTTTGAAACAATCCCCGAGATCCTGGTTTTAACGTTTTACCACTGTTGTCCGAAGTCACGGTTTTAACCAAACTCAGTCTAATCATACTTTATTCACACGATTTTCTAGCACACACTCTATCACTATACTTATAGTCTATGTAGATGATATCATACTCACAGGCAATGATAATGATGGTATTGATTTAATAAAAAGACAATTATCAAAAGAATTTGAGGTTAAAGACTTAGGTGCACTACGATATTTTCTTGGAATGGAAGTGTCCCGAACTAAGAATGAAATGAATATTTCTCAAAGGAAATATGTGCTAGATCTTTTAACTGAGACATGTATGTTGGGATGTAAGCCTGCACTAACTCTCGTGGAACCGAGAAGGAAGCCGAAGGAGGTATGGGACATGACTCCTACTGATAGGTTGCAATATCAACAATTAGTGGGTAAACTTATTTATTTATCACATACTCGTCCAGATATTTGTTATGCTGTTAGTTTTGTATCTCAATTTATGCATAACCCTACTAATGAACATCTTAAAGCTGCTTCGAGGATTCTCAGGTATCTCAAGTCTGCTCCAAGACAAGGCCTATCTTTCAAGAAAAAGTCAGATAAACAAATTCTAGTGTATACAGACGCAGATTTGGCCGGCTCTAAACCAGATATGCATTCAACAACAGGCTATGGCACATTTGTATGGGGAAATTTAGTAACTTGGCGAAGCAAAAAACAAAATGTGGTTTCACGAAGCAGTGCTGAAACTGAGCTCTGCGCACTTGCCCAAGGGATTTGTGAAGGGTTGTGGCTAAAACGAATCATGGAAGAACTTCGGATGAACATACAACTACCAGTGGAGATTTATTGTGATAATATATCAGCCATCAGTATGGCTGAAAATCCTACTCAACATGACAAATCCAAACATGTTGAAATAGATCGACATTTCATACAGGAGAATATCGAAAACAAGATCATCCATCTAAAGCATATACCTTCAAATCAGCAAGCGGCAGATATTTTCACAAAACCAGTTTCTATACAGACCTTTGTATCACTTGTTAACAAGCTTGGTTGTACAAATATCTACACCAAACTTGAGGAGGAGTGTAGAAATCCATAGGAAGAGAAATTAAAATACAATAGAGTTGTAATAGAAGTAGAGTAAAGTGGGTCCTAGTGTAAAGTTACCGTTGATAACCGTTAGAACGGCTATCTCTGTTTTTTATTCTTTATGTGTATAAATAGCAAACTGTAAAAGAAAAATAAGTAAGCTTGAAATCTTTTGGTTTCAATATTCTTCTTCTGCATACTATTCTAATGCTTCATTTCTTGTTTCTCTACTCTAGTAGAGTTAAATGTTGAGAATATGTTTGGACAATTTTCAAAATTATGATTTTAAGTGTTATATGTCGCATATGGTGTTATAAATGAAAAAGTTGAATAAGTGAAGAAAAATGATATTGACGTTTAGGGTTTTTTCTAAAATATGATAAAGTGGCTGTTTTTATTTGTACATGATTTATACATGTTCATTATGTGAATATTATGTGTTTTTGATGTTTATAAATGCATTGTGACTAATGTGCCTTGGAAATTTCTACAACTTACCAAAAAGGCAAAATTGGTATTTTGAGTTTTGTAGGAACATGATATGGTGGAAGTATATCAAGGACTTATTCTCATCTTATTTATCATGACAAAGATGATATTATAACTATTTCTGACCATCGGGGTCATTTCTGGAGTTTCTCTTACCAGGGGCATTTTGGTCATTTTACCCCTGCGGGTATTTTTGGTATTTTCAATCTCTTGAGCATATTCTTATCTTTATTCTGGACTTGAGTTGTGATTATTTTGAAGATTATATGGTGGCTTTATATTATTTCTCTCACATGATGATATTATTGACTATAGCGGGATATGTTACGAGTTGTGATGTAACATTCTATTTCTTTCTTGAAGACTCTCTTCTATATATTATTGGAGTATATTTATCATCATTTTACATATAATTTAATGATGTTAAAGGTGTAGAAATGATCGCAACATACAAGAAGAAATTATGGGAATTTTGGTGTTACACGTTGACATAATCTTGTCAATTATTATTTGTTGATTTCTTCTTCAAAAATCTGAGTTGATATACATATATGCAAGCCTCCAAACGTGTATTAACAGGTGGAAATGATGGTGTACTCATTTTATGCCTTGGTGACATGTGGACCAACCAAAAAGAAGCAAGTTGGCAAAAATTGCCAACTAGGAAATTTTAAAATATAGCCAACGGCTATGGCTGGTCATGGCAGAATTTTTTGAGTCAAATAGAGCCTTCACATGCCCTATTCTTGTGCAAGGAGTTGAGGGTATCTTGGTGGTATTATCCCTTCGTATTATCTTCATTTTCCAAGCAAAATTCCAAGTCATTGTTTGGAGCAAAAAATCGGCCATGTTGATTCCAAGGTGGACCAACCATTTTGGTTGATGTTGCCAAGTGTACAAGGCCGACCAATGATGTGAAGACACTTAATCTTTATGATGAATATGGTGACACATGTGCAATATTATCTCCAAGGCTCAATTCACACTATAAATAGGAGGCAATGGTGAAGAAGATGAAACACACTTGAAGCTCACTTGAAAGCATTTGTTGAATTGTCTAGCTATCATCTTTTTCTTGTTGCTCTTGTTTCATTCTTTGTAGCAAAGGTGTTCTTGTTGTATTTATTGAGCTACAAGCCTCTTGAGCTTTATTTGTAAGATTAATTTGCCAATTCTATAAGGCTACATCAATATGTGGTAGAGGTGTTGCAACTAAGTGTTGCATAGAAGGTGTTCATCCGAGTCTTGAATAGGGTTGGTGTATAACCCAAGGATCAAGCTTGGTAATTGTTTTAAGTTGATTCATACCATAGTGAAATCCAAGGAAAGGTGTTCCTTGGGACTGAAGTAGGTCACCTTGACCTAACCAGGATAAATTCTCGGTGTTCTTGTCTTGTTTCTACATTTCTGTTTTCTGCCTGTTTTTACTGCAGTTTTCACATGAATTCTCACGATTTCACACAAATAGCTAAACACTTTCAAAATTCGTGATTTTTGGTAGAGTTATACTTCAGACTGTTAGCTTTCATTTGCAACAAGAATCACTTGATTTAAGCAAGGGAAAGTTAGTCTTTCAGTCTTTGCAAGATAACTGCTCCAATCTGGCTGCAATCTAACCAGTTTCGGGAAAACTTGAATTCTGTTTTAACCAAGAATTGTTCAATGTCAGGGCCTTTTAGAAACATAAACTAGACATCCTAAGGAGTGTTTTGACATAAAGATCAACCTTTTTGGTTGAGTATTCAAAGAGAAACTCGTTTTTCAATTTCAGCAACATTCTGTCCAATCCTGTCCAGATTGACCATCTGAATCTTTTTATTTGTTTGAAGGGCCAAACGATCTTATTTTTATCTGATGTTTGGACAGAGTCTTGTCGACACTTTGAAGTTAAGTTCTGGAAATTTTCAATTTTTCAAAAACGGATTTTTAATCTGAGGTAGTCTCAGATTCTGTTTTCAAAGGGGATTTTTATCAAGGGTAGTAGTGTAATGTCCGCTAACCACTATTCACTCCCCTCTAGTGGTGTTTATTGCAGGTGCGCGGTCCAACCATTGGGATCAGAGCGAGGTCTACACCACTCAAAGAAGCAAGATTCAACACCGTACAAACAACACAAGGCCAAGAAACAATATTTCAAAGTAGCCTACTAGTCTTAAAACAAAGGTACTTACAATGGCAATTATTTCTCACAAAGGTGAGTTGGAAGGTATGTCCACACAACATCCTCCTCTTTTCGATGGTAATAATTTTGTTCATTAGAAACTAAGAATGATGCTATTCTTAATGGCTATAGACATTGATTTATGGTTTATAGTTGAAGATGGGCTATACATTCCAATGAAAATTGTACAAGTTAGTGGAGTCACACAATAGGTTGAAAAATATAAAAGTGAATGGTCATTAGAAGATAAAAAGATAATGTCCATGAATGCTAAAGCTATGCAATTACTTTTGAATGGACTTATGACTTCTGAAACAGGATATGTGTCAAATTGCACAAGTGCACACGACATGTGAAAATCATTAGAATTAAAGCATGAAGTACTAGAGGGGTAAAAGAGTCAAAAGTAAACATGCTTATGTCTGAGCTTGAATCTTTCAAAATGTTGCCAAATGAATCCATAACACTATGGATTTGACGATTACTCACATTTTCAATGCCCTTGAAGCTTTAGATAAATCATTCACAAACAATGAAAATGTTCAAAAGGTGCTGCGAAGTCTTCCTGCTGAATGGGATTCAAAGGTCACGGCGATTGAAGAAACGAAATCGATCACAAAAATGGACGAATTGATAGGCTCACTAAGAGTATACGAGGTAAAAATAAACCAACAGAAGCCCGAGTCATCTAAATCATCCGGTAAGTCAATAGCTTTCAAATCAACTGAATCACATACAAATAATGATGATAGTAATAGTGATGCTGAATTAGACGATGACTTGATATTGATAGCTAGAAAACTTAGAAAGTTTTTTAAACGTCCTAATAAGAATAGACAACGATCTTCTTCTTCTTCTTCTTCTTCTCAACCTAGAAAAGAAGAAACTAATTGAATAAAACAACAAGTTGAAGACGTCCAACTTGGAGTTTTCCGATCAATTAGTTTTTTTAAACAAGAGTCTACTAATACTCTTGATTCTTTAGAGATTAAAATTGAATCATATAGGAAAAATGAACAAACATTGAAGTCTAAGTTAGAAAGTTGTGAAAATGAGATAGTACAACTTAAATCTACTAAACTAAACTTAGAAAAAAAAATGTTAGAACAATTCAAGTCTGGAACCAACATGCTAGATACATTGATATCATCTCAAAAATATGGAAATGATAAAATTGGATTAGGATATAAAGAAGAAGATGACAAAGTAGATAAAAAGACTAAGTTTGTGTCATCGACTACTAAACAATCTTATAAAGCTATAAAAACAACTTTGTCTGCTAAATCTTCTTATACTCCTTCTACCTATTCAAAGATAAAATCGCAACACGCACCCACAAATGTACCCACATATAAACATGCAACTAGGCAAAACTTTGCATCTAGACAACCTTGTAGGACCTGCAAGGCACCACTAGAAGGGGGGGTTGAATAGTGGGTGCGGAAAATTTGAGTTTTAAAATTGTTTTAAACCAAAAACCCAACTTTTAAAAACAGTTTCTGTTTTCAGGACCTATTTTGAAATGTTTTACAAACTAGGTTACAGGTCTTCAAAAATTCCGAAATTTGGAGAGATATTAGTCTCAGATGTTCTGAGTATCTCCTAAAAATTGCAGATCAAAATTGAACCTTTAACCCTTTCAAAAATTGTTGATGGTCAGATTACGCAAATCTGCCAGAAATGATAGTCTGACTTCAAAAATTTATTCCGATTAAATGGTTGCTTCAAATGGTCTGAAAATTTAATGACAAACCCCTTATTATGTGTATTTAATTGGGTTGAAACAGTTTTGAAAAATTCCTTTGGAAAGTTAGTCAAATACGTTCAAAGTCTCAACCTTTGCAAGCCTGAAAATCAAGCTGCACTAGTCTCAGAACTTTTGACGTTTGGATGACTTATACTTGTCCAAAAGGGTTGAAACTTGCTCCAAATGAAACTTAAAATGTGTGGCTATGTTTCTGAAAAGTTTTGGGATTTTTGAAGTTCGTTTGATATTTTTACTACTGCAATGAAAATGATGCACAGTGCTGGGAACTGAAAGTAAAATACTGAAAGTAATAACGCCGAGGATTTTATACTGGTTCGGTTGACACAACCTACTCCAGTCTTCGAGGACACCTTCCTCGGTTATCACTAATCACAAAATAACGCCTTACCACAAAGGGTTGCTGGAGTTACACACCAACTTCAACCCTTTACAAACCTTGTAAGTGATTACAACGATCACGAACACCACCTCCTAGTGGATGCAAGATTGATCACACCTTGATCAATCTTTTACAACAATATAGAGTATATGGTGGTATATACAAAGCGTATTCAATATATTTGAATATAAGAACAATAGGCTTGAGAGAGAAGAAGAAAGAAAGGTAGAAGAAGAAAGTGGAAGACACTTTTTGCACTTAAGAGAATATGAAAATTGTCTTGTCTTGGTTTGCTCTCTTCTCTTCTTTTTAATTCAAGAGTTTCGCCCCCTTAGGGCCTCTCTTCACCTTGGAAATTCTCTTTGAAGTCATTGGAAGAATGCCTTGTGTAGATATGACACCATCTTGCTCACTTGGCGCAACATGATTGGATGGATGACTTGGCTTTGCTTACTTGGCACTTCATGATTGGTCCAATCTTGTCACCATTTAGTGTGCTGTAAAAATCTAAGATTAACTTGAAAAACATGTGCCAAAAATAATTCAAAACACTACCAAATAATCACCATTCAATCCCTTCAATTTTGGGATGCAAATTAAGGACAAATGAATAGTAAATTCGGCCACTATTCATATTTGCTGAAAATTTTCAGCATGTGTTGCATTTTTGAAATCTTTCCTTGTGTGTTGCCCTCTTCAAAGTCGCCCATCATGTGTGGCTTATTTTCCACCAATTAAAGTGACAAATAAGCTCCATCTAGGCTCTAACAAAGCTGAAAATGGTGTGTGAAATTCCTGCACATGTGCTGAATTTTCTTTTGGTAAACTTTATCAAATAATGCACAATATTTACACACATATGGTAAATTCCAATCAGCCTAATTTGAATATTCTAGAACACTTTAACATGTCTTGAATATGTAAAAAATGTCCAGATACATGTTACATGTCATGCCAAAAACGTTCCATGTGTTATGTTCGTAGAAAACCGAATTTTCGACTTTCGTCGATTACGCGATTTTTTGCCGATTAAATTCAAACTTTTTGCACATGTTATATATATTATGTCACACATAATATACTTAATTGGGGGTGATTTGTGTGTGCCAATATGGAATGATTTTACGGCTGAATATACCATGTAAGACACAAAATTTGTGGCCAGTTTTGAAGTGTAGGGGCTGGCCATCTATATATGGCAAGTACGTGACACGTTAGCGAAGTTTTAGTTGTCACCCGGTACGACAATTTTTGGTTTATAACCTTGTAACGTGTCGTAATAATTTTGTCATCACCATGACTTATATCATATGATATAAGACCTGAATATACTGATAAACATGAGGTAAGTACAGTGGTGTGACGTTGACGTACGTTTATAAAATATATAACGTGTCGGTAGTACGTTGGAATATATGTGTATAATGCCTTTTTTAAAAATCTGAATATATATGTATATATATTAAAAACGTGTGATTAAGGGAGGAAGGAGACTTTCCATTTCCACGTTTGTTGCCTTTGTGCCTTCTTCAAATATTTCTCCATTTAATGAACTACTTAGTTCATTTAACTAAGTACTTCACTTAATGAACTAGTTTAGTTCATTAATGGTGGCACCTGAAAATAGTGGAAACACAACAAATGTTTGCCATTTGATGTAAGCTTTAAAGCTTCATGGCTTGTTAGTACGTCAACATTATATATAAAGTATATAAGGCAAGTTTGTCGTAAAAACGTGTCAAGTTATAAAACGTGTCATGCATTTCTTTAGCACACATTATTTAAATCATCCATTTTGTGAATCACTCAAACCCCTTTTTCTCAACAAACCTAGAAAATATGCCTATATGTATACAAATGCGACTAGATATAAAATGCATCGAACATATTTTGAACCTAAGTATAGGCAACACTCATATAAGTCGTATAGAAATTCATAAAAACATACATACATAGCACCATTCAAGAAACAAAATCACATGCTTTATACACACTATCAAAACCGGCCATCCTATAATAATTATAAACCAAGGTACCACATGTATAACAATGCATCTTCATGGAATGTATATGCTAATTCTCCTTATTTTTCCAATTATAACTATGCTAAAAATGTGCCAAAAAGATACATCCAAGTTTGGATACCCAAAGGGTATATAAACAAGGATGGCGTCCCTAACATTCAAAGACCCAAGTAAATAGTACCTAAAACTTTATCTCCATTGTAGGAAAATCGCAAGGAATGCAAGAAGGAGACAAAGTCAAAGAATCTAAAAACTAAATGGTTTTTAGATAGTGGATGTTCACGGCATATGACGGGCAACCCCAAACTATTCACCGAGTTGGAACATATAAAGAATGGAGGAAATGTAACATTCGGTGACAACAACAAAGGACAAGTTGTTGGAAAAGGAACAATTGGGGACCCTAGCACATTTCAAATACGAAATATGTTGTTAGTAAGTAATCTTTCTCATAATTTTATTAAGTATTTCTCAACTTATAGATGGTGGATATAATGTTTCTTTTCTGCCCAATTCTTGTGATATAATAAATAAAAAAGGAGAAATTGTTTTAAAAGGAAATAGGGATGGCAACATTTATACTCTTACCTTAGATAACATGTTAGATGCTAAGGTTAAGTGTTTAATATCACATGACTTAGATGTGAATTTATGGCATAGAAGATTAGGCCATATAGGAATTTCAACCACTAAAAAATTATCTAAGAAGAATTTAATTAGAGGCATGCCTAAGTTAGACTTAGATAATTTTCAAATGTGTGAAACATGTATTAAAGGAAAACACATTAAAGAAACATTAAAACCGAAACATGAAGTGAGTACTAGTCATGTACTAGAATTGCTTCACTTAGACTTATTTGGTCCAAGTAGGACAAGAAGTCTAGGTGGACACTACTATGTGTGTTTCATAGTAGATGATTACTTACGATACACATGGACATTGTTCTTAACACACAAAGACGATGCTCCATTAGCAATCGAAACTCTTATCAAGCAACTCGAAAATCTTTATGAAGAAAATATTAAGAGAATTAGAAGTGATAGAGGTGGAGAATTTAAAAACTAAGATGTAGTCAAGCTTTGTGAATTGCATGGAATAAAAGATGAATTCTCACCACCTAGAACACCACAACTCAATGGAGTTGTTGAACGTAAAGATAGAACAATTCAAGAAGTTGCTAGAACAATGTTATGTGAAAATAAATTACAAAAATATTTATGGGCTGAAGCTGTTAGTTGTGCATGTTATATAATAAATAGACTTTCTATTAGAAAGAAATTTAATAAAACACCTTATGAATTATTAAACAATACACAACCTAAAGTAGATTATCTTAAAGTTTTTGGTTGTAAGTGTTTTGTGTTGAACACTAAGGATAATGTAGATAAGTTTGACCAAAAGTCTATTGAATGCATATTTGTTAGTTATTCAACTAATTCAAGAGCACATAGGTGTTATAATCCTGCATTTAAAAAAATAATTGAATCTATACATGTGAAATTCAATGAAAATGCATGCTTTGAAGTTAGTGATAAAACTCAACATAAATATGAGAATAATGTTGAAAATATGTTTGTTGATGATGATATATTACTTGAGCCTGTACTTAATCATCTAGAACCAACTCCCCCTGAACAAGATATGCATGAACCCTTAGATGAAATAAATGAAGAGATTTTGCAATTGGAAGATAATACAACTAACTTATAAGATGATTCAATTGTACATGACAATGTTCACACTAATGAAACATTTGAACAAGATGAGGGTGAACCTAGCCAATCTAGGAATTGGTGGCACCCTAATCATTGGAGATCTAAGTGTTGGGGTTAAAACACGTAGAAACATAAGTCAACTTGAAGGACATAGATTAATCTCACACTTAGAATCTAAGAATGTAAAAGAAGCCTTATGTGATATATCTTGGATAGATGCCATGCATGAGGAATTGAATCAATTCACCAGGAAAAACGTGTGGGACTTAGTACCTAAATCCAAAAACAAGTCTATAATAGGAATGAAATGGGTATTTAGGAATAAAATGGATGAACAAGGAAACATCACACAAAATAAGGCTAGGCTAGTCGCACAAGGTTATAATCAACAAGAAGGAATAGATTATGAAGAAACCTTTGCACCCGTTGCATGACTAGAAGCAATTATATTGTTACTTGCTATTGCAAGTCTAAGCAACATCAAACTCTTCTAAAGGGATGTCCAGAGTGTGTTCTTGAATGGATACATCCAAGAAGAGGTGTTTGTGAAACAACCCCACGGATTCGAAGATCCAAAGAATCCTAACCATGTTTACAAGCTTAAGAAAGCTCTATATAGTTTGAAACAAACTCCAAGAGCTTGGTATGATAGATTTGCAAACTTTCTTATTGCAAATAATTATCAAAGAGGGACAACAGACAACACATTGTTCCTAAGAAGAAAAGATAATAATTTATTAATAGTTCAAATATATGTAGATGATATAATCTTTGGTTCAACCAACCTTACTTTAGTAAAAGACTTCGAAGAGTGTATGAAGTCAGAATTTGAAATGTCAATGGTAGGAGAGTTCAATTATTTCTTAGGACTACAAATCAAACAAACTTCTCAAGGAATCCACATTAGCCAACATAAGTATATCAATGATATGATTAAGAAGTTTGGCTTTGAGGAGTTCAAACAAACACCGACCCCCATGAGTGTTAGCACCAAACTAGACAAAGATGAAAACGGTAAACCTTTTGATGACACACTATATAGGTCTATGATTAGATCATTTTTATACTTAACCGCGTCAAGACCTGATATCATGTTTAGTGTATGTATGTGTGCTAGGTTTCAATCCTATCCTAGAGTCTCACATTACAATGCGGTGAAAAAGATCTTTAGATATCTTAAACACACACCTCACTTAGGACTTTGATATGATAGAAATGCTAAGTTGGAATTATACGCATATAGAGATGCTGATTACGGTGGTTGCAAGTTAGATAGAAAATCTACTAGCGGTACATGTCAATTCATAGGAACCAACTTGATCTCTTGGTTTTCTAAGAAGCAAGCTAGTGTAGCTCTCTCTACCACCGAAGCCGAGTATATAGCCTTGAGTTTATGCACTATCCAAATATTTTGGCTTAAACAATAACTTAGTGATTTTGGCATAAAATGAATAAGATTCCAATTTTCTGCGATAGCACAAGTGCAATCAATCTTTCTCGGAATCTTGTACTTCTTTCTAAGGCCAAACACATTGAGGTAAGATACCATTTCCTTAGAGATCATGTTCAAAATGGGAACATAACCATAGATCATGTAAGAACTGATCATCAAATAGCTGAAATCTTCACCAAACCCCTTAATCAAGCCACTTTTGAAAACTTACGAGCCAAGTTAGGTATGATGACTTACGATACCATTGCATAGTTCTATCTTTTGCATGATTTGCAAAATAAAGGGGGAGATAGAATAAGAACATGATTTTAGTTGGTAAGTCATGATTTAGATTTGAGGTGAATAATATGCTAAGTTTCAATTGGTATAAGTTTTGGAGCATAGGTGGGGAGAGTATAATTTGAGGGGGAGCACATGAACACATATGTTAAAGACATGAGAATTGAGAGTTTGAAAACAATTGGTAATTGGTTTCTAAAACAATTGGTACAGATTTGGTGAAACAATTGGTAAATGGTGAGGTTTTCAAAAACAATTCAATTGGTTTAAAATTGGTAAATTTATGATAAACAATTAGTAAAGAGTTGTGACATTAAAATCATGTTAGGTTATTTGAAAATCATCCAAAAGGGGGAGAATGTTGAAAATATGTTTGGACAATTTTCAAAATTATGATTTTAAGTGTTACATGTCACATATGGTGTTATAAATGAAAAGGTTGAATAAGTGAAGAAAAATGATATTGACGTTTAGGGTTTTTTTCCCTAAAATGTGATAAAGTTGTTGTTTTCATTTGTACATGATTTATACATGTTCATTATGTGAATATTATGTGTTTTTGATGTTTATAAATACATTGTGACTAATGTGCCTTGGAAATTTCTACAACTTATCAAAAAGGGCAAAATTGGTATTTTGAGTTTTGTAGGAACATGATATGGTGGAAGTATATCAATGACTTATTCTCATCTTATTTATCATGACAAAGATGATATTATAACTATTTCTGACCATCGGGGTCATTTCTGGAGTTTCTCTCACCAGGGGCATTTTATTTTACCCCTGAGGGTATTTTTGGTATTTTTACTCAAGGAATCTCTTGAGTATATTCTTATATTCATTCTGCAGTTGAGTTGTGATTATTTTGAAGATTATATGGTGGCTTTATGTTATCTCTCACATGATGATATTATTGACTATAGCGGCATATGTTACGAGTTGTGATGTCACATTCTATTTCTTTCTTGAAGACTCTCTTCTATACATTATTGGAGTATATTTATCAACATTTTACAGAGAATTTAATGATGTTAAAGGTGTGGAAATGATCGCAACATACAAGAAGAAATTAAGGGAATTTTGGTGTTACACGTTGACATAATCTTGTCAATTATTATTTGTTGATTTCTTCTTCAAAAATCTGAGTTGATATACATATATGCAAGCCTCCAAACATGTATTAACAGGTGGAACTGATGGTGTACTCATTTTATGGCTTGGTGACAAGTGGACCAACCAAAAAGAAGCAAGTTGGCAAAAATTGCCAACTAGGAAATTTTAAAATATAGCCAACGGCTATGGCTGGTCATGGCAGAATTTTTTGAGTCAAATAGAGCCTTCACATGCCCTATTCTTGTGCAAGGAGTTGAGGGTATCTTGGTGGTATTATCCCTTTGTATTATCTTCATTTTCCAAGCAAAATTCCAAGTCATTGTTTGGAGCAAAAAATCGGCCATGTTGATTCCAAGGTGGACCAACCATTTTGGTTGATGTTGCCAAGTGTACAAGGCCGACCAATGATGTGAAGACACTTAATCTTTATGATGAATATGGTGACATATGTGCAATATTATCTCCAAGGCTCAATTCACACTATAAATAGGAGGCAATGGTGAAGAAGATGAAACACACTTGAAGCTCACTTGAAAGCATTTGTTGAATTGTCTAGCTATCATCTTTTTCTTGTTGCTCTTGTTTCATTCTTTGTAGCAAAGGTGTTCTTGTTGTATTTATTGAGCTACAAGCCTCTTGAGCTTTATTTGTAAGATTAATTTGCCAATTCTATAAGGCTACATCAATATGTGGTAGAGGTGTTGCAACTAAGTGTTGCATAGAAGGTGTTCATCCGAGTCTTGAATAGGGTTGGTGTATAACCCAAGGATCAAGCTTGGTAATTGTTTTAAGTTGATTCATACCATAGTGAAATCCAAGGAAAGGTGTTCCTTGGGACTGAAGTAGGTCACCTTGACCTAACCAGGATAAATTCTCGGTGTTCTTGTCTTGTTTCTACATTTCTGTTTTCTGCCCGTTTTTACTGCAGTTTTCACATGAATTCTCACGATTTCACACAAATAGCTAAACACTTTCAAAATTCGTGATTTTTGGTAGAGTTATACTTCAGACTGTTAGCTTTCATTTGCAACAAGAATCACTTGATTTAAGCAAGGGAAAGTTAGTCTTTCAGTCTTTGCAAGATAACTGCTCCAATCTGGCTGCAATCTAACCAGTTTCGGGAAAACTTGAATTCTGTTTTAACCAAGAATTGTTCAATGTCAGGGCCTTTTAGAAACATAAACTAGACATTCTAAGGAGTGTTTTGACATAAAGATCAACCTTTTTGGTTGAGTATTCAAAGAGAAACTCGTTTTTCAATTTCAGCAACATTCTGTCCAATCCTGTCCAGATTGACCATCTGAATCTTTTTATTTGTTTGAAGGGCCAAACGATCTTATTTTTATCTGATGTTTGGACAGAGTCTTGTCGACACTTTGAAGTTAAGTTCTGGAAATTTTCATAATTTTTGGAGTTGTGTACAAGGATTTTTGAATTTTTCAAAAACGGATTCTGAATCTGAGGTAGTCTCAGATTCTGTTTTCAAAGGGGATTTTTATCAAGGGTAGTAGTGTAATTTCTGCTAACCACTATTCATCCCTCCTCTAGTGGTGTTTATTGCAGGTGCATGGTCCAAAAAATTTCTATATAAATACCCCCAAACTTGGTATATACATTTGAACATCCAAGCTTGGATAACAATTTGTGAAATAGACTAGGAGATACAGACTTAGTAAGGATGTCTGCAACTTGTTCTGCAGAAGGAATATGTTGAATGCTTAATGACTGATCCTCCAATTTTTATCTAATAAAATGCCTATCAATCTCCACATGTTTTGTTTTATCGTGATGGACTGGATTCTCAGCCATATGAATCGCAGAAATATTGTCGCAATAAGCCTTGATCTGCAAATCAGCACCATCTTGATGTACATCACATAGAACTCTCTTTATCCACAAGCATTCACAAAGTTCAAGTGCTAATGCTCTCAATTCAGCTTCAGCACTGCTACGGGCCACAAAAAATTGTTTTTTGCTTCTCCAGGTCACCAAGTTTGCCCATAGAAAGGTCGCATATCCAAAGGTTGATCTCATGTTACTTTTAGAGCCTCCCCAATCTGCATCAGTATACACCTGTATATCTCTACACTCATGTTTGCCAAAAAAACAAGCCTTGACCAGGAGCTCATTTTAGATACCTAAGTATTCTCACAACAGCTTGTAAATGCAAATTAGTTGGAGAATGCATAAACTGACTAATAAAGCTAACGGAATAACAAATGGCTGGTCTTGTATGTGATAAGTAAATTAACTTACCAACTAGTTTTTGATATGAATGTATATCAGAAAGTACCTCACCCTTTTGATATTCAGCTGTATTTATGACTCCAGGTTCCATCGGGGTTGAGACTGGTTTACAGCCCATCATACCTGTTTCTTGCAAAAGATCTAAGACATATTTCCTTTGGAAAATAATCATCCCAGTTTTACTTCTTCCTACTTCCATACCTAGGAAGTATCCCAAAGACCCAAGGTCTTTAACCTCAAATTCTATAGCAAGATATTTCTTAACTTTTTCAATATCCAGATTACTATTACCTATTAGAAAAATATCATCCACATACACTATAAGAACTGTAACATTATTACCATTAACATGAACAAATAAAGTGTGATCATTTTGAGCTTGCCTAAAACCATATACAATCAAAACTTCAGTAAATTTACTAAACCAAGCTCTAGGGGATTGCTTCAAATCATAAATTGACCTTTTTAACTTGCAGATTTTTCCATTTGTTTCAACAGACTCAAAACCAGGGGGTATGCTCATATATACTTGTTCTTTTAACTCTCCATTGAGAAAGGCATTCTTAATATCAAGTTGAACCAATTTCCAATCTAGATTAACAGCTAATGAGAAAATGATCCTAATGGTATTTAACTTATCGACTGGAGCAAAGGTTTCAGCATAGTCAATACCATAAGATTGAGTGAATCTCCTGGCAACTACTCTAGCTTTATATCGGTTAAGAGATCCATCTGAGTTATATTTCAATAAGAATACCCATTTACAATCTACTGGTGATATATGTTTCGGCCTAGGTACTAGTTCCCAAGTATTGTTCTTGATGAGAGCTGTCATCTCATCATTGACTGCTTGTCTCCATTCCTTCTGACTTAAGGCATGTTCAATGGATGTTGATATAGCCACAGTATCCAGACTAGTTGTGAATAACTTAAATTTAGGTTCCAGTCTGTCATATGACACAAAATTATTCAAAGGATATATAGAAGAGTAACATTTATTGCTTAAAAACTTATGATATTTGAAACATTCGCGAGTCCCTTTTCTTACAGCAATAGGCAGATCAGATTCTGATGAGTGTCTAGACCAGGTTCACTATGAATAGATAGAGTACCAGGATAGACAAGTTCAGAAGATAAGTTAGAAGAATCAATTAAAGGTACCTGTTGCTTTCTTCTGGAATACACATGAGCAATGGGTAGCTGAGTCCTGTTGAACAGTCTCTCTTGTCTTCCTTCAGAGGCAGCAGCTTCACTATTTGTGTTTTCTTTATAGGGCGTTAAATCCCTAGTTTCCTCTGTGTTTGAGCTGGGATCACTACCCATGATTGAAACATCAATAGTGTGTAAGATTATAAAATGTTTTGATGATATAAAAAGATGTTTGATTTCACACCTTAAGTTCAAAATAAATTAAACATGTGCGAAACGTAAATCTCTCATAGACCGGTTGAAAAACACGTCATCCCCTCAGGTACCACATGGCAAGATCCATGAAAAACTTGGAAAACGTTTGAGATCTTAGATCCACGTCAAGAGACATGGATCGATCGACGTATAACTGAGAGACGTAGATCTCTCAGTATAAGGTATGTCGATCGATCGACGTCTGACTGAGAGACGTCGATCTCTCAGCCAGACATACGTCGATCGATCGACGTCTGACTGAGAGACGTCGATCTCTCAGCAGACATACGTCGATCGATCGACGTCTGACTGAGAGACGTCGATCTCTCAGCAGGCACACGTCGATCGATCGACGTCTGACTGAGAGACGTCGATCTCTCAGCAGGCACACGTCGATCGATCGACGTCTGACTAAGAGACGTCGATCTCTCAGCAGACTCACTTCGATCGATCGACGTCTGACTGAGAGACGTCGATCTCTCAGCTCTGGCACGTAGATCGATCGACGTCTCCAGAATTCAAAATTTTTTAAACGTTGGAACAAAATCCAAGGGAGATTTATGATGTTTTCTCTCTCCAATCTTGCACAAATTTCTTGTGGACTTTAACCCAACATACTACATGCTTCCTTGACTATTTTAACCATGTCTAAGATTCTCTAGGGTGGCTATCCAAGATCAAATCACTTCATAGGTTGGCTAAAGACTATTTGGGCACTATCTTGACATTTTTGAAGATGAAGACTTGGTGGAAGACCTCAAAAACGTGGTGAACTTCTTCTATAAATGGAGGAGGCTTGGATGAAGCAAATACACACTTTCAACATCATCTAGCTTCATTTTCCATTGTTGTATATTTCTCTCATACTTGTAAATTTGTTTAAAGCTTGTCTAGTTTTTCTTTGATCTTCATTATTGTATATTGAGAGAAAAAGAGTCAAGCACAAGAGGAACCATAATTATTTGATCTCTAGCTTGTGCTTAGACTTGTGAGAAAGTGTGAACCTTACTATATTTCTTCAACCCACTGTGAGAAGTTCTTGAGGGAACTTTTGTTGAAGTTGTGAGGAAGCAAGAAGTTGTTCTTGCTAATAGCTGTAGTTGCTGTGTTTGCACAAGTGTGTTTTGTGCAAGAAGTTGCTGTTGTTGTGGCTTACACTGAAGTGTTAGTGTAAGTGTTGCTGTGGTTGTTCTTATTGTTCATAATAAGAAGAGTAGTTGTTGAAAATCCACTTTGGAAACAAAGTGGTAGTGGAGTAGAATCATTTACGATTCGAACCACTCTATATCCGGTGTACTCATTCACTACTTCTCATCTCCCATTCTTGCTCTGATTTTGAATATCCTTTTGAGTTGAGCAAACGAGAAAATTCCGCAAAATAGCCAAACACTCTATTCACCCCCCCTCTAGAGTGTATTTCGGACCTAACAATTGGTATCAGAGCCTAACCTTGATTGCTTGGCCAATCTTTGCAAGTAGCAAGGTTAAAGATCATGGCAATGACAACCTCAACCTCAACCTCAACCTCCTCATCTCCTAAGCCTACTGCACTATTTTCCGGATCAAACACTAAAGCTCCTATGTTTGATGCCCAAAACTATTCTTTGTGGAAATTTCGAATGATCAATCATTTGAAAGGCTGTGGATTTGATATATGGAGAGCTGTTGTCAAAGGAATTGAAGTTCCAATGATTACCAACTCAAAAGGAGAATCAATGTTTAAAGATGAGGATGACTACACCGACGAAGAGAAGATAAAGTTCGCCATTAATGGTAAAGCTTTTGACATTCTCTCAAGTGCTCTAACTACCACTGAGCTCATTAGACTCCAAGGCCTTGAAACAGCCCACGAGGCATGGAAAAGGCTTGAAATGATACATGAAGGAACTGAGCAAGTAAGAATGGCCAAAAGACTCATGCTCATGAAGGAGTATGAGATGTTCGGAATGAAGAGCGGTGAGAAGATTGAGGAGACAATCGACCGATTCACACGAATAGTGAATCAACTCTCTATGGTTGACAAGAAAATCTCAAACGAAGACCTTGTCTCAAAACTCCTCAACTCCTTGCCAAGAGAATGGACACCCAAAGTCACCGCCATCACCGAATCAAAGAATCTCAAGACTCTTACTCTTGATGAGCTATCCGGTAATCTTCTTACTCATGAAATTCTTATTGATGAACAAAATAGGATGAATCCTATCAAGCCTACACAAGCATCACACAAAGGATTGGTGGTAGAGTCCGATGATTCGGATGAGGAAGTTGCCCTTCTTGTAAGAAAATTTAGAAGAATGGCAACTAGAAACAAAGCTCAAGCAAGAAAGTTTTTCAAGAAACCATCTAAAGAAAAAGAAGCAAGTGAAAATTGCTATAGATGTGGTCGATCCGGTCACTTCATTGCCGATTGCCACGTAAAAGAGCCACAAAAGCAAGAAAAGAAGGTCTTTCCTCAAAAGAAGAAAGCCCTCAATGCGGAGGTAACCACGTGGGTTGATCTTCTTTCGGAATCGGAAGGAGAAGAGAGTGAAGATCAAGGTGTTGGACTTGTAGCAATGATTGAAAATCCAAAGGTTCAACATACTTGTCTTATGGCAATTGAAGATGACCTTGAGGTAAGTTCTAATCCTTCAAATTTGCATGATGAAATAGGAGACTTGCAAGATGACTTTGAAAAATTAAATTTAAAATATAAGAATTTGAAAAAAGAATTCAAGAAATGCATTTTAGAAAATAAGAGCTTGCATGACAAAAATATTTTGATGTTTCAAGAGCATGATATCATACTTACTATGCATAAAACCGTAGCTCTTGAAAATGAAGAAATTAGAAAAGAATGTGAAAAACTAAAATTAGACTTACAAAGACTAACAAATGGTAAAAACAACTTAGACATACTACTTGGAAATCAAAGGATTGGAAATGATAAATCCGGTTTAGGATTTAACTCATCATCTTCTTCTATTAAACCTAAGTCCTTGAAGAAAAAGACAAACAATAGAAAAACACAACAAAATTCATCATCTTCTAAACCAAAGCATGTACCCACTTGTTTTTATTGCAACAAACTAGGACATGTAAAGAAAGCATGTAAAGCTCGATTTGAAAGCACATATGTTTGGAAGCCTAAGGGTCGAAAAACTAACCCTAAAGGACCCAACCATCAAAGGGTACCAATGCATACATCTTTTGGTTTTGTAGGCTCTCAAGATAAATGGAGTAGCCAAAGAAGAAGGAACCAAATGGCTTATGGACAGCGGATGTTCAACTCACATGACCGGAGACAAGACGTTGTTCACCAAGCTCAAGCTCCAAGATGGTGGAACGGTGCATTTTGGCAATGGGAGAGCCAAAATCCTTGGACATGGAGAAATTGGTAATTCTTCCTTTACTATTAATAATGTACTATATGTAGAAGGGCTTAAGTATAATTTGATAAGTGTTAGCCAACTATGTGATGCTAATTTTCAAATTGAGTTTGCGAAAAGAAAATGTGTTGTGAAAAAGAACGATAAGATTGTTTTTGAAGCCATTCGTAAAAATGATGTTTACAAATTTAGCACACATGATTTGATATCACAAAATGTTTCTTGCCTAGTTGCCAAAAATGATTTGACTCAACTATGGCATAGACGACTTGGACACATTAGTTTTAAGAATTTCAAAGAGATTTGCAAAAATAAAAAAGTCCAAGGTCTTCCAAAATTGAATTTCGAAAACCATGGCTTATGCGACACTTGTCAAAAGGCAAAACTTGTTAAAACAAGTTTCAAGCCCAAAAGTGAAATCTCCACCACCAAACCTCTACAATTGCTTCATATGGATTTGTATGGGGATATTGGTACAGCAAGCCTAAGTGGAAAACATTACACCTTTGTGGTGGTAGATGACTACTCTAGGTACACTTGGGTAATGTTCTTAGCTAAAAAGAATGATGCATGTCAAGAATTTATAAAGCTTTGTAAGAGATTAGAAAATCAAAGAGAAGACACAATTAAGGAAATTAGAAGTGATAGAGGTGGTGAGTTTGATGGAGAATTTCAAGAATTTTGTGTATCCAAAGGGTATGGACACAATTTTTCAGCTCCAAGAACTCCTCAACAAAATGGTGTTGCGGAAAGGAAAAATAGAACACTTCAAGAAATGAGTAGAGCCATGCTAAATGAATTTGTGCTACCCAAATATTTTTGGGCCGAAGCGGTAAATACCGCTTGTCATGTGATCAATAGAGTTTATTTGAGACCATTTCTCAAAAAGACTCCTTATGAGCTTTGGAAAGGTAGAGTTCCAAATATTGGTTATTTCAAGGTTTTTGGTTGTAAGTGTTTTATACTTAACACCAAAGACAACTTGGATAAACTCGACTTCAAAGCGGATGAAGGAATCTTTATGGGTTATGCTCAAAATAGCAAAGCATTTAGAGTATATAATAAGAGAAGTATGAAAGTTGAAGAATCAATTCATGTCAAGTTTAGTGAATTCATTGATGATAAGTCAAACGATAATAATGATGATGATGAAGATGAAATAATCGAAGTAAGTCATATAGAAAAATTTGAGAATCCAAAAGGTAATATTGTCATTGACCTTAGGATTGATCCACTTGAACCTAAGGTTGAAGATGAAGAAGTAGGAGGGGATACCTCAAATTTGCCAGATTCATATAAATATAGGAAAGATCACCCTAAAGAGTTGATACTAGGTGAAACTAGCCAAGGTGTAATGACAAGGAGAAAATTCAATGAAAATGCCTTCATTTCACAAGTTGAGCCTAAAAATATAAAAGAAGCAATAAATGATGAAGATTGGGTATTAGCTATGCAAGAAGAATTAAATCAATTTGAAAGAAGTGATGTGTGGGAATTAGTTGCTAAACCTAGTGATCATCCCGTAATTGGCACTAAATGGGTATTTAGAAACAAAATGGATGATAAAGGAAACATCACTAGAAACAAAGCTAGGTTAGTAGCCCAAGGCTATAGACAAGAGGAAGGCATAGACTACGATGAGACTTTTGCCCCCGTGGCTAGGTTAGAAGCTATTAGGATGTTATTAGCATATGCATGCTATAAGGATTTTAAACTATATCAAATGGATGTAAAATCCGCATTCTTGAATGGAATAATTCAAGAAGAGGTCTATGTAGCTCAACCTCCGGGGTTTGAAAATCATGATTATCCAAATCATGTTTTTAGACTCAAAAAGGCCCTTTATGGACTTAAACAAGCTCCTAGGGCTTGGTATGATAGATTAAGTAACTTCCTACTTGAAAACGAGTTTTCAAGAGGAAAAGTCGACACTACTCTTTTTATTAAAGAACAAGGAAACCATCAATTGCTTGTTCAAATTTATGTGGATGATATCATATTTGGTGCTACTAATGATTCTCTTTGTGAGCATTTTGCTAAATTGATGGAAGGAGAATTTGAAATGAGTATGATGGGTGAACTCAACTACTTTCTTGGTCTACAAATCAAGCAAACTCAAGATGGAGTGTACATATCTCAAACAAAGTATACGAAGGATTTGCTCAAGAAGTACAAATTCGAGGATGGAAGAAGTGTGAGCACTCCGATGAGCACAAGTACAAAGCTTGACAAAGACGAAAAAGGAAAGCCGGTTGAGGTAACAAAATATAGGGGTATGATTGGTAGTTTACTTTATTTGACTGCTAGTAGGCCGGATATTTTGCATGCTGTGTGCTTATGTGCTAGATTTCAAAGTATGCCTAAGGAATCGCATTTAGTTGCCATTAAACGTATCTTTAGGTATTTAAAAGGAACTTTGAACTTTGGATTGTTTTATCCCAAAAATGGATGTTTTGATTTAAGAGGGTATAGTGACTCCGACTATGCCGGAAACCTTGTTGATAGGAAAAGCACGTCTGGAACATGTCAATTCCTTGGAGATTGCTTAGTTTCTTGGTTTTCCAAGAAACAAAATAGTGTGTCACTTTCAACGGCGGAATCCGAATATATATCGGCCGCTTCATGTTGTGCACAACTACTTTGGATGACAAACACATTGAATGATTACAATGTTAAGTTTGATAAAGTTCCCATCTTATGTGATAATACCTCAGCTATAAGTATAGCACAAAACCCGGTTCATCATAGTAGAACAAAACACATTGAAGTGAGGCATCACTTCATAAGAGATTGCATCCAAAAAGGTTTGGTATGCATTGAGTTTGTTTCAACAAATGACCAATTGGCAGATATCTTTACCAAATCTCTTCCCACCGAGACATTCGAATCAATTAGAACAAGATTAGGAATGATAAACATCAGTTAAGGGGATGAAAATTGGAAAACCCAAAATAGGGGGCACGTCGAACGATCGACGTGTCTAAAACGAGAGATCGACGTACGTCGATCTCGGACATCGATCGATCGACGTACGTCGAACTCAGACGTCGATCGATCGACGTCATCGAATTCTGCAGCTATATATTTCTGCAAAAACGCAGATCTGCCTCATTTCTTCCTATTCCAGCAGCAAAACCCTAAAAGGCAGCCGTCTCTTCTCTTCCAAAAACGCATCCCACTTCAAATCCATCTTCAAATCAAGGTCTAACTCATTTCCACTATTAAATCTTGAGTTCCTCCCTTGAAATCTTCCATTTCAACCTAAAATCCCCAAATTTCATATCCAAAAAACTGTTCTAGCCCTAAAAATTCTCCTCAAATGTCTTCAAGAAGCAAGAATACAACCAAGAGACCAAGATCCTCTAGGGGTGAAGGTTCAAGATCTTCTCGTGGTCAATCCTCTCAACCTAGAAGAAAGCAACCTATGGATGAAAGTGGGGCTCAAGTACTTGAAGAGCTTAGGAGTGAGTTGACCCTCTCAAACTTCCCTTGGGTCAAAACCAAAGATGCAAAGGATGCTTTGGAGGAACCCCTAATCCCTGGGCACGTAAGTTATATCTCTAGACATTCTCAAAATTTGTTTAATAAATGGGAAGATGATGAGAGAGCCACTATCCCACTCAAATTGCTTAGGATAAACGATATTCTAAGCAATGATGAACTAAGAGACATCATTGAGTGGTTAGATTTTCAAGAGTGGAGGAGTATTTGGAATCAACAAGAGATGCTCAAAATGTCCACTACGTATACAAGGTTTTTTTATGCAAACTTATGGATTGAGTATTTGAATGGTATTCCTTTTGCTCTAAACTCGGTTATTGATGGACATCATTTGAGGTTAACAATTGCAAAAATCTGCAATTTGATTGGTGTGCCAAATGAAGGATACTATGAGTTTGATACTTGGAAATGGGATACGGCTAGGTGGAAGGTTTCCGAAGATGAGGTGAAAACCTTCTTAGGTTTTCATCCTAGTAAAAACACTAATGATATGCCTTTGGTTTACCGTACCCTTCTTGCCATTGTTACATTCTGTGTCAATGGTAAATCTGCCAAATTGCCTAGTAACCTCGACTTTTACATAGCATATAGAATAGCTAACCGAGAGAAGGTTAACTTTGGAAACCTTTTTATGACGAACGTAGTGGAAGCCGCAACCAAACAAAACAAGGCCCTTCCCTACAGTAATCTTATCTATAGAATGCTTGTGAAGTCGGGAATTTATGTGGATGATATGGATGTTGACAATATAACGCACAAGGACTACTATGACAAAGCCAACATCCAACAAATCCTGAAATCTAGAAAAGAGGCAATGAGGAAAGAGCAAGAGGAAGAAGAACGAGAAGAAGAAGGCATTCCGAATGAGGCACCCATTCCGGAACCGGAGACTCAAGCTCAAACAAGTCGTTTAAGCTCAAATGTCCCGGAACTCCAAGCTCAAGTCCTCAGTCTTCAACAGGAGGTTGACGAGCTAAAGGGCAAAGTGACGGTGCATGAATCAAGATTTGCCAAGTTCAAGGCCAAGATGAAAGCGTGCATTCCTGGAGTCACGTTTTCATCTGATGAAGACTAGACGATTTTTTTTCTAGCTTAGTTATCTGTTGAAAGTGTTTGTGCTTTAACTTTACTCTTGTTTGATGCTTTCAAAAAGGGGGAGAATGACTTAAGTATTGGTTTTTGACTTATTGGTACTATGGGTACTATGGCTTATTAGCATTATTGGCACTTAAGTATTGTCTTATTTCGACTTATTGGTATTATGACTTGTTGGCATTGTTGACATTATTGGCACTGTTAAGATCTTGGTATATTTGATTGGTTTTTGGCTTGATGAAAAATGGCATGTTGCTTAAGTGGCTTATGTGTTACAATGGAAAATTGTTTTTGGCAAAAAGTTTGAAAAATGCAAACCATTGAAAATTGTTGATTGGTTGAGGGGGAGCAAATGTAAGGAAGAGTATTTTGATTGGGTTCAAAATTGATTTTTTGTAGAAAGTAAAGAGTGCATATACTTAGGGGGAGATTGATGTTTTTCAAATTTTGAAACATTCAGACAATTGAAACGGAGCAAAAACTTTTTAGAATCTTGGTTTTGAAATCATCAAAAAGGGGGAGATTGTAAGATTATAAAATGTTTTGATGATATAAAAAGATGTTTGATTTCACACCTTAAGTTCAAAATAAATTAAACATGTGCGAAACGTAAATCTCTCATAGACAGGTTGAAAAACACGTCATCCCCTCAGGTACCACATGGCAAGATCCATGAAAAACTTGGAAAACGTTTGAGATCTTAGATCCACGTCAAGAGACATGGATCGATCGACGTATAACTGAGAGACGTAGATCTCTCAGTATAAGGTATGTCGATCGATCGACGTCTGACTGAGAGACGTCGATCTCTCAGCAGACATACGTCGATCGATCGACGTCTGACTGAGAGACGTCGATCTCTCAGCAGGCACACGTCGATCGATCGACGTCTGACTGAGAGACGTCGATCTCTCAGCAGGCACACGTCGATCGATCGACGTCTGACTGAGAGACGTCGATCTCTCAGCAGGCACACGGCGATCGATCGACGTCTGACTAAGAGACGTCGATCTCTCAGCAGACTTACGTCGATCGATCGACGTCTGACTGAGAGACGTCGATCTCTCATCTCTGGCACGTAGATCGATCGACGTCTCCAGAATTCAAAATTTTTCAAACGTTGGAACAAAATCCAAGGGAGATTTATGATGTTTTCTCTCTCCAATCTTGCACAAATTTCTTGTGGACTTTAACCCAACATACTACATGCTTCCTTGACTATTTTAACCATGTCTAAGATTCTCTAGGGTGGCTATCCAAGATCAAATCACTTCATAGGTTGGCTAAAGACTATTTGGGCACTATCTTGACATTTTTGAAGATGAAGACTTGGTGGAAGACCTCAAAAATGTGGTGAACTTCTTCTATAAATGGAGGAGGCTTGGATGAAGCAAATACACACTTTCAACATCATCTAGCTTCATTTTCCATTGTTGTATATTTCTCTCATACTTGTAAATTTGTTTAAAGCTTGTCTAGTTTTTCTTTGATCTTCATTATTGTATATTGAGAGAAAAAGAGTCAAGCACAAGAGGAACCATAATTATTTGATCTCTAGCTTGTGCTTAGACTTGTGAGAAAGTGTGAACCTTACTATATTTCTTCAACCCACTGTGAGAAGTTCTTGAGGGAACTTTTGTTGAAGTTGTGAGGAAGCAAGAAGTTGTTCTTGCTAATAGCTGTAGTTGCTGTGTTTGCACAAGTGTGTTTTGTGCAAGAAGTTGCTGTTGTTGTGGCTTACACTGAAGTGTTAGTGTAAGTGTTGCTGTGGTTGTTCTTATTGTTCATAATAAGAAGAGTAGTTGTTGAAAATCCACTTTGGAAACAAAGTGGTAGTGGAGTAGAATCATTTACGATTCGAACCACTCTATATCCGGTGTACTCATTCACTACTTCTCATCTCCCATTCTTGCTCTGATTTTGAATATCCTTTTGAGTTGAGCAAACGAGAAAATTCCGCAAAATAGCCAAACACTCTATTCACCCCCCTCTAGAGTGTATTTCGGACCTAACATAGTGCTCCAATAGTTTTTGTGCTCTCTATTTATACTGTTTATTACTGGAGATGAGAAATAAGGAGAATTTTCATCAAATGAAACATCTGGAGTAGTATATACTTTCCTAGTTTGAGGACAAAAGAACTTGTATCCTTTTTGAGATCCTGAGTAACCAAGGAAAATACACTTGATGGATCTCTTATCCAGTTTTCCACTAAACTGAGATTGTAAGTATACATACACAGTACAACCAAATATATTTAAAGGCAGTTCAGATAGTAAGAGACAGTGAGGAAAAATAATGAGCAATTTATCCCTGGGACTTGTAAAATTAAGCACCCTAGAGGGCATCCTGTTTATCAAGTAAGTGGCTGTAAGAACAGCCTCCCCCCATAAGTACTTAGGAACATTCATAGAGAACATTAAGGACCTAGCCACACCTAAGATGTGCCTATGCTTCCTTTCTGCCACCCCATTCTGTTGTGGAGTATAGACATTTGATGTCTGATGATGAATCCCTTTTCTACCAAAAAAGACTTAACTTCTTTGTCTAGATACTCACTCCCATTATCTGATTTAAAATTCTTAATACATGTATTAAACTGATTTTGAACCAGAGAGATGAACAATTTAAATACTTGAGATAATTCTGACTTATGTTTCATCAAGTAAATCCAAGTTACCCTTGTATGATCATCTACAAATATAACAAACCATCTACTACCATTTACATTAAGGACTCTAGAAGGTCCCTAGATATCTGAATGGACTAAATTAAAAGGCTTACTTTCTTTATAACTCTTTCCATGATACTGAGCCCTGGACTGTTTGCCATGCAAATAGGTTTCACACTTGATACAGTCTAAAGAAATTCCATTAAATAAGTCAGGTTTGATTTTCTTCAAATACAAAAAGTTAGGATGACCTAACCTATTGTGACATAACAAAATAAGTGATATTCTAGAATTGTCTATTATAGGAACATGACTTTTGTTCATAACAAAATACACACTAGAATAGCCTTCAAAATCCCCTGGTCTGGCAGTTTCAAAAAAATACAGTCCATTCTGATGATTAGCACTGCCAATCATCTCCTTGATGACCCCCTCCTTCATAGCTTTCCCCTGAAAGCATGAAGAAGAAGAAGATAGGAATTAACACTGATTAGAAGAAAAAACAGTCCAGCAATTATTGTCAACTATTAATTGTCTAACCGAGATAAGATTACAATCAAGGCCAGGAACATACAATACATGTTTAAGAGTCGGTTTGTTAGAAACTTGTATATTTCCATACCCCAGAATTTCAATGTTATCACCATTGGAAATTTTAACCTTCTTAGGAGTATTAAATGGTTTAAAACAACCAAGCAGAGACTTATTGAAATTCATATGGTTAGTAGCACCAGAATTAATAATTCACATCGATGACTTACCACCAATACCTGTACTGGCCATGGTGGCCCTGATTTGATCACTTGGATTTTGACTCCTTTGACCGTCAAGTACATGGAGCACAGCATCAAGTTGTGCTTGAGTGAATGTTGGCCCGGCATTAGTCTCAGAATCAGCTATTGCAGCCCTAGGAGGACACCAGGAATCAGCAGAATAACTCTGCCTTTGATTTTTTTGCCTAAAAATGGAGGAGGTTTAACCGTAGATCCTGGTCTTTTGTAGCATTCCTCAATGAGATGTCCATCTCTGTGACAGTATCTACGGTATTTCTTTACAAAGTTATTGGACTTAGAACAGTCTTCCTGGCCACCAGGCTAGTGTCTTTCTTAATGTCCCTCTCTTGTGTTAAACAAGCTGAGGAATCTGATGAAAGAGCAGATGACTCTGACGGAATCAATGCAGGTCCCATCATCAATTTGAGACGGTTTTCTTCTCGACAAACTTCTGAAAAAGCTGTATTCATAGTAGGCAATGGTTTTGTTCCCAGAATCCTTCCTCTTACTGCATCAAAATCCTTATGCAGTCCATATAAGAAACCAAAAAGTCTTCTGGTTTCTTTGAATTTCTTATACAATAAATCATCAATAGTGCATTCCCACTAATGAACCTCCAAGGAATCGATGTGCTGCCAGATTTGAGACAAGTTACTAAAGAATTTACTTACTGTATGATCACCTTGTTTGATGTCTTTAAGTTGAGTCTCTAGTTCATATAGCTCTGAGATGTTATCTCTTTTAGAGTACATTTTCTTTAGTTGCTTTCCAAATAGCTGCTGCCATAGGATACAACATGAACGTGTTACTAACTTTAGGTGTCATGGAATCAAGTAACCATGACATAATCATGGAGTTCTCTGCCTCCCGAGTTGTAAACTTTCCATCAGTTTCTGCTGGAATCATCATTTTTTCAGACAAATATTCTTTCTTTCCTCGTCCAACAACAAACAACTCAACAGTTCTGCTCCATGGAAGGTAATTACCACCATGCAGTTTCTGGTTTGTAATAGTTACAGATGTGGAGTCTAAGATGCATCCAGATCCTACAGATCCAGATGTTTTTTCATCTGCATGTGTTGAGGTTATCTCACTCTCTTGATCTGCCATTCTAACAGAAGATGTGAACAACCAGAGAGGGAAACGTTTAATACTGAGATAGTTTATTTAAAAGAATGAGAGGGAAGATGATGTCGATTAAGAGGAGATCAAAGTTGTCTTCAGAAAGATAAATGGATGAAGAGCAGGAAATGGTAGAGTAAAAGAGTGAATGAAAGAGACTGATGGGATGAAACTGTGAGCTGCATTAAAGAAGAAGTTGACGTGTTTAGAAGAAGAAGTACGGTGTAGTAATAATCTGTTTTGTCAAGTTGTACTAGCAGTGTATTGAATATGATGTTCACGAAAATTAAAAATAAAAGCACTGAATTGTGAAGCACAGCTGGCACCCTTTTTATCATGCAACAACTCACCTGGCGGTTTTGCTGAATTTTCCCTTCATGCAGGTTACCCAGATGGCGTTATGTTGGAAAGTAAAAGACACGTTACCAAATTCTGGATTTTCCTTTATGCTGTTTTTACGAAAATGCCCCTGATACACAAACGGTGAATTAGTTCCTTTTGAGTAGTATTGACAAAATTGCCCCACTATACAATTCCCTTCTTCCTTTTTCGTTCTTTACGAACTCCTTCACATAGCCATGTGTTTTTCGACAAAGTTGCTTTCTTTCTCAAATTTTCTGGACTCCTTCAGTTGAGATTTCACACTGAAATTGTAGAAAGAGGGTTCTTGAAGATGCGTATGAGTGTTGATGATTTACAAGAATGAAGGTATGTTGTCCTTCCTGAAGGATACTAGATTTACTGGGATGAGGTATTTGAACCTTGTCGTTTTGGTTTTTTTCGACGATTTGCCACTGAGCTGAGAAATTGCTAATAATGTTGAAGAATATAAACAGAAAAACTTTCTCTTATTCAACCAAATATCTCTGATACCATATAGAGATTATTGAATAGAATTGATTGAGAACATTCTTTATACATGAACAATTGAGAGTCAGAAAAGTAGTATAAAATGACAATTCCTTTTTTTCATTCCAGTACATTGGATACATATATATACATCAGAAATTGGAAGAGAGAGAAATAGTGTTCCAACGGTTATTTTCTAACTATACATCGTTTTGGAGATGACATCTATCATCTAACGGCTATAATTATTTCAACAACTATGCAGGTCTAATCTGGGACGCGAGCTTTCCTGTCTTAAGTTATATTGCCTCCACTTTCACTACCTCTTCCTCCACCACAATAGTTTACTCCATGAAGAAAACCAAAATGATCGAGAACGGCGGAGAATAAGTGTTATTTGCTCGTGATGTAGAACATAAGACCTTAGAAAGTAAGTTAGGGCGGTGGCTAGTAAACAGAAGCTAGATAAGTGACTGATCATGCACAAACTTATGTAGTCAACTAGCTTAAACATGATAAGTTGATTGGAGATAAGTTGGAGTTATCTCTTAAGATCCCATCTCTCACCACTAGAGAGAGAAAAATGTAACAATAGCGAATTATTTAATTTGAACAGCAACTCAAGAGATCATTTTATCATGCTAAAGTTGTGTAGGGTTCTATGTTAATTTTGTCACTCACATTTTATATGGCCTCTTCAACCAAAATTACAGTATTTTAGAGCTGACCTGCTGACCTGACCTCACTGTCCAGTTCAGCTCGGCAGTCCACTGGCCTGTCTTATCTACAGGCCGACCTGACCTTGCTGACCTGACCTCTGTTGAGAAATATGTTTGGATAATTTTCAAGGTCATGATTTTAAGTGTTGAATACTTAAATGCCACACATAATCTTATAAATGATCAAAAGTCGAAAAAAGTCAAGAAAAATGACATCGATATCTCAGGTTAATGTACTTCGACCGATCAATGTACATCGAACCCTCACATCGATCGATCCATATAAGGCAGTGAAAAACCAAAACCTTACTGTGACACATAACCTAAGACACATTTATCGTCTATATCGATTGATCAATGTAGATTAAAGACAAACTCTGGCCTCACTGTGAGACATCGATCTCTCAAGCAGAGGTACTTCGATCGATCGATGTCTAGGTCTTTTTCTATAATGTGGTAAAATGGTTGTTTTTGTTTTTACATGATTCATATATGTTCATCATTGTGTTATTATGTGATTTTGATAAATATTATGCATTGTTACTAACATGCCTTAGAAGTTTCTACAACTTACCAAAAGGGCAAAATTGGTATTTTGAGTTTTGTAGGTACTTGACATGGTGAATATGATTCAATGACCTATTCTCATCTTATTTATTATCACAAAAGTGTTCTTATGTTTATTTCTAATCATGGGGGTCATTTCTGAAGTTTTCTCTCACCAGGGGTATTTTGGCCATTTTACCCCAAGGGCAGTGGAGTCTATTTATGGAATTCTTGATGATTGATTTGTGGTATTCTATTATATTCCCTCACTTGATGATATTATCGACGGTAGCGGGATATGTGACGGTATTCGATGTCACATTCTATTTTTTTCTTGAAGACAATTTTGTATATATTATTGAAGAGTCTTATTCATCATCTTGCAAAGATTTTAATGGAGTTATTGGTGCAAAATTTATCATAACATACAAAGGAGAAAAAGTGGAAATTTTGATGTTACATGTTAACATAATCATGTCAACTCTTATGTATTATTTTTTCTTCAAAAATCTGAGTTGGTATAAATATATACAGGCTTCAAAACTTGTATATACATATGGAAGTGATGGTGCATTCATTTTATGACTAGATGGCTGCAATCTGACCAGTCTCAAAGAAACATGAATTCTGATTTCGTCAAGGATAGTTTCAGGTCAGTGTCTTTTTTAAACTTAAACTAGACATCCTAAAGAGTATTTTGACATAAAGATCATCCTTTTTGGTAGAGTAATTAAAGAGAAACATGTTTTCAAAGTTCAGTACTATTTGTCCAATTCTGTCCAGATTGACCATCTGAATCTTTTTATTTGTTTGAAGGGCCAACGGTCTTATTTTTGTCTCTTTTTTGGACATAGTCTAGTCAAGACATTGAAATTAGGTTCTGGAAAGTTTCATAATTTCTGGAGTTGTGTACACTGAGTTTTGAATTTTTTCAAAAACGGATACTGAATCTGAGGAGGTCTTAGATCTATTTTCAAAGGGGATTTTATTCAAGGGTAATAGTGTAATTTTTGCTAACCACTGTTCCCCCCTCTAGTGGTGTTTACTGCAGGTGTACGTTCCAACAACCTCACTGTCTAGTTCATCTCGACAGTCCAATGGCCTGTCTTACCTATTGGCTGGCCTGACCTTGCTGACGAGCTCAGCTCGGAAGATCTGAAGCACTGTTTACGGCTGATTAGATATGATTGTAGATATTCAGTCTAATCAGATATATTCTATTCATTGAATTTATCATGTACATAAATATAGAGATATGATAGGATTTGTATTGATCTTGTATTAATCTCTTTAGCTGTAGATTAGCACGAATTGCTCCTCTGTATTTCCTATAAATTGACGGACAAATAATAGAAAAACACAAGGATTTGAGTTGGCAAACACCTTTGTGTTCATCTATTTTCACACAGTAGTATGTCATTTTTATCTCTTGTCCTACAATTACACTAATCAGTGATTTTGAGAATGATAGAAGCATTTTCCTTACAAAACTTCTTTCTTTCAACGTGATTTGTCATTTGATGGACCTTTAGGTGCAGTAGATAATAGAGGTGAGCTTACAGTTGGGGCTATAGGAAATAGTTTTTAGTCATAGCCATTGTACTTCATGATGTCTATGCCATCTTCTGGATCATTGTCTCAGAGATAGCTGTAAGAGAAAGTTACTTCTCTATCCAAGTTTAGCTGTATATATACACTACAAAACAATGTGAATAAAATTACGATGACTGTTTTATCTCCTCTGTTCTCTTCTTAAAGATTTATAAAAATTCTATATGGTATCAGAGCATCCAAGAAGAGGAGACCAATTTTTCGTCTGCAGACTGTTCAAATACTGTAATACTTCATTAAACCATGTTCAGTTGAAAATTTTTTTTCTTCAAACACCATTCCAGTCGACTTTAGGAAGTAGATATACCTCTTCAAGAGAACTTAAACGCTTGTGAAAAGCAATTAACATTCACACTCCTCCTGGAGAACGCTTCCTCTGTAGAAGAAAAGTTTGCACAGAACTGTAAGTTTTTCTTGTCAGCTGTAGAACAAAAGGGTCAGAACCATCTTCACTTGAAGAAGCAGGAGGAGAAGAAACTGAGTGATCGAACATTTCCAAGGGGTTTTTTGGTTAAAATAGAACCAAACCTCCGTTACCCAAACTTCCGTCAATTCCATAGAATCAAACCTCCGTTACTAAAACTTCCATCAATTCCCGTTAAATATAACCTATCACATTGGGGGGATCTGATTCAAGGACACATACCCATTCTGTATGAGAAAACCAAAACTAAGGAAGAAAAGGGGTACAGATGTACTCGATTTCACCGCTTCATCCCAAGATTTTATCAAATCCGTTTTCCAACGAGCATTAAAGAGAGAACCCAGCTGTTGGTTTCAAGGGAAACTTTTTCTTCTTACACGCAAAGGGTCATTAACAAAGCACGCCAAATTTCCACATCAGTCACCTTCAATTTTTGTTTCCATACATTCTCATTTCAACCACCATTCTTCGATTACTCTTGCATTTCTTCTCTTCTCATCTCTCAGAAATACTAAATCTTCATCTTCCAATCTTCCTGATTCTTAGCCATTCATCTTTTCCTTCCATCTGTTCTAATGGCTGATCAAGGGAGTGAAGTTACTTTAGGAACTACAGGAGAAAAATCTTTTGTATCTGCTGGATCACTCCTTGACCCAACTCCAATAACTATTACAAATCAGAAACTGCATGGTAATAATTACCTACCATGGAGCCGTGTTGTAGAATTGTTCATTACAGGAAGAGGAAAGAAGGAGTATTTGTCTGAGAAATCTGTAAGTCCATCTGAAATAGGTTAAAAGTTCTCTACTTGGGAGGCAGAGAACTCCATGATCATGTCATGGCTGTTGGGTTCCATGACCCAGAAGTTAGTAATACTTTTATGTTGTATCCAACGACAGTTTCTATCTGGAAAGCAACTAAAGAAATGTATTCCAAAAAGGACAACATATCTGAACTGTACGAACTTGAAACCCAATTAAAGGGCATTAAACAAGGTGATCAGACTGTGAGTAAGTGTAGGACCTGTATAGCACTACTAGAAGGGGGGCTGAATAGTGAGTGCGGAAAATTTGGTTTTTAAAAGTTTTTGACCCAAATTACTCACTTCTGAAAATAGTTTCTGTTTTTAGATCCTGATTTCAGTTACTTAAATGACCTAGTTGTAGACCTTCACAAGTTATGATATTTGGTGAGGATGTACTCTCAGATGTTATGAGTGACTCACAAAAATTTCAGATTAAAAATCCAAGCCTAACCCCTTGAAAATACGTTTTTGGTCAGATTGCGCAAATCTGCCAGAAATTGTACTCCGAATTGAAATTTTTATTCCTATTAAATGGTAACTCTAAATGGTCTGAAAATTTTATGATAAGACCCTCAAAATGTATATTTTACTGGGTGGAAACAGTTTTTGAAAACTCATTTGGGAAGTATGTCAACCACGTCGATGTTTTCAACCTTTGCAAATCTAAAAATCAGATTGCACTAGTCTCAGAACTATTAACGTTTGATTTACTTATACTTATCCAAATGAGGTGAAACTTTCGCCAAATGAAACTAGGACGTGTGGATATGTTTCTGCAAAATTTTATGATTTTTGAAAATCTTTTACTATTTTTACCATTGCAATGCAATCGATGCAGAAAATAGAAAACTGAAAGTAAAATGCTGAAAAGTAAGGACACCAAGATTTTTATACTGGTTTGGTTAAAACAACCTACTCCAGTCTTCGAGGACACCTTCCTCGGTTATCATAAACACAACAAACACCTTACCACAATGGTGATCGGATTTAAACACTAACTCCACCCTTTTACAATCAAAACAATCAAGCAAATCAATCACGAACACCACCACCGATCGAATGAAGGTTTGATCACACCTTGATCAACCTTTTACAAGAAATGAACGTGTATAGGTGGTATATCCAAAGCCTATATAGTATTTTGAATATATGAACAATAGGCTTGAGACTAAGAAGAAGAAGAAAGAAAAGAAGAAGAAGAAGAGAGTAGTCTACCTTTTTGCACTTGAGATAATACGAATTGTAGTTTGGCCTTGTCATGCACTATCTTCTCCTTTTTATTTCACTTTGGCTGGCCCCCCTAGGGCTCTCTTCCTTCTTGAGAATTGTCTTTAATGTCTTTGGAAGATTTCCTTGTGTAGAAGATGACACAATCTTGCTTACTTGGTGCGATATGATTGGAAGGAAGACTTGACCTTGCTTAGTTGTCACTTGTTGATTGGTCCACCTTGGCACTCTTGTAGTGAGCTGTAAATTCTAAAAAAATTGAAAAATATGCTCAAATTCTAGTCAAATCATTACCATACAATCACACATTAATCTCCCTTCAATTTTGGAAGACAATTGAAGACAATTAAGGGTGGAAAAATCACCAACTATAGTAGACATGTGCTGAAATTTTCAGCATGTGTCTCTTTTGAATTCTTTCCTTGTGTGGTGCCCTCTTCAATGTCACCAATCTTTTGTGGCATATCCTCCAGCGATTGAAGTGCCAAATAAGCTCCACCTTGGCTCCAACATGGATGTAGTAGGCGTGTATGAGAGGCTGCACATGTGCTGAAATTTTATTTTGGCAAGCTTTGTCAAATAATACACAATATTTACACATATATGGTAAATAATAATCAACTCTATTTTGAATTTTCTAGAATACTTTAACATGTCTTGAATGTGTAAAAAGTGTCTAGATACATGTTACACACCTATGCCAAAAAGTCCCATGTGTGTATGTTCGTAGAAAACCGAATTTTCGACTTTCGTCGATTACGCGATTTTTCTCCGATTAATCTCTAACTTCTCACACATGTAATATATATTATGTCACACATAATATTCATAACATAAAGTGTATATTCAGCTCCAATAGCTGAGTATAAAACGCCCATGTGCAAAAATAAAATTGAGCTTGAATTCTCCATAATTCTAAGCTAAATCGTGGGTGATTTGTGTGTGCCAACATGGTATGCCTTAGTGTCTGATTGTAACATGTGAGCCACAAAGTTTTTAAGCAATTTTGATGTATATAGGCTGTCCATCTTTATATGGCAAGTACGTGACATGTCGGTGAAGTTTCGGTCGTCACCCGATACGACAATTTTCGGTTTATGACCTTGTAACCTGTCGTATAATTTTGACATCACCGTAACTTATATCATATTATATAAGACCTCAATATACTCATAAATACAAGGTGTATATAATGATGTGATGTCGATGTATGTTTATAATATATGTGACGTGTCAGTGGTACGTCGGAATATAAGTATATAGTGCCTTTTAAAAAAATGAATATAATATATATATATATATATATATATATATATATATATATTAGGCGTGTGAGATGAGGTGAGAAGAAGACTTTCCATTTTCAAATTTGTTGCCATATAGCTCTCTCCAAATATGTCATTTAATGAACTAGTTAGTTCATTAACTCAAGCACTTCACTTAATGAACTAGTTTAGTTCATCAATTATGGCACCTGAAATTAGTACAAAGACAAAAAAATGTTTGTCATATGATGTAAGCTTTAACGCTTCATGGCTTGTTAGTACGGTAACAATATATATAAGCATATAAAGCATGTTTGTCACATAAACGTGTCAAGTAATAATTTATTCATGCATTTCGTAAGCACGTAGCATTTAAATCATGCATTTGTAAATCACTCAAACCCTTTTTCTCAACAGTACGTTCTTCAGCAACTTATCTCAAGTATGGCAACAAATTGATTCACTAGAAACTTATCAGTGGGGGTGTACAGTTGATGACCAGTTGTAGAGGAGAATCAAAGAAACCAGGAGGTTGTTTGACTTCTGTCAGGGTTACATAAAGATTTTGATGCTGTTCGAGGCAGAATCCTGAGTACAAAGCCTATGCCTACTATGAACATAGCATTCTCTAAAATTCGTCAGGGAGAAAGCCGTATTAAGGTTATGATGGGGTCAACTGTTGTATCTTCTGAGTCTTCTGCTCTCTTGACACAAGAGAGTGACAACAAAAAGGATATTAGTTTTATAGCAAGGAAGTCTGGCTCAAAATTTGGTCCTAATGACACTAGGAGTTTTGCCAAAAAAATACTGTAGGTACTGTCATAGGGATGGACACTTAATTGAGGAATGCTATAGGAGACCGGGGTCAACTGTCAAACCACCTCCATTTTTCAGACAGAACAACATGAAACAAAGTTCTGGTAGATCTGACTCAAGTAGCTTATGGAGATCTGATGCTGACTCTTGGAGACCTCTTAGAGCTGCAATGGCAGACAGGACTTAACAGTGAGCCTATCATCACTAAAGGTCAACTGGATGCAGTACTCCGAGTGTTAGATAGTCAAAGAACTCAGATTCACAGAGACCAGATCAAGGCCACCATGGCCAATACAGGTATAGGTGGTAAGTCTCAAGTCTGGGTCGTTGATTCAGGTGCTACTAATCATATGACCTTTGATAAATCTTTGTTAAGCTGCTTTGAACCATTTATTGTTCCTAAGAAAGTTAAGGTTGCAGTGGAGATAACATTGATATTCTGATATAGGAATATCAAGTTGACTAATAAGCTGATTCTTGAACATGTTTTGTATGTGCCTAAATTTGACTGTAACCTGATCTCTGTTAGACAACTGATGAGCAACAATTGTTTTGGGCTGTATTGACACCTACTGAATGCTATTTCCTACCTTCCTCTTCTTCTTGCTTCCAGGAAAAAGCAATGAAGGAGAAGGTGAGCAAGGAGATGATTGGCAGTGCTAATCATCAGAAGGGGTTATACATTGTGGAGACTACAGGATCAGGGGGTTTTGAGAGCTGTACTAGTGTATATTTTTTTTATGACCAGTGGTAATGTTCCTAGAATAGATAGTTCTAGAATTGTTCTTATTTTGTTATGGCATAAAAGGTTAGGTCATCCCAACTTTCTGTATCTAAATAAGATCAAGCCCAAATTATTTCATGATAGTCCTCTTGACTGTCTTAAGTATGAAACTTGTTTGTATGGCAAGTAGTCAAGAGTTCAGTACTCTGCTAAGGTGTATAAAGAAAGTAAGCCTTTTAACCTAGCTCATTCTGATATTTGGGGACCTTCTAGAGTTTTAAATGTGAATGGAAGTAGATGGTTTGTTATATTTGTGGATGATCATACACGGGTCACTTGGATTTACTTGATGAAACATAAGTCTGAGTTGTCACAAGTGTTTACGATGTTCATTCTACTCAACCAAAATCAGTTTAATGCCAATGTGAAAATTTTCAGGTCAGATAATGAGAGTGAATGCATTGACAAAGAAGTAAAGTCCTTGTTCACAGATAAAGGAATTCACCACCAAACGTTGAATATCTATACCCCTCAGCAAAATGGGGTTGCTGAGAGGAAGCATAGACATATTTTTAGTGTAGCTAGATCCATAATGTTTTCTATGAATGTTCCTAAATTCCTATGGGGTGAGGCTGTTCTTACAGCCACCTACTTGATAAATAGAATGCCTTCTAGGGTGCTTCGATTTGTAAGTCCAAGGGATAAACTTCTTAATATGTTCCCTCACTGTTTAATGTTGTTTGAACTTCCATTAAAGACGTTTGGTTGTGTGGCATATGTGTGTATCTTCAATCTCATTTCAGAGGTAAACTTGACAGGAGATATATCAAATGTATTTTTCTTTGCTACTCAGGATCTCAAAAAGGATATAAGTGTTTCTGCCCTAGCACTAGAAAATTTTATACTACTTTGGATGTCTATTTTGATGAAAATTCTTCTTACTACTCACCCTTTGTATCAAACAATATGAATACTGACTAGGGGAATTATTGGAGCATTATTGATGTCTTAACGGTAGAAAGCATTCCTAACACTTCTACAGGGACACTGCCATCTGAAGAAATTACTGATGATGGTGATATTCCTTTAGAGGAATAACAAGACAGAAGACAAGAGAGGATTCATCTACCCATTAAACAGGTATACTCAACAAGGAAAGATCAGGTATCTTCTCCTGACTCCCTCACTGACTCTCTTACTGAACATTGCAATCCCACTAGTCCTCTTGTGATAAGTGAACCTGAATCCAGCAAAGGTTCCACTTGAGTCTGATTTACCCATTGTTGTAAGAAAAGGAGCTCGTGAATGTACAGAATACCACAAGTTCTTAAGCAACAAGGGGTACTCTTCTGTCTATACACTGAATCAAGTTGTGTCCTATGATAAAGTAAAATCTAATTTCAAGGTATTTATAGTAAACTTAGATTCTCAGTCTATTCCTTCATCTATTGACGAAGCCTTATGTCATAAACAATGGAAAATGGCAGTTAATGATGAGATGACAGCTCTTATTAAAAAATAATACTTGGGAACTGGTTACTAAGCCTAAAGATGTTACCCCAGTAGGATGTAAATGGGTGTTCTTCTTGAAGTATAATTCAGATGGGTCTCTTAACAAGTATAAGGCTAGATTGGTGGCAAAGGGCTTCACTCAATCATATGGGATTGATTATGCTGAGACCTTTGCTCCTGTGGCTAAGTTGAATACCATTAGGGTTATATTTTCATTGGCAGTTAACCTTGATTGGGAACTTGCTCAGCTTGACATTAGAAATGCCTCTTTCTCAATGGGGAACTAAAGGAACAAGTATTATGGACATTCCACCTGGTTTTGAATCTGTTAAAACGAATGGGAAGGTTTGTAAGTTAAAAAGGTCTATTTATGGACTAAAACAATCTCCAAGTGCATGGTTTAGCAAATTCACTGAAGTTCTGCTTATGCATGGTTTTAAACAAGCCCAAAGTGATCGCACCTTATTTGTTCACAGTTTTGGTAAAGATGTTACAATTCTCAGTGTCTATGTTGATGATATAATCCTAACTGGGAACTATGGTCTGAACATCACACAAGTTAAAAAATATTTGGCTACTGAGTTTGAAGTCAAGGATCTTGGACATTTGAAACATTTCCTAGGTATGGACGTGGAGAGAAGCAAAACCGGCATGGTCATTTCACAGAGGAAATATATCTTGGATCTACTCGAAGAAACATGTATGACTGGTTGTAAACCCGTGCCTACTCCATTAGAACCTGGTTGTGCAACCAAGTTCCAAAATGGTAAATTACTTTCTGATATACACTCTTATCAAAAGTTAGTTGGCAAGTTAATTTATTTATCTCATACAAGGCCAGATATTTGTTATTCAGTCAGTTATGTTACTCAGTTTATGCATTCACCTACTAACTTATATTTACAAGCAGTTATGAGGATCCTCAGATATCTCAAAGCTGCTCCTGGCCAAGGTCTATTCTTTGGAAAACTTGAACGAAGAGATATTCAAGTCTATACAGATGATGACTAAGGAGGATCTAAAGGGGACATGAGGTCTACCTCTGCTATGGCACCTTTCTCTGGGGCAACTTGGTAACATGAAGGAGTAAAAAGCAGTTGATTGTGGCTCGTAGCAATGCAGAGGCTGAGTTAAGGGCATTGGCTCTTGGATTATGTGAGGGACTATGGATAAAAAGAGTTTTGCGAGATCTACGCCAACCTGACTCTCAGATTAAGGCCTACTGTGACAATGTTTCTCTCATTCATATGGCAGAAAATCCAATACATCATGATAACACTAAGCACGTGGAGATAGATAGACACTTCATTAGAGCAAGACTCGAAGACCAAACTTTAAGTATTCGACATATTTCATCCTCTGAGCGAATTTTTGATATTCTAACTAAGTCTATCTCTCCTAGTTTGTTTCATAAGTTGGTATCCAACCTTGGGTGCATTAATGTATATACCAAGCTTGAGAGGAAGTGCAGAAAATATTTTTTAGTTATAGCCGTTGTACTTCATGCTGTCTATGTCATTGTAGCGCCCTGCTCCCGAGCCCTAGTATCGGGAACAGTGCACCCGCCGTATCTCGCTAAGGAGAATACAAGGCGTCGAATCAATCTCTTACACGTCAGAAATGACGTAGAAATTTTTCTTGCGGAAACGCAAATCATAACTTAAATTAAACTCCAATAAATTGTCATTACATTACTGAATAAAAATTCTGATAATAAAAGTAATAAAGAAGTCTGTAAAAGACCCCAAAAGATAACTACGAAAAATCAGCTGCAGAGTTCCCCTCGTATCCTAGCTGCAGCTATCAACTAGCCACTCAGCTATGTCCGTCCTGTCCTCAACAAAGATGTGCTCATAGTCCTCATCCGGCTCACCTGGGAAGTAGGGGTGAGTGACAGAAATCACCCAGTAGATGCCTGCCTCAAACCAATACAAAACGTACATACCGAAATGATATAGCCACATAGCACATGAATATAACATAACCACATAGCACATAGATATAAGATAAGACCACATAGCACATAAATATAAGATAAAATCACATAGCACATAGATATAAGATAATGTGCATAAGATAAAGTAAATGCGGTAAGTAAAGCACTCCACATAAAATGCGCAAGTACGTGATGCATGCTCAATCAACGTGTCACACGCAACAAGAATCATGTCATGCAATATGCCCTTAGACCTATATGCAATGCATGATCCCGGGATTAACTGGATGCCTGTAACCCGTATACTACAATCCACCCTTACGGATGCCCGTGGCCCGTACACCACGATCCACCATAACCGATGCCCGTGGCCCGTACACCATTATCTACCATACCCGAGTATCCATGGCCCGTACACCATGATCCATCCACTCCACTCGAACGTCTGAGACCCGTACATCTCAACCCACTCCAAATGCAAATGCACGTGCCATGAATGCAACAACAAAGTCGTCTGGGGCCCGTACGCCCATCCTCACCAACTTCGGCACTCAACAACAAAGTCGCCTGGGGCCCGTACGCCCATCCTCACCATCTCCGGCACTCAATATTTGATTTCGTAAATTTTACGAATATTGGAAAGTTGTTATTTAGCATCCCCCTTATTTTTCCTTAGCTTGTATTAATTTACTAGAATTTTCTACTAATTTCCTCTATGTTTCCATTACTTCTATTTATTATTATTAATTTTTATTTACTTAAATTTACCAAACTTCAGAAATTAAGTGAAAATAATTTAATTTTAACCTTTTATATTTTCTTGAATTTATTTGAATTTATTGGTATTTAATTATATTTTTCTGGCCTGATCCGCCAGACCCGATACATGTTTTTTGAGAGGTTAATGGGCCACCTTCGGTCCGATCCACTGGCCAGTCGACCTGGTCCATTGGCTGGCCTATTCTCCGTCTTACTTTAATTATTTATTTATTTGTTTAATGGCTGCTCCACTAGTGGCAACGCGCGCTGTGATTCGTTTTTCGATCCCAACCCCCATTTTCTCCTATTTCCAGTCTATAGGAACCTATCCTAAGGCCAAAATACAACTTTTTTTAAAGGCTTCTAATGTAAAAGTTCCTTTTTCCCCCCAATTCTTTAAGGGTATTTTGTTTTCGATTCAATCATACCACCAAATTCACACACATACACGCACATAGCAGCCATAAACAATGTATCTCATGCTTTCCAACATATACAAAATTAACAACTTAAACAAATAAAAACAATGAAACACATTATTATATCATCAAAGTATGCATGAATCATACCCGTTTGAGGGGGAAGAGGCACCTACCTTTTCATCGAATTAACTTCCTACTCCGAATCTCTTCTTCCAACCCTGTTGACCTCTATGCTTGGTGTTGGACAAATCTTTCCTTTGTTCCTAAAGGCCTCAGATGGTTGCTTTGGAAAAGGACAAAAATTTTAATTTCCACACTTAATTCCAGGAAGTTGACAAGTACAACTTTAAACACCTTTTCATTTACCGTTATACTTATTCGTTTACCATTTTATTATCGTTTCAATTCCAACTTATCCCCTACGTATAAGTACACTCACGTATGTGTCTGCGCGCATAAGCGTGCATATACACGTTTATATTTACATGTTTCACCCTCGACCCCAGAATCATAGTTGACTTCCCCAACCATATTCAACACCCATCCTTATACATGTAGCATATAACATTTACAAAACATAACCCTTATGCACATATATATACCTTAATATAGTTTACAAATTGTAAACAAACAAATCACATGTTTACCTGGGGCCGAGAGCTAAGTTAAGTTTACTTTCCAACTATTTTCGGCCCATTTTTAACAACTCCTACACAATCTAATATATAAATCTTGACGTCGTACCGCTGCTAAATGTTAGAGCAAAAGAAACATATCAAAATCGCCAAAACAAAAATCCAACTAAAGTAATATTAATTCAACTTCCCATGTCACGGTGCAATGAACTTTTATTAGCAGACAAGAAAAGTTTTAACAGTATGACTCCCTTCATATTTAAATTAAACATACAAACATACAAACATACTGCCCTTTTTAAAAAACCATATAATTCAATATCTATACTTATATATATAATGTGTTATAGATAGATATAAATCGAAATGTTAACATAGCTTCAAATATTAAGACACCCCCAAATTTCACATTTGACTTTTCGGTCACTGCTTTCTCCTTCTTCTTTTTTTTATACCACTCTTACAACTTAAAATTTACATATATATTTTTTAAATAGTTGGCCCACAGTATACTACAAGCACACAACAAATTTCCTTCTAAATCCATGTACAAGAAAATTGGATGCTGTCAACCGCCCAAGCACATTCAACAAAACTTTAAATTTCTCATACGTTTGTACGTCCGGCCGCCTATAGTCATATGTATTTGCATTCAGTTATGCAACCACATATACGTATGTATGATCCGATTTTGATACGAACATAAAGACATAAAATTACAAAAACATAGCAAATATAGCAATGGTACTTGCCTCGTATCTCGATTATTCGTACTACGCGAAGAACGGATGAAAAACGGATTAAAATCCACTTGATTTGGCCTCCTAAGGTTGGCGGCAGAATGTCGCACTTTTGGAGAAATTAGGCTGCCATTTGTTTGCAATGACAAAGATGAATAAACTATATTTTGGAAGAATGAAGTTGGCGGCAGGAGGCAATTTGGAGGAGAAAAGCTAGGAGGCTGCAATCTTTGGGGAATGCTCTGCCGAGATTTTGAATGAAGAAGGGTGATTTGATTTGTCGTGTGCAGGTATATAGATATAGATATGTATTAGGTAGAATCCTAAGATATTTAGGTTATCTTATCCTAATATAATTTGGATTTGTAATTTAATTTAGACTTTATCTTTTATTCACTTCCTATTCATATTAGGATTCTAGGTTTTTAAACTTATCTAATTTTATTTATTTATTATTTTTTTATACCACCAGTCGCGGGGCATAACATTCCTCCCCCCTTACATTAAGTTTTGTCCTCGAAACTTGCGTATGACGGGATCATCGACTTAATATGGTTCCATTTAATCATTCACTTAGATAATGACCATGCTAAATATCCATTATGTATTATGATACGTTAACCATTTAACTTCCTTTGTGTATGACTAAATCTTCAAAATCATTCCTTGTATACTACAAGGTAGTTTCTAAGTCCATTATTCTCCACTTACTTAAGAACATAACCTATCTTCTTAAAACACTGAGATCAAACTTAAGGTATTGTCAACATAACCTATCTTCCTAAAACTCTAAGATCACACTTATGGGTATTATCATCATACTAGAGGTTCCATACCCTGATCGCCAGTCAATATCGTTCTTATATATGCAGTCATCAGCAGCACTCTAAGATCCATTCTTAGGTGTACCATAATCTTTAACTTAATTATCTATAATTACAAGTTATAAACTTCTACTTCACCACTTGACTTGTATCACTCAACTTTTCGCGGTCTACAATTTCGAATTCTTAATCTCATCACATATGATTTCATCCCATAATCACATGACTATCTAAAATATCCACCAAATCATCCAATACTTCGTATAATTTTCTAAGTCACCCCTTGATGTCAATGAAAAATCCACATATGTACCGTTTCTTATAAATCCTTAGCTTAAGTTGTCCAATCCTAGTATGACACACTAAGTATTGATTGACTTAGGGCATTCCAATCCACCACGCTTCCGCGCTCTAGACTGATCCACCATACTTCTTTACTTGGTTGTTTTAACCGCTAACTTTAACTTAGTTAGATCTTACCTGGAAAGCACCCACTACATGTTCATATTTACCCTATTTCAGTTCAAGCCTACTCGATGCATCAATCCTTGCGTATTTCTATGAATCAACACTCAAATTCATAGTTCTTTGCTATTCCAGTATACTTGTTCTAGTATTTCTCGCTTATCACTATCAATTAATATCTCTAATCAAACTAATATCTTTGGCCTATTTGATACTCTACAATTCAACATCTTAATCATAACTATAGTCCCCTTTGTACATTATCCTTTGCTCGAGTCTACTGATTATAGCACTTATAAATCGTTACTTAGCCTCTATCATTTGCTACAATTCATTCCTTAAGAGCTACGATCTCAACTTAGACCTAGTCAGGTTCCGACATTAATGTAGAGGTAGGGGCGTGAACCCGCTTCATTTATCATAAGGGTATCGGGTTTGTAGGAATTTGATCTAAGGGATTATGCAAAATATTATAATTAACACTTAAGTAAGGCAAATAATTCAAAATCGTACAGGGTGCCCTAGGCATACGTGACATATCCCTTATCCGATCATCACTTAGGTCTAATGTCATCACTTATTTCTAGAATCGATACTCGGTATCATCATTCCTTACGTGTAAAATCTTTACCTATTTCTAAGTTCAATGCTTAGAATATAATTACAGCTTACGAACTAAGATCAGTGATTATGTTCAAATCATCATCTGATGGTCAGATCACCACTTAATTTCTAGGGCCGATATTTTATATCGTCATTCCTTAAGTCTAAAATCGTAACTTATGGGCAAGGTCATCGCTTAACTTCCAAAATCACGTTTTATTACCAAATCATACTTAGTATATAATCGGCGTTTATGACTAAAATTAATCCTTAATTCGAAGATCAACTCTTAATCAAGATCGTCGCTTATGTCTAATATCATGACTTACAGGTATGATCATTACTTAAATAATAAGGTCGCATTTTATTCCCAATAACATGCACAATATATAATCATTGCTTACGACTAGAAATGAGTACTTATGCCTAAGATCGTGATTTAGGGGAAAATCATAACTTAATTTCTAAGATCATAACCTAAACCTATGCTTCCGCCGTGGATCTAGAACCATGCTCTGAAAGATCGCACTGTCGAACACGTAGTACTTCTTAAACTCATTCTGAAATTAGATCCAAGTGGTTGGCGGTATAAGTTGTGTTGCGCCATCACTCCTTCACATCTCCTTGTCGAAGAATCTCAGGTCCGAGTGCGATGGTGGTGGAGGCGGTGCATGCTAGTCCAGCAGCTGGTGCTACTGTGCTAAGGTGTTGGTCATAGTGACTATGGCATCTTCAAGTGCTTGGGGGTGATCCCCTGATTCTGGTGGTTCTCACCACCGTTCCCAGCTGGCTCACGTCGTGGAGGCATTTCCTGTTATCCAAGTGCATGAGAAGAAATCGGATTAGTCGATAATAAGTTGAAAGTTTGAACGCCGATAAATCGATAGTTAGACAAGGAAAGCTCATCATCGGCACACACCTCCCATAACCCGATCATAACCTAGGTCTATGATCATATCTTAAGTCTACTTTATTTATTAGGGGCAAATTCGAATTTTTATAAAAGATTGTAACTTATGTCTAAGTGGTCTAATTAAGCCTGCGTTTCCGAGGCGGATCTGAAGCCTCGGCTCTGATACCACCTGTAGCGCCCCGCTCCTGAGCCCTAGTATCGGGAACAGTGCACCCGCCGTATCTCGCTAAGGAGAATACAAGGCGTCGAATCAATCTCTTACACGTCAGAAATGACGTAGAAATTTTTCTCGCGGAAACGTAAATCATAACTTAAATTAAACTCCAATAAATTGTCATTACATTACTGAATAAAAATTCTGATAATAAAAGTAATAAAGAAGTCTATGAAAGACCCCAAAAGATAACTACGAAAAATCAGCTGCAGAGTTCCCCTCGTATCCTAGCTGCAGCTATCAACCAGCCACTCAGCTATGTCCGTCCTGTCCTCAACAAAGATGTGCTCATAGTCCTCATCCGGCTCACCTGGGAAGTAGGGGTGAGTGACAGAAATCACCCAGTAGATGCCTGCCTCAAACCAATACAAAACGTACATACCGAAATGATATAGCCACATAGCACATAAATATAAGATAACCACATAGCACATAGATATAAGATAAGACCACATAGCACATAAATATAAGATAAAACCACATAGCACATAGATATAAGATAATGTGCATAAGATAAAGTAAATGCGGTAAGTAAAGCACTCCACATAAAATGCGCAAGTACGTGATGCATGCTCCATCAACGTGTCACACGCAACAAGAATCATGTCATGCAATATGCTCTTAGACCTATATGCAATGCATGAACCTGGGATTGATTGGAGGCCTGTAGCTCGTACACTACAATCCACCCTTACGGATGCCCGTGGCCCGTACACCACGATCCACCCCAACCGATGCTCGTGGCCCATACACCACGATCCACCATAACCGATGCCCATGGCCCATACACCAAGATCCACCATAACCGAGTATCCATGGCCCGTACACTATGATCCATCCACTTCACTCGAGCGTCTGAGACCCGTACATCTCAACCCACTCCAAATGCAAATGCACGTGCCATGAATGCAACAACAAAGTCGCCTGGGGCCCGTACGCCCATCCTCACCAACTCCGGCACTCAACAACAAAGTCGCCTGGGGCCCGTACGCCCATCCTCACCATCTCCGACACTCAATATTTGGTTTCGTAAATTTTACGAATATTGGAAAGTTGTTATTTAGCATTCCCCTTATTTTTCCTTAGCTTGTATTAATTTACTAGAATTTTCTACTAATTTCCCCTATGTTTCCATTACTTATTTCTATTTCTTATTATTAATTTTTAATTACTTAAATTTACCAAACTTCAGAAATTAAGTGAAAATAATTTAATTTTAACCTTCTATATTTTCTTGAATTTATTTGAATTTATTGGTATTTAATTATATTTTCCTGGCCTGATCCGCCAGACCCGATACATTTTTTTGAGAGGTTAATGGGCCACCTTCGGTCCGACCCGCTGGCCTGTCGACCCGGTCCGTTGGCTGGCCTATTCTCCGTCTTACTTTAATTATTTATTTATTTGTTTAATGGCTGCTCCACTAGTGGCAACGCGCGCTGTGATTCGTTTTTTGATCCCAACCCCTATTTTCTCCCATTTCCAGTCTATAGGAACCTATTCTAAGGCCGAAACACAACTTTTTTTAAAGGCTTCTAATGTAAAAGTTCCCTTTTTTCCCCCAATTCTTTAAGGGTATTTTGTTTTTGATTCAATCATACCACCAAATTCACACACATACACGCACATAGCAGCCATAAACAATATATCTCATGCTTTCCAACATATACAAAATTAACAACTTAAACAAATAAAAACAATGAAACACATTATTATATCATCAAAGTATGCATGAATCATACCCGTTTGAGGGAGAAGAGGCACCTACCTTTTTGTCGAATTAACTTCCTACTCCAAATCTCTTCTTCCAACCCCACTGACCTCTATGCTTGGTGTTGGGCAAATCCTTCCTTTGTTCCTAAAGGCCTCGGATGGTTGCTTTGGAAAAGGACAAAAATTTTAATTTCCACACTTAATTCCAGGAAGTTGACAAGTACAACTTTAAACACCTTTTCATTTACCGTTATACTTATTCGTTTACCATTTTATTATCGTTTCAATTCCAACTTATCTCCTACGTATAAGTACACTCACGTATATGCCTGCGCGCATACACGTGCATATACACGTTTATATTTACATGTTTCACCCTCGACCCCAGAATCATAGTTGACTTCCCCAACCATATTCAACACCCGTCCTTATACATGTACCATATAACAGTTACAAAACATAACCCTTATGCACATATATATACCTTAATATAGTTTACAAATTATAAACAAACAAATCACATGTTTACCTGGGGACGAGAGCTAAGTTAAGTTTACTTTCCAACTATTTTCGGCCCATTTTTAACAACTCATACACAATCTAATATATACATCTTGACGTCGTACCGCTGCTAAATGTTAGAGAAAAAGAAACATATCAAAACCTCCAAAACAAAAATCCAACTAAAGTAATATTAATTCATCTTCCCATGTCACGGTGCAATGAACTTTTATTAGCAGACAAGAAAAGGTTTAACAGTATGACTGCCTTCATATTTAAATTAAACATACAAACATACAAACATACTGCCCTTTTTAAAAAACCATACAATTCAATATATATACTTATATATATAATGTGTTATAGATAGATATAAATCAAAATGTTAACATAGCTTCAAATATTAAGACACCCCCAATTTTCACATATGACTTTTCAGTCACTGCTTTCTCCTTCTTCTTTTTTTATACCACTTTTACAACTTAAAATTTACATATATTTTTTTTAAATAGTTGGCCCACAGTATACTACAAGTACACAACAAATTTTCTTCTAAATCCATGTACAAGAAAATTGGATGCTGTCAACCGCCCAAGCACATTCAACAAAACTTTAAATTTCTCATACGTTTGTACGTCCGGCCGCCTATAGTCATATGTATTTACATTCAGTTATGCAACCACATATACGTATGTATGATCCGATTTTGATACGAATATAAAGACATAAAATTACAAAAACATAGCAAATATAGCAATGGTAGTTGCCTCGTATCTCGATTATTCGTACTACGCAAAGAACGGATGAAAAATAGATTAAAATCCACTTGATTTGGCCTCCTAAGGCTGGCGGCAGAATGTTGCACTTTTGGAGAAATTAGGCTGCCATTTTTTTGCAATGAGAAAGATGAATAAACTATATTTTGGAAGAATGAAGTTGGCGGTAGGAGTCAATTTGGAGGAAAAAAGCTAGGAGGCTGCAATCTTTGGGGAATGCTCTGCCGAGATTTTGAACGGAGAAGGGTGATTTGATTTTTCGTGTGCATGTATATAGATATAGATATGTATTAGGTAGAATCCTAAGATATTTAGGTTATCTTATCCTAATATAATTTGGATTTGTAATTTAATTTAGACTTTATCTTTTATTCACTTCCTATTCATATTAGGATTCTAGGTTTTTAAACTTATCTAATTTTATTTATTTATTATTTTTTTATACCCCAGTCGCGGGGCATAACAGTCATCTTCTGGATGATTGTCTTAGAGATAGCCGTTAGAGAAAGTTACTTCTCGCTCCAAGTTCAGCTGTATATATACACTACAAAACAATGTGAATAAAATTACGATGAATGTTTTATCTCCTATGTTCTCTTCTTAAAGCTTTATAGAAATTCTATATGGGCAAATATGCTTGCTGCCTCTGGTGCTGGGGACGCAATTTCGATTGCCACAAATCCATAGTGGGTTGTTAAGACCCGACTCCATGTAGGTTGAACCTCAACTTGCTATTAATATTAATGTTATTATAATTTGTTTTACTTGGCTCTGATATAACAGAAGTATAATAATATTCTTCTTTTTATGAGTGTGTATGCATGCCAGGTTGTGCATTCAAGGCTGCAAGAGCAAGGACAGCTGAGGAACAGCGAGATCATGTACGCGGGTGTTGTGGATTACGTTAAGAAGGTTTTCAGAAGGGGCGGATTTTACCGCGGTTGTGCAACTAATCTTTTGAGAACACCTCCATCTGCTGTCATTGCATTTACTACTTACGAAATGATACACCGGTTCTTGCAACACACCATTCAATCAGGAGACTTGTTCAACAGGACCTAAATCTCAAGGGAAAACAAACCTACAGACCTGAGTAGTGGAGGTGATGTGAAGATATTCAGCATTTGTCCTCAGGAGAGGGCTTACTATTCATTCTCGGGAACTGCCCAAGCAAAAGAATAAACAGTGTTTTTATTGTCCCTAACATAATAGGCTAACAAAATATTAGGTCCATAGCAATGTTTTCTTCCTGCTTTTTGCTCAACATTGTAGAAATAGGGTAGCAAGAACAAGGTTGTTAGAATATTTCTTGTATTTTCTGTATATTATTTATCAACATTGTACAAGTACATATAGTTCGATGTTCGAACTCTACAAGGTAAATCACTAAATTAAATCTAATCACAATAATATTAACTCATATAATTCAGACAATCACAATATTCACACCAAACTTATTGTTTTATCTATGGTAAGTCAATCAAATCTCATATATTGTAACACTCCCTCTCAAGTCGAACAGTAGGATCGCTGATGTTCAACTTGCACATATCGGCTTCAAAGGACCTTCCAGTAACAGCCTTTGTTAAAATATCTGCCAACTGTTCTTCGGATCAAAGAAACGGCAACGCAATCAGTCCGGCACCCAACTTCTCTTTTATAAAGTGTCTGTCAATCTTCACATGCTTCGTTCGGTCATATTGCATTGGGTTTTCAGATATACTAATAGAAGCCTTATTATCACAGAATAATGGCGTAGGCTGATTGATCGGAAGACCTAGTTCTTTGAACACCTTATATATCCATAACAGTACCTCTGTAATGCCCTTCACAATCCCTCGGAACTCTGCCTCTGCGCTAGAGAGGGCAACCACCTTTTGTTTCTTACTCCTCTACGTCACAAGGTTTCCTCCCACGAGAGTGAAATATCCAGATGTAGACCTCCGATCTACCAGGTTTCCTACCCAATCAGCATCTGTATAGGAGTGGATATCAAGATGCCCATTGTCTCGAAACACAATTCCTCTACCAGGTGTATGTTTTAGATATCTCAGAATATACATAACATCATCCATATGATGTGCCTATGGGCTATGCATGAACTGGCTCTGTAGATTGACAGCAAAAGCAATGTCGGGCCGAGTATGTGAGAAGTAGATTAACTTGCCAACCAAGTGCTGGTATTGACCCTTATCCGCAGGTGGCGCACCATCGATTACCTGTAATTTATTTTTCACTGCCATAGGTATATCATAAGGTTTGCAATCAAGCATACCTACCTCAGTAAGAAGATCCGAAATGGCCTTGCGTTGTGAGATGTAAATTTTAGATTCGGATCGGAGAACTTCTATTACAAGGAAATATTTGAGACCCCCAAGATCATTCATTTCAAACTTTATGAACAATTGCTTCCGGAGTCGAGTCATCTCCTCTTTATCATCACCAGTAATAATCATGTCGTCAAAATAGATAATTAAGCAAGTCACCAATCTTCCTGTCGCTTTATAAACAAAGTATGGTCGGCATTACTCTGTGAGTAGCCATCTTGTTTCATTACCTCAGTAAATCTCCTGAACCAAGCTCGGGGTGACTGTTTTAGTCCATCTAAAGATTTTCTTAGACGAGACACCTCGCCTCTTCCAAACTCTGTAGAGAACCCAGGCGGGGGTTCTATGTATACCTCTTCTTTAAGGTCGCCATGGAAGAATGCATTCTTGACGTCAAACTGATGGAGGGGTCAATGCCTTATGGCTGCCACTGAAAACAAGACATGAATTGTTTCAATCCGGGCTACAGGTGAGAAGGTTTCAGAATAGTCGATGCCATAAGTTTGAGTATATCCCTTGGCTACGAGTCATGCCTTATATCATTCCACACTCCCATCTGCTTTATACTTTATTGTAAACACCCATTTACACCTTACAGGATTTTTTCCAGGAGGTATGGCACATTTTTCCCATGTCTCACTTCTCCGAAGCGCACTCATTTCACTTAGCATGGCCTCCTTCCACTATGGTCGTCTTAAGGCTTCCTTGACATCTCTCGGGATCTCTTCACTGCATATAGTCGCAAAAAACCCTCGGGCAACCTCACCTACCCCATGTCTGGAACTGCTCAGGGGGTACCGAGATGTTCTTGATACTCTGTCAGGAGAATAATGTTCCAGAGGTACTCTCTGGTTGGTTCATGGAGGTAATACCCATACCTGCTGTTGTTCCTGCAAAATATTAGTTGGACCCACTGGAGGTTCTAGGACAGTTTCTGAATCAGGCAGAGATATCACAAGTATATTATTTGAGATAATATTATTGTCACCAGAAATCAAGGAATTAGATTACATGATTATTTCTTACCTCTGGCACGGCATTCATCTCAGGTTGATTATCAGGTGGTGGTACTAGAGCAGCGAGCTATACCTTATCCGGAGCATTAGCACAGTCTACGCTATCTACTTTCCATGTTGGAACGGTCGTTGAGCAGTTATAGTGTGACAGCCAATCTAGGGTTCCATCATAAGTATAAGGCTCCAACTGAACCCTGCATTGTGTTATGGACATGGTGTATTTTGGAATTGTAGCTACGATAACCTTTTTGTGTAGCGGCATAGCCAACAAAGACACACTTGTTGGCGCACGGGTCAAGTTTGCTACGTTCATGTTTAGGGTTGTGGATAAAAACGATGAAGCCAAAGACCTTTGGGGGGAAAGATACATATGGATGGGATAGAATGTTGGGTGGATAGTGTGTGTGGCGGTGTTTGGAGGTTAAGGATCTTTGTGGGAAAGCGATTGGTGAGGTAGGCAACGGTGGATACGACCTCCGGCCAAAAACTCATTGGGACATGAGATTCAAACATCATGACACGAGCCATTTCTAAGAGTACTCTATTTTTTCATTCTGCTACTCCGTTTTTTTCAGGAAATATGTGGGCAGGTAGTTTGGTGAATTATCCCGTTGCAATTAAGAAACTGCCCCAAATTCCCATCAATGTATTCGCCTCCGTTATCGGAACGTAGTATCTGGACGGAGGTATTAAATTGAGTTTTGACCATGTTGCAAAAGAGAAGAAATTTATTGGAGACTTCTGATTTGTTTTTCATGATGTATAGCCAAGTCATTCTGGAAAAGTCATCCACAAAAATTACATAGTAACGGAACCCCAAAGGTGTATTGTATGGAGATGCCCCCCACACATCTGAATGAACTAGAGAAAACATATGACTCACACGTGTATTATTTGGATGGTAAGATGCCCAGTTTTGTTTTGCCCAGAGACAAGTATCACACTGCAAAGGTTCAATTTTGGAAGTAAATAAGGAATGAAATAAATGTTTTAAATACGCAAATGATGGATGCCCTAACCGGCGATGCCATATCCATAACTGTCGAGTAACTGTCCTGATAGCAAGATTAGACTGTCTCTGTTGCACTACCATATCAACAAAGTACAGCCTGTGGTATTCAGTACCACGCCTAATGATCTCTCTGGTACGAATGTCCTTCAGGATACAGAAAGAGGGATACATCATAACCACGCAATCTGATTCTTTGGTAAGCTGACTAACAGACAATAATTTTGTAGATAACGCAGGTACGTAGAGGCAATTTTTTTGGATTATACTAGGTGTAATGGAGACTGCACCACCACCACGTACCATGACAGATGTTCTGATTGCAGTCTCAACACTTGTTTTAGTAGGGGGCGTTAGTGTGGGGAAGTCTTGTGGATCGTATGACATTATATCAGTCGCCCCACAATTGAAGATCCATGGGGAAGTACTTCTGGTATGGTGGCATAGGGAAGGTGGGTGAACTGGAGTGTGTAAGGTATTTTGAGGCGCCATTGGTGTAATTTCCTGAAACTCAGGGGTTCCAGGCGCAATTGGGGAATATTTAGGGTTAAAACGGGTTATTGTTTGGACTTCAGGGGTAGAAAGTGAAATAAATGGAGTTTCAAGGGGTGCTGGTGAACTTATGGGAACTGGGGGGTTATTATTAACGTTTTCAGAAACTCCAGGGTCCTCACTTATATTTTCAAAAACAGTAGGGGCAAGGGTGTAAATTCATTAGGAGTGGAGGTATAAAAACGAGGGTTAGGGCTTACAACCCTAACCCGGATACCTATTGCAGCGGCGCCAAATCCTTCTTCTTCCTCGATGTGGCCTACTGAGTGGTTCTGGTCCTTCCCTGGGCCTCCTCCGGTTGTCTCCCTCACTTGTCCGCTGTCTTCACCTTCTCTGGTGACTTGAGTGGCGGCAGCTTGTGGTTGGCTCTTCTTCTTGAACTCCTCTCACCACTCCGAGTAACCATGGAGTTTAAAACAACTCTCCCTGAATGCCCCTTCTTCCGGCAGTGTGTGCATTCTAGGTGAGTTTTCTCCCCCCTCCGTGATGGTGGCCCTGAGCGGGGGTTACGGGCTCCTCCCCTTTTCGGTGGATCTGAGGCATCTCTGCCCTGACCACCTGGTCCCTTTGCTACCAGTCCTTGGCCCAAACCTACCCCCGATGATGGTACTGAGGGGGTAAGTTTTAACAACATATTTTCGGTGTCTGACCTACGCAGTTCTCCATACGTTGCTTCTGTTGTAGGCCTTGGGTCTCTTTTCAGTAATTTCTTTTTTGTGGCTGCAAACCTATCATCAATAGCAATCAACAACTGGTATAACCTATGCTCCCATATGTATTGATTGAACTTCTGAATGTCCCTAGGACATTCCATGGAATTCGGGCTTCGGTTGTCTATTGTCTGCCGTAGACTCTGTAATTTCTCCCAGCAGGCGTCCAGTGTGATGTTCCCTTGTCTCACTGTGTATGCCTGCTTGTGTAGATCGAAAGGGGTCACCTCCTGACCCGTAAGTCACAGCCATTCCATCCCAAAGGGCTTTTGCGGTTGGATAGCTGGAGGCATTATTCACGAGGCTTTCATCCATATTGTCTATTAGCCAGGTGAAAACAAGTTGATCATCTTGCTCCCACTTGGCATAGCTTGCATCTGTTGGCAGGGGGTGGAGGGACCCCTGTAATGTGGGTGCTCCTCCCCCTGCCCATAAGAGCTCGGCGCATCAAGTTGCACCATAAAAGGGAGTTGCCTGAGTTCAGCTTCACCTTGATCACAAAAATTTTCGGAGGTTGAGGATGAAAGAGAAATCTGGAGTACTAGATTCATTTGGGTCTGCAGAAACTTGGCAAATTCTGCAGAAATATCAACATTATCAGGGAGTTTTGGCATTTTTCGGATGTTTCTGGTATATAAGGTCTGTTTTATGGAGGATTTGACATGTTCAGTGTATTCTTTTTGAAGGGAAAAACGGCTGGGTTGAGGTATAATTCTGATTAACCAATCAGATCATTGATTGAGATAATGATGGGTACACACTTGGTCGAGGAAGGTAAAGGCTCGGTTCTGAGAACAGATACAGCCCTGGCAATGATGATGACTGAATCTGAGCCAGAAACGTTGTACTCAACTAGAGAGGAAATTTTTCTGTTCTGATACCATGTAAAAATAGGGTAGCCAGAACAAGATTGTAAGAATATTTCTTGCATTTTCTGTATATTATTCATCGACATTGTACAAGTACATATAGTTGGTTGTTTGGACTCTACAAGGTAAATCACTAAATTAAATCTAATCACAATAATATTAATTCTTATAATTCAGACAATCACAATATTTACACCAAACTGATTGTTTTATCTATGGTAAGTCAATCAAATCTCATATATTCTAACACATTTGGAAGACCTTGTCTGTTGTATCTGTTACCTCTATTTTTTTACATTTTCGCTTCTGGGGTCACTTGTAAGATAGAGAATCACAGAATTTCCTTCAACCATTGTGGAACTTATTGCGATAAATGTTCTGGTTTCGTTTTGTCCTCTCCTCCTTCCTGCAATTGCATATCCTTTATTGTGAAATGTGGAGAAGCTTTAGTACTTTTGGTGTTTCCACTTTTTATATATCAAAAAATGAACAGAGACTGCTAACCTAATATGTTACGTAAATCTTTGATTTGGTTAATTACTTTATATACCTGATGTGTTAGGTCTTGACTTCAAAGTTGGTGGAAACATACTTATTGCTTTTCTAGTCTGCCCCATATAATTTTATTAGGTAGCATGTACCGGTGCTAGTGTCAAAAATGGTAAAGCAGCGCAGACTAGCACAATTGTAAAGAACAATGTATTCTGTTTATTTTCTTCGATAATCATTCATCATTACACAGACTATTCTTATAGGCCTACTTTCCTATCTATACAAGGAATTAAATCAATCACAAAACAATTACAATCAATCACAATGAATGCCTATTAAGCCTTTCCATTTTAGTCACAATCGGATCCCTAACTATCCGGTATGACTAACACTCCCCCTCAAGTTGAATTGTGAGGTCAACAACATTCAACTTGCACAAGATACTTTCGAACGATCGTCTATTGATTGCTTTAGTCAATACGTGTGCTAATTGATCCTCTGACCTGACAAACGGTAGCTTAATAATACCTGCCTCCAACTTTTCTTTGATGAAGTGACGATCAATCCCTATATGTTTAATACGGTCGTGCTGCATTGGATTTTTCGATATGCTTATGGAAGCTTTATTGTGACATAGAAGTGGCGTGGGTAAGTCAAAGCGCAATCCAATGTCTTTGAGCAACTTCTGGACCCATAATATCTTGGTAATTCCTTTCGTAATTCCTCGAAATTCTGCTTCGGCACTAGACAAAGCTACCACCTTTTGCTTCTTGCTTCTCCATGTTACTAGGTTACCTCCTATAAGCACAAAATACCCCGAAGTAGACTTTCGATCTACCAAATTTCTGGCCCAATCTGCGTCTGTGTATGCTTGAATGTTCAAGTGTCCATTATTCCTAAAGACAATTCCTCTCCCAGCTGTCTTCTTTAGATATCGCAAAATCCTAGTAACGGCGTCCATATGATGCTTCTGAGGGTGATGCATGAACTGGCTTACTACACTTACTACATAAGTAATGTCAGGTCGGGTATGTGATAGATAGATCAATTTACCAACCAGGCGTTGGTACTGCCCTACATCTGTAGATGCTTCTCCTTCAACAATCTGTAGTTTCTGATTCACTGCCATAGGTGTGTCGCATGGTTTTCAGTCAAGCATCCCAACCTCGATGAGAAGATCAAGAATATATTTTCTCTGTGATATATATATCCCAGCTTTGGACCTCAAGACCTCAATTCCCAAAAGATACTTTAGTCCTCCCAGGTCCTTCATTTCAAGCTTGTTAAACAAGTTCCTCCGGAGGCGAGCAATTTCTTCAAGGTCATTCCCTGTAATTACCATGTCATCCACATATATAATCAGACACGTTACCAGCTCCTTTCTTCTTTTGATAAATAGTGTATGATCTGCATTACTCTGACGATAACCATCTTGCTTCATAACAATGGTGAATCTACCAAACCACGCATGAGGAGACTGTTTTAACCCGTACAGGGCTTTCCTTAACCTGCAAACCTCTCCTGTCTCAAACCCTGCAGAAAAACCTGGAGGAGGATCCATATACACTTCTTCTTTTAGATCACCATGTAAGAATGCATTCTTAACATCAAACTGATGAAGTGGCCAATCCTGAACTACCGCGACAAAAAACAACACTCTGATTGTATCAATTCTGGCCACCGGAGAAAAAGTCTTCGAATAGTCGATACCATAGGTTTGAGTATACCCTTTGGCTACAAGGCGGGCTTTGTTCCTCTCAATCCTTCCATCGGCCTTATACTTGATTGTAAACATCCATCGGCATCCAACAGTTTTCTTATCCGGAGGGAGGAGACATTTTTCCCACGTACCATTCTTTTCCAGAGCTTGCATTTCAGCGGTCATAGCTTTTCTCCATTTTGTCTGAGATTGGGCCTCTTCAACTGAGCGTGGGATTTGGTCCATGCACAACGATGTGAAGAACCCTTGAGCCAGATCAGATACTCCTGCCACAGATGGATTTAGGATACCTGGAGGACTTAGATACTCGTTCAGGTGAATATCGCTCAGGGGGGATTCCTCGCTTAGCTCTTGGAGGTAATGTCTTGCTGTTGTGCCGTCGGGATGGTGGTCCCTGTACATGTTTCATAGGTACCTGGGCAATCAGGGGAAGGTGCTGTATCTGGGCAACATGGGTCAGTATGATTATCAAATGTCATATTAGTGTCATTACCAAGTGTAGATTGCATAATACCGGTATCATAACTTGTTACCTGGGACAATTCATTCAGCACCGGAGGATCATTTGGTAGTACTGATGCCTCAGAGGGTACAGTGTTGGGAGCTACAGGACATTCGACGCCATCTACTTGCCGTGTTGGAATGGCCGTTGGACAAGTGAGGGATGGTACCGACCAATCTAGGGTTCCTTCAGATGTACTCTCCCCCTGAAGCTGAGATTGGGAGGTATAATAATATTCTGTTTCAAGGAAAGTGCAGTTCATAGTGACAAGAATTTTGTGACTACGAGGATTATAGCAGCTATATCCCTTTTGTGCAGTGGCATACCCAACAAAGATGCATTTTTCATCGCAAGGATCTAGTTTAGTACGTTCGTGTTTGGGGGTGTGAACAAAGACGGTACACCCAAACACTATTGGTGGCAGAGTATAGAGTGACGGAAGGGTGTGTTGGGAGGAGAGTACCTGGAGGGGTGTTTGATGATGTAGGATTCTAGTGGGAAGTCGGTTAACAAGATAAGTTGCGGTAGATACTGCCACCGGCCAGAAACTTTTTGGGACATTAGAGTCAAACATCATAGCTCAGGTCATTTCAAGAAGAATTCGATTTTTTCGTTCGGCGACGCCGTTTTGTTTAGGTGTATGGGGGCAGGATGTCTGATGTATAATGCCATGAGTACTGAAGAATTGGGCTAATGAACCATCAAGATATTCCCCCCATTGTCAGACCGAAGAGTTTGGATTTTGGTACCAAACTGTGTTTCAATCATATTATAAAAATGTATAAATTTCTGGGAAACCTCTTATTTGTGTTTCAGGATATATAACCATGTCATACAAGAGAACTCATCAACGAAAATCACATAGTAGCGAAAGCCAAGGGGGGTATTATACGGGGAGGGGCCCCATACATCAGAATGAACTAAGGAAAACATACGACTGACCCGAGTATTATTAGCATGATATGATGCTCGAGTTTGTTTTGCCCGGAGCCAGGTATCACAGGAAAAAGTATGAGTTTGAGAGGTAAACAAGGCGATGCCATAACCATACCTATCGTTCAGCTGTCCCGGTGGCAAGATTAGACTATCCCTGTTGCACTGCCGCATCAATATAGTACAATCCGTGGCGCTCAGTACCACGTCCAATGATCTCCCCCGTACGAATGTCCTGTACAAGACAAAAATTAGGATACATTATTACGACGCAATCAAGAGCCTTGGTAAGTTGACTAATAGACAGTAGTTTGGTAGAGAGAGAGGGGACATAAAGGCAGTTTTGTAATTTAAGGCTAGGTGTACGAGATATGGTGCCACCGTTTTTAACTGGGAGAGTGGCCCCATTAGCAGTCACGACGGCCTTTTTGGTCGGTGGTGTATGTATAAGGAGATCTGAAGGGTCATATGTCATCGTATCGGATGCTCCGCAGTCAAATATCCAGGGTGAGGTGTTTTGTATAGTGTTGCAATAGGTGGTGAAGGGATGTTTTGGTAAGCCAAGTGTTTTATGGGGTGAATCGGGCATTTCAGAGGAGTTTAGGGTCGGATGGGGTATTTCAGAAAAGTGCAGGGGTGCGGGTGAAGGATTGCCAAGTATAGGGACCAGACCGTTATTTTTTTTACAAACTTGGGATCACAGGACGGGAATGCATAAAATCCAGGGGGCACTTATTAATTTGGGTAGTATATAAACAGGATAGAGGGCTAGGGTTAAAAAACCTAGCCCCGTCACCTCCCTCTGCGCAGCAGTCTTCGTCTTGGTGGCCTCCAGTGGCTGCCATGGCCACTCCGTCCGTTTCTTCAATTTCTCTGCGATTACTCCTTTTTCAGTTCTGTCTGTTGCCATGATTGCTGTCTCCAGTACCTTGGGCGACGGATGCCTAAGCCTTCTTCCTGAAATCTTCCCACCAATCGGGATAGCCATTAAGTTTAAAGCATCTGTCTGATGGCCTTTTCTCTTACAGTGGCTACACTCCACTGTTTTGTCATCTCCACCTCGCTGTGATGGTGGCCCTGAGCGTGGGGGGGATGTCTTGTTGTCTTGCGTGATTTACTGGTATCTGTTAGGATATGCATATTCTCTTGCAAGAGCGTGTAATTGGTCGGACAAGTCGAAATTTGCTAGAGAATTAGACTTATTTTCTGATATTCCATAGTTGCCTTCTGAGCTTTCTGGTATTTCTGACATGATGACTGTTGGTTTGCAGGAAAAAGAAGGATAAACGCCTGGATCTGCCAGGGCTGGAATTGGTATATGCAGGCAATGATGTTTAAGTGCTGAGCCTTAAACAAACGGGAAAAGATCAAAATGAGATCAGAACAGGGACGGGCTTGTCCTCAGGTATGTTAGGGGCGATGAGGAACGCACAAATCTGAGCCTCGAATACTTAGAAAAGAACAGAGTTAATACTTGATCTAAGGTACGGTTATGGCAATGATGGACTCAAGAATCTGAGCCAGTCATGAATCAGAAAGCAGGCTTGATCATAACCTGCTCTGGTACTGTAGCGCCCCGCTCCCGAGCTCCATCCTCGGTAACGGTGCACCCGCCGTATCTCACTCAGGAGAATACAAGGCGTCACATCAACCTGCTATACGTCAGTGCTGACATAGAAAAGTTTCCTTTTCTTTCTGCGGAAACGATAAGTCGTAACACCAAACTTGAAATTAGATAACTTTAAGAAAATAACGACGGAAAAGCTAGGCTGACCGGGCCTTACAAATCAAGGTCAAACGTCTAAGTGAAAAACATGAAATTGTTTCCAAAAGTAATACTGAATATTAAAATGTCTGTGTCATCCCATGGCATCACCAGAAGCCCGTCTCCATCCTTGCCGCACACGTATCTACGAGTCACTCAGCCCATTCCACGGTATCGGACCCATCCTCAACGTAGATGTAATCATACTCCGTCTCGGCTACATGTGGAATAGTAGGGGTGAGTGATGGTAATCACCCAGTAGGTGCCTCTCAAAACAATACAAAACTTACATACCCAAAAAGATATCACCACGTAGCCACATAAGACAGATAGCATGCCACCGGGAAGTAAGACACACCATGTAACCGACATAAAACAACACGACATAACTTATACGGAAAGTAAACAATCCACACAAGATGTAGGTGCAAGTACGTGATGCATGCTCACATAACGTGTCATACGCAACTAGAAACATGTCAGGCAAAATGCTCCTGGGCCTATATGCAATGCATGCTCCCGGGACCTAACTCCAGCGTCATGGTCTCTAGCCACCACTTGCTGTTCTGGACACCCACGCCCTATAGACGCTGCGTATCGTACGACACCCACGCCCTATAGACGCTGCGTATCTTCAGACACCCACGCCCTATAGACGCTGCGTATTCGCACGGCACCCACGCCCTATAGACGCTGCGTATCACATGACACCCACGCCCGACCGACGCTGCGTATCATCATGGCCCCCACGCCCTATAGACGCTACGTATCCTCCGAACACGCACGCCCTCAGACAATGGGTACCTCATGCAATGCACGTGCCGTGAATGCAAGGGAAAGGGGAAGAAAACAGTGGGACGTCATCCTCTGACGTCGATCGATCGACGTGGTTCTGAGGCACGTCGAACCCTCAGCCATGGGACGTCGATCGATCGATGTCCTTCTGAGGCACATCGATCTCTCAGCCCCTGGACGTCGATCGATCGATGTCCATCTGAGGCACGTCGAACCCTCAGCCTCTGGACGTCGATCGATCGATGTCCCCGAATTTCAGAATTCTCATTCTGAAATTTCTGCAGTCCATTCGTTCAATCTCATTCAACCTTTCACCCCCTCCCCACATATCCATACACGCATAATGACATCTCAACCCCACAAAGAAACGTACAACAACAAGATCACATTGAATACAAGAACGTAAAACGGAAAATAAACACATTGGGGCATATAATCAAGATCCAATCAAAACCAATAACCAACGACATCAACAACACCTAAAAATACCCTTTTTGCCTATGCAAGCCTTTCTACCGTTTTGAGGGAGTAATTAGGATGCACCTACCTCGATCCTAGCAAGAATTGATTGATTTACGAGAGTGTGATGATGTTTGGCGGTGTGATCTCTCTTCTCTTGAACCTTGGATTAAAGATCCTTCTTTTTTCCTTTCCTTCTTGTGGCCGAAATTGATAGGGGAGAAGAGAGGGGGAGGCTGTCGAATAGGGAGATAGAGGAGGAGGGTTAGAGTTTGATGAGGGGTGATAAAGAAAGGGAGAGATTTGAGGGATGATAAGGGGAGTAAGTGAGAAAATTTAGGGGAGGGGTTTGAATTGATTAGGATAGGATTTGGTTTAATTATAATTTAAATTTTTTTTTCTTTCTCTTTTTTTTTATACGGCCATAACATCCTACCCCCTTACAAAAAGTTTCGTCCCCGAAACTTGCCGTACCTTAATCAAAGAGATGGGGGTAACGGTCGCGCATTTGTTCCTCGAGCTCCCATGTCGCTTCGTTCTCCCGGTGATTGCTCCATTGAACCTTTACGTAAGGGATGATCCGCCTTCTGAGCTCTTGGTTCTTGCGATCCAGAATTCGTATCGGAACTTCTTCATATGACGCATCGGGTCTAATCTTAAGTGGCTGCGCGTCTAGCACGTGACTCGGGTCAGGTACATACTTCCTTAACTGCGAGACGTGGAACACCTTGTGCACTTGAGCCAACATTGGAGGTAGTGCCAACTTGTATGCTAAATCTCCAACCCTTTCGAGTATTTCGTATGGTCCAATATAACGCGGCTTTAATTTTCCTTTAACTCCGAACCGTGTCACACCCTTCATTGGTGATACTTTGAGATAAACCTTTTCTCCCTCCTCGAATTTCAAAGGTCGTCTCCTCGTGTCGGCCCAACTTTTGCTTCTATCTTGAGCTGTCTTAAGACGTTCACGAATCAGTTTCACCTTTTCCTTAGTTTGCTCAATTATTTCTGGAGCCGTCAACCTACGTTCACCAACTTCGTCCCAATGCACAGGTGACCTACACTTCCGTCCATATAAGGCCTCAAATGGTGCCATACCTATGGCACTGTGATGGCTGTTGTTGTAGGAGAACTCTATCAATTTGAGCATGCTGTCCCAATTTCCTTTAAAATCCAATGCGCATGCCCTCAACATATCCTCCAGGGTCTGAATGGTCCTTTCAGATTGACCATCGGTCTGAGGGTGAAAAGCAGTACTCAGTCGCAACTCAGTCCCCATCTTCTTCTGACACGCTGCCCAGAACTGAGATGTAAACTTCGAGTCACGATCCGATACTATGCTAACTGGCACTCCATGAAGGCAAACAATGTTATCAATGTACATAGTTACCAACCTCTCCATAGTAAGTCCGGTGGGAATAGGCAAGAAGTGAGCGGACTTAGTCAGTCGATCCACGATTACCCATATCACGTCATTTCCATTTCTTGTTTTAGGGAGTCCAACCACAAAGTCCATCGTTACATGCTCCCACTTCCACTCGGGTATCTCTAGAGGTCGCATCAGTCCACCCGGTCTTTGGTGTTCCGCTTTAACTTGCTGGCACACAAGACATCTTTCCACAAACTCAGCAATATGCCTTTTCATGCCATACCACCAATAGTGTCTCTTGAGATCATTGTACATCTTCGTAGCACCAGGGTGAATAGACAGTCTCGAATTATGTGCTTCTTTCAACAACTCCCTCCTAAGGTCCTCAATATCAGGTACGCACAATCTTCCTTGGTACCACATACTGCCGTCATCATGAACCTGAAATCCGTCCACTTGGCTGGTTAACATTCTTTCTCGCGTCTCTCTAATTGTTGCATCGTTCTTCTGTGCTTCCTTAATTTGGTCTACCAAGGTTGGGGTGATAATTAGCGTCGCCAAGATATCGGCAGTAGAATCTACAAGATCCAAATCAAACTCCGCCATCTCTTTTTCTAGAGTAGCCTGCCGTGCATGGCTCGACTTCCTACTTAAGGCATCAGCCACTCGATTGGCCTTCCCTGGATGATAGCTGATGGTCAAGTCGTAATCTTTCAACAGCTCTAACCATCTCCTTTGGCGCATGTTCAGCTCCTTTTGTGTGAACAGATACTTAAGGCTTTTGTGATCAGTGAACACTTCGCACTTCACTCCATATAGATAGTGACGCCAGATTTTCAGGGCGAACACCACCGCTGCAAGTTCCAGATCATGAGTCGGATAATTCTGCTCATAGGGCTTTAGCTGTCGTGAAGCATAAGCAATGACCTTGTCGTTTTGCATCAACACGCATCCTGAAATATAAGAATTAGACCACATCTTTAATCGTACACAAAATTAGTTGAAATCATATACATTTACCTAGCCCGTTCTTAGAAGCGTCACTGTAAATGACAAACCCTTCGGATGCGGAGGGCTGAGCAAGAATAGGGGCTGTGGTCAGTCTCCTTTTTAGTTCAGCGAAACTCTGCTCGCATTCGGTGGTCCATTCAAATTTCGACTTCTTCTGCGTCAACCGGCTCAGAGGCACTGCAATAGATGAGAAGCCTTCTACAAACTTCCTGTAGTATCCGGCCAGACCGAGAAAGCTCCTTACTTCAGTCACATTAGTGGGTCTCGGCCACTCGGTGATCGCCTCTACCTTCTTTGGATCGACTGAAATTCCTTCTTCAGAGACCACGTGACCCAAAAAGGCTACGCTCTTCAACCAAAACTCACACTTGCTGAACTTGGCGTACAATTTACTTCTCCGAAGTGTCTCTAGAACTTCCCTCAAATGCTCCGCATGAGTATCTTCGTCAGGAGAGTATATAAGGATATCGTCAATGAACACTACTACGAACTTGTCCAGTTGTTTCCGAAATACTGTGTTCATTAGGTCCATAAAGGCAGCCGGGGCGTTGGTTAATCCAAAAGGCATAACCAGGAATTCGTAATGGCCATAGCGTGTTCTGAAAGCGGTCTTGGCCGTATCCCCCGATTTGATCCTTAACTGGTGATAACCGGATCGCAAGTCGATCTTGGAAAATACTCTAGCCCCCTGGAATAAATCTCGTTAGAGGTGAAGTTATCGAATAATTAAAAGTTCAAGTATAATTTTTAACTTATCATTACCCGCAGTTGATCAAAGAGATCCTCAATTCTAGGTAACGGATACTTGTTCTTGATAGTGATCTTGTTGAGTTCCCGGTAGTCTATACATAGTCTCATGCTCCCATCCTTCTTCTTCACGAACAGGACTGGAGCACCCCAGGGTGATACACTAGGTCGGATAAACTTACGGTCCAGCAGTTCTTGTAATTGCTCCTTCAACTCCTTGAGCTCTGCTGGAGCCATGCGGTAGGGTGCCCTGGATATGGCTTCAGCACCAGGTATGAGATTAATCTCGAACTCCACCTCTCTTTCCGGTGGTAGTCCTGGTAACTCCTCGGGGAAGACGTCCGTAAATTCATTTACCACAGGGATTTGGTCGATCTGCGGAACCTCTTGTTCAGCACCCATTGTGTAAACCAGGAATCCTTCTCTTCCTTTCCTTAGTGCTCGAAACGCCTGAGCCGCAGTCAAATAAAGCTTTTGGGGTGCCTTCTTAAATTTAGGGTTCCCTAAGAAAATAGTTTCGCCCAGTTCAGGGTGCTTCATGCTGACTTGGAGTCGTCGGCAATCAATGTTTGCATGATACCTTGCTAAGAAGTCCATGCCTAAGATGACGTCGAAGTCGTACATTTGAATCGGTATCAAGGTCACAGAGAACTGCAGACCGTTAATCTCCAATCCACATTCCTTGTAACGTTGATGAGACACGAGTACTTGGCTGCCAGCGGCTTGTACGCGATAGGGAGTCTCAAGCCATTCGGAAAGAACATCCAGCTTCTTAGCAAACCTCTTTGCCACAAACGAGTGACTCGCCCCACTATCGAACAAAACGTTGGCTGGCACTTTGTTAATTAAAATTACACCTACCATATTCGAGGTTTAGCACACAACATACATCAATAGCAACTAGAACTTAATCCAACTTCAAATTTAAGTACTTAAATAAATGTACCCGTCACCACGTTGCCCGACTCCTCGACTTCGGCATCCGTCATCGCATGTACCCGGGCATTGGTCCGGCCTCGTCCTCTTTGCTGAGCCTGTGTCTGCGAGTTTACCTGAGCCGGTGTTGAGCATTCCTTAGCAATATGTCCTTGCTTCCCGCAGTTGTAGCACGTTTTCTGATCCTTCCGACATGGTCCCGGATGGAAACGTCCGCACAGTGTACACCGTGGGATAGGTGCCGCAGCCCTTACTGGTTGTGCATCAGTCGGTGCCGGACCCTCAATCATCGGGGTCTGAATCGCTATCCTCTGCTGTCGTTCTGGTCGAAATGGTTGCCCGGACTGTGGGCGCCGAGGGTACTTTCAGCCATCTCCCTGATCTGCCTGTCTGCAGCTCCTCACGGGGCCTCTTCAGTCTCTCTAGTGCAGCTGCCCTTTCCAAATTCCTCTCTACACGTCGACATACCTCCAGCAATCCCTCAAATGTGGTAGTCTCTGCGCAAACAATCGCCTGTTGAATGCGAAAGCTCAAACCTGTGTGGAACTTCAGCATTTTGGCCTCTTCGTTGTCCATGATGCACGACATATACTGGCCCAGTTCATGAAATTTCTCGGAGTATTGATCCACCGTCATGGACCATTGGGTCAACAGCTGGAACTCCGCCATCCTTCTCTGAATAGCACTACCCGGAACGTAGTGCTTCTTATACTCCTCAACAAATTGCTCCCACGTCACTGGTGGAGTCAATTTGCGTTTCACTCCGTTCCACCACCTCTCAGCTTCCCCTTCCAAGAACGGGGTAGTCACCTCCACTTTCAGATCTACGGGTACTTGTATCAGTCTTATCTGTTCAGTTATGTTTTTGAGCCAAATCTCGGCTTCCTCAGGCCGAGTGGTACCCCGGAACATCGGTATTCGGGAGTTCTGCATCTCCCTGTAATAGAACCTCAAACCCTGCTGTGGTGGAGGAGGTGGTGGTGGTTGTTGTTGCTGTTGCTGCTGAGTGTGCTGAAGTATTTGGGCAATCTGTGCCTGTTGCTGTGTCATCTGTGTATACTGTTGTGCCATCTGCGTCTGCTGATGAGCTATTAAGGCCGCCAGATTGGCCAGTGTGTCTGTAAGGTTTTGGGGAATCGCCCCTTGCCCCTGACGTTCATCTCCGTCATTTCCACTATTTCCTGATGGCTCACGTCGCGGAGGCATTGTCTGTGGACAATTCAAAACACGTTAGCCAAAATTGACTTAAGAGTATTGTAAGAGAGATACAGGAATGGAGGCCAAAGGAAAAGATAACCTATCCTGTCTACATACTAACGGCACTCACCAACCAAAACCCCAATCATAGCTTATGTCTACTTCATTTTATTCAAATTTGAAAATCATTTGAAAACGGATCGTCACCTATCCTAGGGTAATTAACTAATCTATTACGTTCTCGAGGCGTATCTGAAGCCTGGGCTCTGATACCACCTGTAGCGCCCCGCTCCCGAGCTCCATCCTCGGTAACGGTGCACCCGCCGTATCTCACTCAGGAGAATACAAGGCGTCACATCAACCTGCTACACGTCAGTGCTGACATAGAAAAGTTTCCTTTTCTTTCTGCGGAAACGATAGGTCGTAACACCAAACTTGAAATTAGATAACTTTAAGAAAATAACGACGGAAAAGCTAGGCTGACCGGGCCTTACAAATCAAGGTCAAACGTCTAAGTGAAAAACATGAAATTGTTTCCAAAAGTAATACTGAATATTAAAATGTCTGTGTCATCCCATGGCATCACCAGAAGCCCGTCTCCATCCTTGCCGCACACGTATCTACGAGTCACTCAGCCCATTCCACGGTATCGGACCCATCCTCAACGTAGATGTAATCATACTCCGTCTCGGCTACATGTGGAATAGTAGGGGTGAGTGATGGTAATCACCCAGTAGGTGCCTCTCAAAACAATACAAAACTTACATACCCAAAAAGATATCACCACGTAGCCACATAAGACAGATAGCATGCCACCGGGAAGTAAGACACACCATGTAACCGACATAAAACAACACGACATAACTTATACGGAAAGTAAACAATCCACACAAGATGTAGGTGCAAGTACGTGATGCATGCTCACATAACGTGTCATACGCAACTAGAAACATGTCAGGCAAAATGCTCCTGGGCCTATATGCAATGCATGCTCCCGGGACCTAACTCCAGCGTCATGGTCTCTAGCCACCACTTGCTGTTCTGGACACCCACGCCCTATAGACGCTGCGTATCATACGACACCCACGCCCTATAGACGCTGCGTATCTTCAGACACCCACGCCCTATAGACGCTGCGTATTCGCACGGCACCCACGCCCTATAGACGCTGCGTATCACATGACACCCACGCCCGACCGACGCTGCGTATCATCACGGCCCCCACGCCCTATAGACGCTATGTATCCTCCGAACACGCACGCCCTCAGACAATGGGTACCTCATGCAATGCACGTGCCATGAATGCAAGGGAAAGGGGAAGAAAACAGTGGGACGTCATCCTCTGACGTCGATCGATCGACGTGGTTCTGAGGCACGTCGAACCCTCAGCCATGGGACGTCGATCGATCGATGTCCTTCTGAGGCACATCGATCTCTCAGCCCCTGGACGTCGATCGATCGATGTCCATCTGAGGCACGTCGAACCCTCAGCCTCTGGACGTCGATCGATCGATGTCCTCGAATTTCAGAATTCTCATTCTGAAATTTCTGCAGTCCATTCGTTCAATCTCATTCAACCTTTCACCCCCTCCCCACATATCCATACACGCATAATGACATCTCAACCCCACAAAGAAACCTACAACAACAAGATCACATTGAATACAAGAACGTAAAACGGAAAATAAACACATTGGGGCATATAATCAAGATCCAATCAAAACCAATAACCAACGACATCAACAACACCTAAAAATACCCTTTTTGCCTATGCAAGCCTTTCTACCGTTTTGAGGGAGTAATTAGGATGCACCTACCTCTATCCTAGCAAGAATTGATGATTTACGAGAGTGTGATGATGTTTGGCGGTGTGATCTCCCTTCTCTTGAACCTTGGATTAAAGATCCTTCTTTTTTCCTTTCCTTCTTGTGGCCGAAATTGATAGGGGAGAAGAGAGGGGGAGGCTGTCGAATAGGGAGAGAGAGGAGGAGGGTTAGGGTTTGATGAGGGGTGATAAAGAGAGGGAGAGATTTGAGGGATGATAAGGGGAGTAAGTGAGAAAATTTAGGGGAGGGGTTTGAATTGATTAGGATAGGATTTGGTTTAATTATAATTTAATTTTTTTTTTCTTTCTCTCTTTTTTTTTTTATACGGCCATAACAGGTACCATGTCAAAAATGGTAAAGCAAAGCAGACTAGCACAATTGTGCAGAACAATGTATTCTGTATATTTTCTTCGATAATCATTCATCATTACACAGACTATTCTTATAGGCTTACTTTCCTATCTACACAAGGAATTAAATCAATCACAAAACAATTACAATCAATCACAATGAATGCCTTTCCATTTTAGTCACAATCGGATCCTTAACTATCCGGTATGGCTAACAGCCAGTACTGAAAGAAGATTAAAATGTCTAGCGGTGGTAGTAATGCAACTTAATACGACTTAATATATGTAAATTCCATCTTTACAATTTGAAATTAGTATCCGTTAGGGAGGTACAAGCAGTAGACTGGACTGTCTTCAGAATTTTCTCAAGCCATGCCATTGTCTACTCTAGAGCTGTTGCTGTCCATCAGGACTATAAAGTCCCTTGAAGGGGATCTCCAAATATGCAGCTGCATTGTCTGCATTTCACCTTATGACAGAGATCTTTTTTTGTGTTTTTCTCTTCGTTTTTTCGGGTTCATGTTGTTTTGTTTTCTGGGAACAGAAGGGTGGGAGTGTTTAAGCCCTGTTGATGTGACATTGCTCCTTGTATACATTCGACTAGTGAAAAAGTTATTCGTGGATAACAATAAAACTATTGTCTATGTCAAAATAGCAGTCTCGACTCATTTGTTTCTCTAATAATGGCAGAGTATATCGAATGAAATTCTTATATACTAGTAGTTGAACCACTAAGCCATACATCTGTCACAGAATTAGGAGAGGACATAATCTTAATGTTCTTTCTTGACGCAAGATCTGATTCATGTGATAAAGGGACATTTGAGCTTCTGCATTCATTAGGAACATTACCATTTTCATCATTCTCCTTTGTTATCTCATCAAAGCCTTTGTAATCCTGGATTGCTTTCAAGGTCTCTACTATCTCTTCCATGGTAGGCCTTAAATCCCTCTCAAGCTGTAAACACCGAAACGCCAACTCAGCAACACAAGTAGTCATCCTCATTATATCAGGATCTGACTCGTTCCTGAATAATGGATCAATCAACTCATCAAATGCTCGTCTCTGAATCCTGCTTGTAGCATAGTTAGCTAAGTTGATCTCATTGCTGTGCCTGTTTATGTCAACCGCGGGCATTGATGATATCAGCTCAATGAGTACCACGCCGAAGCTGTACACATCACTTTTCTCGGTTAGCTGGTAGCTTTGATGATATTCAGGATCAACATAGCCCGGCGTCCCCTGAGGTACTGTTGAGATATGAGTGACATTGTTGGGGAACAGACGGGAGAGCCCGAAATCTGCAACTTTGACACAAAAGTTGTGATCAAGGAGGATATTGTAAGTCTTCACATCGCGATGGATTATGTCAGAGGCATGGAGGTAAGCCAACGCTGTAGCTGTTTCTATCGCGATATTCATCCGTAGTGGCCATGTAAGTGAATGATCTTTTGCTCTATCACCATGGAGATGATCAGCAATTGTGCCATTAGGGATGTATTCATAAACAAGGAGAAGCTCGCGACTACGCCTAGAAGTGCATCCATAGAGGGATACAAGATTCTTGTGCCTCAGCCTGGTGAGTATTTCTACCTCATTCATAAATTGTTCCATGCGCTTGACGCTGTGCTCGTATAGGCGCTTGACTGCCACTTCTCTTCCATCTCTTAGCTTGCCTAGCTTGTCAAAAACAACGCAGGTTACATCGTTTTCACTACAAACAGAATATGCAATCTTCAAAACATTTTCTTTTGGAAAAAGGGATCTTCTTTACCATAGTAAACCGTTCCAAAACCTCCATCTCCAAGCTCATTCGACTCGTCAAAATTGTTTGTGATTTCTTGAAGTTCTGTGTAGGAGAAAACATGGACCCCAAAATAGACATTTCCACCTTCACGGTCTGCTTTCGGCGTGATAACAGATATACTTCTTGACAGAAAGTATGAACCAATCCCTTTCTTGCGCCGTATAATAATAAAAAGGGCAATCGCAATCACCAAGATCAAGAGGGCAGCTCCAACTATAGATGAACAAAGTAAACAAAGAGAAGCCCACTTAGATGGACTACAGCAATTTCAATCAGTCCCAGAAGGAAAGATTGCAACTTTATGAAGAACATCAGTCATTGGAAACAGTTTCAGAATTGTTAGTTGAGGTGTATGGTTTACCTGTGCCAAGAATTACTCCCAACTTGGATTTCCCTGCATTTATAAATGGATGGTAACATGGTTAATTTGGAAACGGAAAATGGAATATAAGTTTCACACAAGCAAAATGGTTTCTGTATGAACTGACATCATCTCCAACTAGCATCATGTAATATTTTGAATCAAGAGACCTCCCATTGTCCCAAACTAATCAGAGTCTTCTTTGATAAGAATATTTCAAATTCGCTTGCAGTTTGTTTTAAGTGATTGATCAAGCAGCATCAGGTTTCTAACCAATTCCATTAACCAAGCAGAATTGGCGAAAACGAATATCTTACAGATGCTAAATAGGATTAGTTCTATCTGGTTGGTCTCATATCCAATATCACAATAGTGTCACATTGACAAACAAAGACTGCCTAGTTATAGAAACTGATGATATTTTTCAAACAGAACCTGGCCCTTAATCTAGTTCATAAGTTTGTTCAAGATACATATGTATGTGTGTGTAAGCCGGTTTGACGCAAGTAATCCTGTCAGAACGCCAGAAGCTTCCAAGTACTCGTAGTGATGGCGAATAAACCAGACCTTAAATTGTAAGATGCCCTAACTATACTAAATCATTATGACTAGTTTAAGTTTCCAAATAGGAGTATATCAAATTAGCCACTTGCTCATTTCCTTGAATGGAACACATCCAGTATCCAAAGAAAGATGCACTCTCTTTGAACTTGGCTATAGTTATTCAGTATATCCTAACGACAGCAATAGATATCGCTAGTATCTAAGGAGGGTGAGAGGCATGCAAACGTCTGAAACTGTAATTAGTAACATTAAACCCACATAATTCAACATTTTTTCCTTTATTTTTTCTAAAAAAAAAATACAGGACAAGGGTGTCGCGAAAAGAAATAATATAAAACTTATGGAAGAAGATAAAGTAGAACTTACTCCTTTTGCAACTGACTCTATGAGGCCTGTCTTGGCAAAAACATCTGAAACTGTAATTAGTAACATTAAACCCACAACGCCCCCCACTTTTCTCACATCTACTGCAATCACCACCATCCCATTTCATTGCAAATCCTCTTCTCATCAACCCCACATAGTCTACGTGTCCGCTGCTCTCGTTTACTTCTTCTTCACTCGCTTCCACCGGCGCCACCACATTCTTTGTGCACCCTTCCAATGCATAATTCAACTTCTCATCATTGCCTAACATAGCCAACTGCAACATATTTTTTTCAGCACAACCAACCTTGTAGTTATTCAACTTTTCTAATGTCGAATTCGTGCAATTCGACAAGAAATAAAGACTTGATTTGTTCACATGCACAAAAGGGCTATTCAGCGTAATATTTTTCAGCTGCTGAGTATCACAAGTGTTGTTTAAATTGAAAACATCAGCGTTATGTACCCGAAAAGTCTGGCTGCTATAGGAAATTTGATCAATCACATAATCGTTTCCGGGGAAATAAATCGTGGGAATTCTATCTTTGTTGCATCTGAGATGAAATTCAGGGTACCCACAAGAAGAACTTTGTACACCTTGAATGTAGAATGGAAAAGTTATGTTTGGACCATTGCCACAGTTTCTTGGCTGGCAGGCTACATAGTCTGGATCAATAGCCGAGGATTTTTCCAAGTAAATGAAAAAGAAAATACCATAATTCAAGAACATAACATAGACATCAATATATCCCTTCTTTATCATCAGAAAATCCAGATGACAAGATTCGTGCTCCTGTTTTTTTTGGCTTTTTTTCCTTTAGGAACTCTACACCTATAGTGAACTTTTCAGTAGGATTCGAACTCAGACAAAGTTATGATGAAAGTAAGGGATTTTTTTTTGGTTGAAATTGAAGTTGTTTTACCAGGATGATGAAGAGGGAGAGAAGAAAATATTGATTGCGTGAGTGCGTGAAGATATTTCCGACTGCAAGACTTTCATGAAGAAAGTTGTGTATACCAGCCTCATATCTTGGACTATTGATTCATAAATGTTCAACTTCCACCAGTGGTGTTGAATGTTTACTTTAACACAATCTTATGGATTGACTATTGTATTCAACTTCTTGAAGGTTGACTAATGATTAAGGTTGTGGAAATGATATACCTAACGAAGTATACGCCTTGCAACATCCAAGAATTGCAAGAAAATATGTATAGATGTTCGGTAAATTGCATAAAAATGAACCTATTTATCTAACTTTTGGACTGTCAGATAATACGCTATTATATGATATAAGCGTTAAATATGAACTCAACTATTCAATCGGCTTATTGAACAACAGTTGTACATGGAGATCAAAAGTATTTGCGGGACCACAAGCTATACCCCAAGACTTATGCCTTTCAATACCGACAGGAGTGTAACCATGAAATATATAGTTAGTTCACCTTGTTTCTTAACCATTTGAGGTGAGTTCAATTCTTACGGTCCTTTCCATTGGAATGGAAGAGCATTTCATAAGTAGATGCGAACGCTTTCAAATGAAGAATACGACGCATCAAAGAGAGTAGTCAGTCCGCGGTAAATACTTTTCGTGAAAAAAAAAAGACAAACAGAGATGTGTTCTTAGACTTTTAGGAATATGGAGGAGTGGTGACTGGAGAAATTGTCTATTAAGACAATTCTTAATTGGAACTTGAGTCAGAGGAGATGTCTAACTCAATATGTTAGAGAGTTTATTCTCTGATAGATAATGCTTCTTCCAAATTTAAAACAAAAACGGCGAAAAAAAAAAAAAACAATTTTAGTGGCTCCTAAAAGAATGTCTTGATGAAAGATTTCAAATGAAAGAAGATAATTTCATTCATATCTGTATATTCTTTTACATGTCAATATATAACCTTTACAACAAGAAGTGAATACAAACTAAAAGATACACTTATCCAACCAATGTTGGTTACAACAAAAAGATTGACATAACAACACTAACTACAAGTTGTTAATACAACTAGCTAGTATCCTAACAATCCTCAATCACGGTTTGAGGCTATCCATTCATGCTATCCATTCGGTTGAGATGGTGGTGCCGTGTATGGTGCCGCCATTGCCTTAACACGCCCCCGCAAGATGGTGGTTCCATCGGAAATGCCAATCTTGGACCGCAACACGACGAATCGATCTTTGGGCAATGGTTTAGTCAAAACGTCCGCTAATTGATCATGAGATGAAACATGAGTAACTTGAAGTAATCCAGCGGTAACTTTTTCACGAACAAAATGATAGTCTAGAGCAATGTGTTTCATGCGACTATGAAAAACGGGATTTGCACATAAGTAAGTAGCACTTAAGTTGTCACAACGAACAACCGGAACGTGGGTGGGTTGGACGCCAAGTTCCTGTAGAAGATGAGTAACCCAAGTAATCTCAGCAGCAGCAGAAGCAACAGCACGATATTCTGCTTCAGTAGATGAACGTGCAATAGTGCGCTGTTTTTTAGAACACCATGAAATAGGATTGTCACCAATAAATATAATAAATGCAGTAGTGGAGCGATAAGAATCAGGATCACCAGCCCAATCAGCATCAGAAAATGCATGTAGTCGAAGTGGCTGGTTACGGCGAAGAAGTAAGCCATGATGAACCGTGTTCTTTAGGTAACGAAGAAGCCTTTTGGCAGCAGTCCAATGAGCTTGTGTAGGGGCATGCATAAACTGCGCTAGCCTGTTAACCGCAAAGGCAATGTCAGGCCGTGTAAGAAGCATATACTGAAGACCACCAAGGAGACTACGAAATTGCTTGGCATCGGCTGAAGGAGTGCCATCATTGAGGACTAGGCGACCACTGGAAGACATTGGCGTAAGAGAATCCTTCATCCCATCGAGATGAAACTTAGCTAGAAGATCATGAATGTACTTTTCTTGAGAGAGATGGAGACCCGCGGTTGTGAAAACGGCTTCCACACCCAAGAAATAATGAAGCGGACCAAGCTCTTTGAGGGAAAAACGAGCACCTAAAGAGTCAACAAACTTACGAATGGAAGTGTCGCAGTTGCCTGTAACAAGCAAGTCATCAACATAGACAAGAAAGTAGATAGTAATGTGATCAGTCCGAAAAATAAACAACGAGGTGTCTGACTTCGAGTTACAAAAACCATAGCCTAGAAGAAAAGATTTCAACTCGGTATACCAAGCCCGAGGGGCTTGTTTAAGGCCATATAACGAACGCCGCAAATGACAAACATGATGAGGCTTAGATGAATCCACAAAGCCCGGTGGTTGAGTCATGTAAACATCCTCTGTTAAGTGACCATTCAAAAAAGCATTATTAACATCAAGATGTGATATAGACCACCCATATGATAATGCAAGCGAAAGAACCACACGCACAGTAGTTGGTTTAACCACAGGACTAAAAGTGTCATGATAATCAATGCCAGGACGCTGATTAAACCCTTTAGCTACAAGACGTGCTTTATAACGTGCAATAGACCCATCAGAATGACGTTTGATTCGGAACACCCATTTACACCCAACCATGTTATGTCCCGAAGAAGGAGGAACAAGATCCCACGTATGATTACGAGCAAGAGCAGCAAGCTCATCATCCATCGCAGCGCACCACTTAGGATCACGAAGGGCCTGTTTAACGGAAGTAGGTTCAAGAGTGGGAGGAAGGGGATGTTTAGTTGTATGATGGAGGGTAACGTAGTCGGGAAATTGCTTGGGACACCTAATACAATTGTGGACACGAGTGACCATAGGATGGGTGGAGGAAGACTGAGGAGGGTTTTCGGCTGGCTGGGAGCTCTCGGGTAGGGGTGGGTTTTCGGTTGAGTCAATAGTGTCGGATGGGTTCAGAGGCTCAGCTGGGAGCTGATGTTCGGCGGGGGGGAATATTTTCGGGTGGGTTCAGATGCGCAGCTGGGAGCTGGTTCGCAAGGGAGGGGATCGCGAGGGGGGGTTGTGCCGAAGACAAAGTGGAAAAAGAGGGACCATACCTGGGAGGAGGAAGCGGAACCGCAACAGACTCGGGAGCAGTGGAAGGTGCTGAGGGGAGGGAGTCCACCGGAGGCTGAAGAGCAGCATGCACGGGCGTGGCAGCGTACCACTCGGAAGATGAAACCTGCGAAGAGGCAACTGGGGAAGTGGCAGCAAAAGGAAAAAGATGCTCAACAAATTGCACATGACGAGAAAGATAAAGCCGGTTCGATGAAACATCAAGACACTTGTAGGCATGATGAGTATGCGAATATCCGACAAATACACAAGGTTTAGAACGTGACGCTAGCTTGTGATCAGAATAAGGACGGAGCCACGGAAAACACAAACACCCAAAAGCACATAATGCATGATAAGTAGGGGGTTTGGAAAATAAGCATTCATAGGGAGTCTTGTTACGAAGAACAGCAGTAGGCATTCTATTAATAAGATAGACTGCAGTGAGAAACGCATAGGACCAAAAAGTAGTAGGCATGGCCGAATGATGAAGCAAGGCCAACCCAGTTTCAACCACGTGTCTATGTTTGCGTTCAGCAGAACCCACATGTTCCGGAGTGTAGGGGGGAAACCATGTGAGTGATGCCTTCAGATTCAAAAAATGATGTAAGTCCTTTATATTCAGTGCCACCATCAGTATAAAGCGTTACAAGAGGACAACGGAAAAATTTTTCAACCATGCGTTTATATATGGGAAAAATTGTAGATACATCAGATTTGCGTGACATAGGAAACAACCACACATATTTTGTGAAATAATCAATAAACAGCACATAGTAACGATATCCATCAATAGACTCAACCGGGGAAGGCCCCCAAACATCAGAGTAGACTAAATCAAGCGGACCACGACTAACAATTGATGAAGAATGAAAAGGTTGCCGATGACTCTTATTACTAAGACATGAGTCACAAACAAACGTATCAAGCGATTTATTGGACGGAAGCGAAAAATTATTATGACGACTGAGAAGCTGAAAAACACGTTGGGACGGATGTCCAAGACGATGATGCCATGTGTGAACCGATGTCTTGTGGGTGACATGAACTCGAGGTGAGGTCACGGCTGAATCCGATGCACCCAGGTCCCACTCATACACATTACCCTTGGTCTGCCCTCGAGCAAGTTGCGCCCCCGTTGTGAGATCCTTAACAACAAAAGAAAAGGGAAAAAATTCAATAGAAGTATTATTTTGCTGACAAAATTTAGAGACAGAAATTAGATTCCGGGTAAGCAAGGGAACATGCAGCACATTAGATAAGATTAAAGGTTTAGCAGAAGTGGAAAGGATAGAGGAACCAGTATGATTGATGCCAAGACTGGATCCATCGCCTAACAAGACATCATCGGGACCTTCGTAGGGTTGATGAAGAGTGAGATTGTTCAAATCATTTGTGACATGGTGTGATGCGCCAGAGTCCAACACCCAGTTTTGCTGCACAGGTCCAGGGGTGGTGTGATGGATTTCAGGCTGCTGCTGCAACGATCGCTTCAATGAGTAACACTGCCGTGCTGTATGACCCCGTTTCTGACAATACTGACACGTGACCCCAGACTGCGAAGGATGACGTGAGGACCTAGAGTTTGTCCCCTGCTGACCGAACCCTCCTGAGCCATGATAAGAGGACGGCTTCCCAGGGAAGGGACGGTTACTGCCATGCCATGCCGATCCCTGGTTGCCGTTGGAACCACCACGCCCGGCCTTAGTTTGAGTGTTGTGAACGGTAACAACTGCTTCACTCCGATTCTCTTCTCTTTTGAGAAATGCTTCATGTTCGACTAACTTGTCATGCAGCTCTTCAAAAGAAATGGGTGAGTCACGAGCTCGAATAGCAGCAGCAATTTCGCGAAAATTGCTACTGAGTCCATTTAATGCAAAGATAGACAAATCATCATCACTTATATGGGAGTCAGCAAGGGTTAGTTCATCAGCAATACCCTTAATAGTTTGAAGATAATCAGCAACTGGTTGATTATCACAAGTGATATTAGTCAAGCGTTCTTTGAGATTCATAATGCGAGAACGAGACTTGTTAGCATACAAACGGTGAAGCTTGAGCCAAGCATCACGGGAGGATGAGGCGGTGGCGATGAGCGGCACCACACCCTCAGAGACTGACGCCAAGATGGCATGGAGTAGGAGCTTATCCTGTCGAATCCAGATAGCATAATCAGGGTTCAACTTCTTCGTACCATCCTGATCAACCGTGTGCTGTGATGGACACGAAGTGGTTTCATCAAGGAAACCCATAAGGTCATACCCATACAGAAGGGCATCAAACTGCGCTCTCCACGAAGGAAAATTACTCTTGGTAAGCTTGAGGGGTAACTGAGCGGCTACGTTGATTGCAATGACTCCATCAAGAGAGCCATGCTTAAGGGAGGAACTTTCGGCCATTATGCTCAAGCCGACGGTGGTATTGGAAAACACTCGTTGGAGCCGGTTGGCTCTGATACCATGAAAGATTTCAAATGAAAGAAGATAATTTCATTCATATCTGTATATTCTTTTACATGTCAATATATAACCTTTACAACAAGAAGTGAATACAAACTAAAAGATACACTTATCCAACCAATGTTGGTTACAACAAAAAGATTGACATAACAACACTAACTACAAGTTGTTAATACAACTAGCTAGTATCCTAACAATCCTCAATCACGGTTTGAGGCTATCCATTCATGCTATCCATTCGGTTGAGATGGTGGTGCCGTGTATGGTGCCGCCATTGCCTTAACACTTGATCTTTCATCTTTTTTTAATATTTTAGTTCTTCAACTTTTTAAAGCGTAATATTATACTTCTTTATCGAAAATCTTCAGCTAAATGATCAGAATAGAAGAATAAAAGAGTCTTTTTCATTTAAAATTAAAGTAAAAACTAAAAACTTTTTTTCATCCGTTTTTGTTCCCCCTCCCCTTCTTATCTCTTCTCCCACAACATTCATTTTCCATTTTTTTCGTCCAAGGAACTTTACCTCCTGACGGGGCCAAACTCCCACCAAAGGTAAAGGTATATTCGGATGGAACTGTAATGGTTAATGTCACCTACCTACACAGAGTCGCGGGTCAATATAGCTTCTCTCTCTTCTACTCGACCGGATTGGCGCTAAACATTTCGAGTAGAACCAGCCACATGGCGATAAAACTTACGTTCACCGGCTTTCCGCTACAAGTCTGCTTGGACCTTACTGTATGCAGCTTCTCTGTTCGGCCACGTCTTCAGAGTCAGATCTCTTTTCGTCTCGGACTATTTGTTAAAGCAGACATCTGCCAGCAAGTAACCTAGCCAGATAACATGATAATTGGCATCACTTGGCCAACATGCAGACACCACCTGTCAGCGGGGACAGGACATATGGCACTCGTTTATCGCCTCCTAACATGCATTGGCTGCTCTGAATGTATAACAACGGAGAAAAAACTACGTGCGGGAGGATAGTCACACGGAAAAAAGAAAAACTGAGATAAAACAGGTTTCCTTACTTTTACAGCATATAAACATGATAAAACCTACTACTGATTTGAGCATCGGATGGTTTTTTCCAGAGCAATAACTCTGAAACCTCTGATATTGTTCAACCTATACAAGTTCTTGAAAATGTTGTCAGACATTGATAATGTTTATGATCTGGATCATCTCTGGTTCTAGTGAAGACCAGACTTCGTCACCTCCCATCACGTGAAACGTGTGACCCAACGCATTTCAAATATTGCATTAACATTCGCAATCCACTCCACTATCATAACTTTTTTCTAAAAGAGAAACCACACCCAAAAAAGTCACAAGGCTTCGAAATTTCCAGACTATAGATTAAGATTATTCAGCTGTTGATATTGTTAGAAGTAACAATCCTATATCAAGACGCAGTAGTGGTGTGTGAGCATGTAAAAACAGTAAACAGTAGATCAAACCCGAGGCTAGTCGAAGACTCTATCCTTAAGACTTATTGCTCCGGTATAGTGTGTTGAGAAAAAGGGGTTGGAGTGATTACAAAATGCATGATTTAAATAACGTGTACTAAAGAAATGCATGACACGTTTTATGATTTGACACGTTTTTGCATGAAACCTATCTTATATAGTTTGTATATAATGTTGCCGTACTAACAAGCCATGAAGCTTTAAAGCCTACATCAAATGGCAAACATTTGTTGTGTTTGAACTATTTTCAGGTGCCACCATTAATGAACTAAACTAGTTCATTAAGTGAAGTACTTAGTTAAATGAACTATGTAGTTCATTAAATGAATATATATTTGGAAAAGGCACAAAAGCAACAAATTGAAGAATGGAAAGTCTTCTCCATCTCTTATTACACGTTTTTACATATATATTCTGATTTTTTTCAAAAGACACTATACACATATATTCCAACGTACTACCGACACGTTATATATTTTACGAACGTACATTAATGTACACCACTATATTTACCTCATATTTATGAGTATATTTAGGTCTTATATCATATGATATAAGTCATGGTGATGACGAAGTTATTACGACACGTTACAAGGTTATAAATCAAAAATTGTCATATCGGGTGACAACCGAAACTTCACAACGTGTCACATACTTGCCATATATAGATGGCCAGCCCCTACACTTCGAAAATGGCCTCAAATTTCGTGGCTTACATGGTATATTTAGCCATAAAATCATTCCATGTCGGCACACACAAATCACCCTCAATTAAGGCCAAATTGTGGAGATTTCAAATTCAACATTTTAGCACATGGGGCGCCACTTACACTCAGCCTTTAGAGCTGAATATTCAAGTTATTCTATGTATATTATGTGTGACATAATATATATAACATGTGCAAAAATTTTGAATTCAATCGGAGAAAAATCGCAAAATCGACAAAAGTCGAAAATTCGGTTTTCTACGAACATGACACATGGAATATTTTTGGCATGACATATAACATGTATCGAGACACTTTTTACATATTCACTACATTCTAAAGTGGTCTAGAAAAATCAATTTAGGGCTGATTGGAATATACCATATGTGTATAATTATTATACACTATTTTACAAAGTTTGCAAAAATAAATTCAGCACATGTTCAAGCCTAGTCACACGTCTAGCTCAGCCTTGATGGAGCATATGTGGAGCTTAGTTGGCATCTTGATTGGCCAAGAATAAAGTATACAAGATTGGTGACATAAAGGAGGGAGCTACACAAGGTAATGTTTTAAACTATGTCACATATGTGACACATGCTGAAAATTCAGCATGTGTAAATTTGAGCTGGCCGATTTCTTGAGCTTAATGATAATATACTTGCCTCTTTAATTTAAATAGATTGATTGGATGATAAAATGGCAATATTTTGAATATGTTTTGAATAGTGAACATGCTGAAATTTTCAGCATGTGGAGAAATGGTTGGCCGATTTTATTGAAGTAAATGGGGATCAATTTGTCTTGCAAATTTTATGGGATTGATTATGTGACTTTTGACAATATTTTTATGATTAATTTGGTACATGTTTTAAGTGATATTTTCAGATTTATACATTCATCAAATGATGACAAGTCTCATCCAATCAATGAATATCAAGTAAGCAAGGCCAAGATGATCATCCAATGAAGTGTTGCCAAGTAAGCAAGTGGATGTCACAATTATTCAAGATATTCTTCCAAGGACTTAAAAGATAATTTCCAAGGGGAAGAAAAGCTTAGAGGGGCGGCCACTCTTGATAAAAATAGGAGAAGAAGAGCAAATCAAAGACAAGACAAGTCTCACAAATCCTCTAGTGCAAAAACGTTTCCATCATCTTCTTCTTCTATCTTTCTTTCTTCTTCTTTCTAAAAGCCTATTGTATTCATATTCATACATATTTATAGGCTTCATATAAACCACCATACACGCCTAGTATTGTGAAAGGTTGGTCAAGGTGTGATCAAACCTTTATCCGTTCGGTGGTTGTATTCGTGATCATTGTGATTGCTTGTAAGGTTTGTAAAAAGTTGGAGTTGGTGTATAACTCCATCAATCCTGTATGGTAAGGTGTTATTTTGTTTAGTCCTAACCGAGGAAGGTGTCCTCGAAGACTGGAGAAGGTTGATTTAACCGAACCAGTATAAAATTCCTTGTGTTCTTTACTTTTCAGCACTTTACTTTCAGTTTCCTGCACCATGCATCATTTTCACCGCGATCTTAAAAATACCAAACGAATTTCAAAAATCATTAAACTTTTCAAAAACATAGCCACACATTTTAAGTTTCATTTGGCGCAATTTTCAACCCTTTTGGACAAGTATAAGTCATTCAAACATCAATAGTTCTGAGACTAGTGCAGTCTGATTTTCAGACTTGTAAAGGTTGAGACTTTGAACGTATTTGACTAACTTCCCAAAGGAAGTTTTCAAAACTGTTTCAACCCAATTAAGTACACATAGTAAGGGGTTTGTCATTAAATTTTCAGACCACTTGGAGCCATGGTTTAATAGGAATAAATTTTTTAAATCAGACTACCGTTTCTCCCAGATTTGCGCAATCTGACCATAAACAATTGTTAAAAGTGTTAAAGGTTGAATTTGGATCTGAAATTTTTAGGAGATACTCAGAACATTAGAGACCAAGATCCCTCAAAATTTCAGAATTTTTGAAGACATGTAACCTACTTTTTGAAACGTCACAAAATAGGTCCTGAAAACAAAAACTGTTTTCAGAAGTTGAGTTTTTAAATTAAAACAATTTTAAAAACCAAATTTTCCGCACCCACTATTCAACCCCCCTTCTAGTGGTGCCTTGCAGGTCCTACAAGTGGTATCAGAGAGCAGGCACACTCACACATCCAACGATCTAAGTGAGATGGCAACCATTAGCTTCAAAACCGAGCAGAAAGGTATGTTTAGTCAAAGGCCTCCCCTTTTTGATGGTGAGACCTATATTCAATGGAAATTAAGAATGAAACTTTTTCTTATGGCTATTGATATTGATCTATGATCCATCATAGAAGATGAACCATTTGTTCCTTCAAAATTATCTATTGTAGATGGAGTCACACTAGAGGTTGTTAAGCCAAAACAAGAGTATACTAGTGATGACAAAAAGAGACTAAGCATGAATGCTAGAGCCATGCAATTACTTTTAAACGGGCTAAGTAAAAGTGAATCTAGCTATGTGTCTAATTGCTCTAGTGCTCAAGAAATATGGAGAATTCTTCAGATGAAACATGAAGGGACTAGCCAAGTAAAGGAGCCCAAGATTAATATGCTTATGTCTACATTTGAGTCCCTTAAATTAATGCCAAATGAGTGTATTGTCGATATGGATCTACGCTTGACTAACATTTATAATTCTCTTGAGTCTCTTGACAAAGCTTTCTCTACGCAGGAAAAGGTCCAAAAGGTACTACGAAGCCTTCCATCTGTATGGGACCCTAAAGTGACGGCTATAGAGGAAAGCAAAGAAACCAAATCAATAAAAATGGAGGAACTAATTGGATCACTAAAGGTATATGAAAACAAACTCACTATAAGAAAATCGGAATCAACGTCGAAACAAGGTAAGACTATTGCTTTTAAATCAAATGAATACGTCTCCACTTCTTCCGATCACGTAGACGATAGTGATTCCGAATCAGACAATGATGACCTAATACTATTGGCTAAAGGTTTGAGAAAATTCATGAGAAAGTCATTTAAAAACAAACCTAAGGCTACTTCCACTAAAAGAAATAAAAATAAAACAAATGACAAGGACGTAAAATGCTACGAATGCGGGAAACTTGGACATTTATCTTATGACTGTCCTAACAAGGATAAGCAAACAAGCAAACAATTGACAAGGATCGGACCAAAAATAGACTCATCTCAGAATCCAAACAAAGGAGAAGAGCTCTAAAGGCCTCCACTTGGAGTGACACATCTGACTCTGAGACTGATACAGAAGAGGATACGACACAAGTATGCTTTGTATCCAAAGCATCAAACGAGGTATCTTCTGATTCTGATTCTGATTCTGAACCTTCATATGATGATCTTTTCAGTCAGCATTAAGAATTGCACAAATTCACTAAGACTCTCGCAAAAGAAAAGAAGCGATTAATTGAAGACAAGAAGTTGTTAGAATCTTCTAACACGAATCTTGTTTCTCAATTAAACGATTCAAAAGAAGAGTCGTCATGTATCATCAATGCATTAAAATCAGAGATCTCATCATTAACCACACATAATAATGAAATGAAATCTTAGATTTCAAATTTGAAATCAAGGAATACGGATTTAGAGAAAATGATGAAACAATTTTGCCGAGGAAAAGAGGTTTGAGTGATTACAAAATGCATGATTTAAATAACGTGTATTAAAGAAATGCATGACACGTTTTATGACATGACATGTTTTTGCATGAAACCTGCCTTATATAGTTCATATATAAAGTTGTCGTACTAACGAGCCATGAAGCTTTAAAGCTTACATCAAATGGCGAGCATTTCTTGTGTTTGAACTATTTTCAGGTGCCACCATTAATGAACTAAACTAGTTCATCAAGTGAAGTACTTAGTTAAATGAACTAAGTAGTTCATTAAAAGAAGCTATATTTGGAAAAGGCACTAAGGCAACGAATTGAAGAATGGAAAGTCTTCTTCTCCCTCATATCACACGCTTTTATATATATATATATATATATATATATATATATATATATATATATAGATATATTCAGATTTTTTAAAAAAGGCACATACACATATATTTCAACGTACTACCGACACGTTATATATTTTACGAATGTACGTTAACATCACACCACTATATTTACCTCATATTTATGAGTATATTCAGGTCTTATATCATATGATATAAGTGATGGTGATGACAAATTTATTACGACACGTTAAAAGGTTTTAAACCAAAAATTGTCGTATCGGATGGATACCGAAACTTCGACAACGTGTCACGTATTTTCCATATATAGATGGCCAGCCCCTACACTTCAAAAATGGCCACAAATTTCGTGGCTTACATGGTATATACAGCCATAAAATCGTTCCATGTTGGCACACACAAATCACCCCAAATTAAGGCCAAATTGTGGAGATTCCAAATTCAATTTTTGTCACATGATTAGGCGCCACTTTAAATCAGCCATGAGTGCTGAATATTAAAGTTTAATTTATGTATATTATGTGTAACATAATATATATATAATATGTATAAAAAGTTGGAATTTAATCGGAGAAAAATCGGGTAATCGACAAACGTTAAAAATTCGGTTTTCTACGAACACGACACATGGAACATTTTTGGCATGGCATATAACATGTACTAGACACTTTTTACATACTCTATACATTTTAAAGTGTTCTTGAAAAAATCAATTAAGGGCTGATTGGAATATACCATGTGTGTATAATTATATGTGCACTATTTTACAAAGTTTGCAAAAATAAATTCATCGCATGTTCAAGCTCAAAGTACACGCCTATCTTAGCTTGATGAAGCATATGTGGAACTTTGTTGGCATCTTGATTGGCAAAGAATGAAGCATACAATGTTGGTGACATAAAGAAAGGTGTTACACAAGGCAACATTTCAAACTTTGTCACATTTGTGACACATGCTGAAAATTCAGCATGTGTAGATTAGAGCTGGCCGAAATTTTCAAGATAATTGTGCCATATTTACTACTTTGAATTATATGAATTAAATGAAGATAAAATGACAATGTTCTAAAGATGTTATGGAAATTACGAAGTGTTATTTTTAAATATCACACATGCTGAAAATTTCAGCATGTGTGTAATGCATATAGCCGATTTTATGGCCTTCATGATGACTAATTTTATTCCAAAATTAGTAGAAATGTTATTTACTAATTGATGATTGATGTCTTCTTTATTTTCAAGGAATTAATCTAATGCAAACTTGGCAACAATTTGAATAAGTCTTGATAAAACAGATGCTGAAAATTTCAGCATGTGTCTAGGTGAGTTGGCCGATTTTCATGATGGAAAATGGAGATATTTGTCTTGCTAATTATGTGGAATTATTATGTGACTTATGGCAACACTTTTATGGCTAATTGGCATATGTTCTTAAAGGTTATTTTCAGATTTATCTAGTCATCAAATGATGACAACTTCCATCCAATCAATGAGTGTCAAGTAAGCAAGGGCTTAATAATCATCCAATGATGAGTTGCCAAGTAAGCAAGGAAATGTCACAATGATGCAATATACTCTTCCAAGGACTTAAAAGATAATTTTCAAGAGGAAGATCAAGACATAAGGGGCGGCCACTATGGATAAAAAGGAAAGAAGAGAGCAAACAAAATACAAGACAAGTTTTGCAAATTCAAGTGCTCAAAACGTTTTCATCTACTCTCTCCTTCTACACTTCTTTCTTTCTTCTCTCTAAAAGCCTATTGTATTCATATTCATATATCTTGAATAGGCTTCTTACATACCACCATATACTCTTTATTGTTGTGAAAGGTTGATCAAGGTGTGATCAATCTTGCACTCGCAAGGTGGTGGTGTTCGTGATCGTTGTAATCATTTACAAGGTTTGTAAAGGGTTGGAGTTGGTGTGTAACTCCATCAACCCTGTGTGATAAGGTGTTATTTGTGTTTTGTGATTAGTGCTAACCGAGGAAGGTGTCCTCGAAGACTGGAGTAGGTTGATTTAACCGAACCAGTATAAAATTCCTTGTGTTCTTTACTTTTCAGCACTTACTTTCAGTTTCCAACACAGTGCATCATTTTTATCACGTTCTTAAAAATAGTAAACAAACTGCAAAAATCACGAAACTTTCAAGAAACATAGCTACACGTCTTAAGGTTCATTTGGCGTAAGTTTCAACCCTTTTGGACAAGTATAAGTCATTCAAACGTCAAAAGATCTAATACTAGTGTAGTCTGATTTTCAGGCTTGCAAAGGTTGAGACTTTGAACGTATTTGACTAACTTCCCACAAGCATTTTTCAAAACCGTTTCAACCCAATTAAATACACCTAATAAGGGGTTAGTCATTAAATTTTCAGAGTATTTGGAGTCACGGTTTAATAGGAATTAATTTTTCAAATCAGACTAATGTTTCTGACAGATTTGCGCAATCTGACCACCAACAATTTTTAAAGGGGTTAAAGGTTGAATTTTAATCTGAAATTTTTAGGATATACTCAGAACATCTCAGACTAAGATATCTCCAAATTTCAGAATTTGTGAAGACCTGTAACCTAGTTTCAAAACGTTTCAAAACAGGTTTTGAAAACAGAAACTGTTTTCAGAAGTTGGGATTTTGGTCTAAAACAATTTTAAAAACCACATTTTCCACACCCACTATTCAACCCCCCTTCTAGTGGTGCCTTGCAGATCCTACAAGTAGTATCAGAGCGCAGGAACACTCACAACAAAAGGATCCAACGATCTAAGTGAGATGGCAACCACAAACTTCAAAACCGAGCAACAAGGTATGTCCAGTCAAAGACCTCCTCTCTTTAACGGTGAGTCTTTCATTCAATGGAAGTTAAGAATGAAACTTTTTCTTATGGCTATTAATATTGATCTATGGTCCATTATAGAAGATGGTGCATTTGTTCCGTCAAAGTTATCCACTGTAGATAGAGTCACACTAGAGGTTGTTAAGCCTAAACAAGAGTATACTAGTGATGATAAAAAGAGATTGATCATGAATGCTAGGGCCATGCAATTACTTCTAAATGGACTAAGTAAAAGTGAATCTAGTTATGTTTCAAATTGTTCTAGTGCTCAAGAAATGTGGAGAATTCTTGAAATGAAACACGAAGGCACTAGTCAAGTAAAAAAGTCCAAAATCAACATGCTTATGTCCACACTCGAGTCATTTAAATTATTGCCAAATGAATCTATCGTTGATATGGATCTACGCTTGACTAACATTTACAATTCTCTTGAGTCTCTTGGCAAAGCCTTCTCTATGCAGAAAAAGGTCCAAAAGGTACTACGAAGCCTACCATCCAAATGGGACCCTAAAGTAACGGCTATAGAGGAGAGCAAAGAAACAAAATCAATTAAAATGGAGGAACTAATTGGATCACTTAAGGTATATGAGAACAAACTCACTATAAGGAAATCGGAATCATCATCAAAACAAGGTACGACCATTGCATTTAAATCAAATGAGTACGTCTCTACTTCTTCCGATCACGTAGATGATAGTGATTTTGAATCAGATAACGATGACTTAATTTTATTAGCTAAAGGCTTGAGAAAATTCATGAGAAAGTCATTTAAAAACAAACCTAAGGGTATTTCCACTAAAAGAAATAAGAATAAGACAAATGACAAGGATGTTAAATGTTACGAATGTGGTAAACATGGACATCTATCATATGATTGCCCTAATAAGGACAAGCAAACAAACAAACACCCTGACAAGGATCGGACCAAAAATAGACTCGTCTCAGAACCTAAGAAATGGAAAAGAGCTCTCAAGGCCTCCACTTGGAGTGATACATCTGATTCCGAGATTGATACAGAAGAGGAAACTGCACAAGTATGCTTTGTATCCAAAGCAAACGAGGTATCTTCTGACTCTTATTCTGACTCTGAGCCTTCTTATGATGATCTTTTCAGTCAGTATTTAGAATCGCATAAATTTACTAAGACTCTCGCAAAAGAAAAGAAGCGATTAATGGAAGACAAGAAGTTGATAGAATCTTCTAACACGAATCTTGTTGCTCAATTAAACGATTCAAAAGAAGAGTCGTCATGCATCATTAATGCATTAAAGACAGAGATCTCATCATTGACCACTCATAATAATGAAATGAAATCCGATATTTCAAATTTGAAATCAAGGAATACGAACTTAGAGAAAATGATGAAACAGTTTGATACGGGATCTAACATGCTAGATCACATTATTTTATCACAAAAACATGATAGTGGTAAAACTGGATTAAGATACATTGAGACAAATGATGTATCAATTAAACCAACCAAATTCTTCTTGTCTAAAAAGTAGACACACCTAAAGCAAACGTGGCGTCTAAGATGACGCAAAGACCCCCTCTCCCCTCATCTCGTCATACTTTTTCTTCATATCATGCAAAATATAATTATGTGCCATATAGATATGAGAAGAAACAAGTGATGCATATACGACATCCATTTCATCCATCTAGATCACGCATTATGCACAACAACACAAGGACATATGAAAAACGCAATCAATATGATGCATATAAAGGAGTTCTCAGCCAAAGGCCTAAAGTTCACTCACCACATGTCTACTACATTGCTCCTTCATCTTCATTCTTACCATTTGCTAGACCGAGAAGGATCACCCAAGTATGGGTACCGAAAGGTACTTTTACTAAGAGGTGAATAACTAACTCGCAAGGACGCAAAATTAAAAGGGTACCTAAATCATTCTCGTACATTGCAGGGAACCCACACATCAAAAGATACATCTATCAAATGGTTCCTTGACAGTGGTTGCTCGAGGCACATGACGGGTGACCCGAGCTTGTTCACTAAATTGAAGAAAGTCACAAAAGGCGGATCCGTGACCTTTGGAGACAACAATAAAGGCATGATCATCGGAAAAGGTACAATTGGAAGCCCAAGCACCCTTCAAATCTCCAACGTCTTTTTGGTAAGCAACTTATCCTATAATCTTCTTAGCATTTCACAATTTATTGACAATGGTTTTGATGTGTGTTTTACTCATCCATATTGCAATATAATAAATAAAAATAGAGAAATAATTTTAAAAGGAAAACAGGAAGGAAACATTTTTATGCTTTCTATGGATGACATGTTAGACACTAAGGTTAAGTGTTTTATGTCAAATGAACCTAATGTTAATTTGTGGCATAGACGTTCAGGACACATCGGCATTTCTACACTTGAAAAACTCCAACGAAATAACCTAATACGAGGATTGCCTTCACTTGATTTAGACAACTTTCAGTTGTGTGAATCTTGCATTAAAGGCAAACAAACACGCGAGTCACTTAAACCTAAAAATAAAATAAGCACGACTAGAGTTTTAGAATTATTACACATTGATTTGTTTGGTCCTAGTCGCACTACGAATGTTGGTGGATGTCACTATGCTTGTGTGATTGTTGATGATTTTTCACATTATACTTGGACTTTGTTTCTTCTACATAAGAATGATAGTGCCATTGAGATTGCAAAACTAATAAAACAACTTGAAAATCAATATGGCTTCAATGTGAAAAGGATTAGAAGCGATAGAGGCGGTGAATTTAAAAACAATGACATGATTGCATTTTTTGAAGAAAAATGAATTAAACACGAGTTTTCGCCACCTAAAACTCGTCAACTAAATGGAGTAGTAGAAAGAAAGAATAGGACTTTACAAGAAATTGCTAGAACCATGTTATGTGAAAATAAATTGCCAAGATTTTTGTGGACGGAAGCCGTAAATTGTGCATGTTATATAGTTAATCGATTGTCCATTAGAAAGAAAATAAATAAGACGCCTTATGAGATATTAAATGATCGCATGCCTAAAATTGATTACTTTCGTGTGTTTGGTTGCAAATTCTTTGTTTTAAATACGAAAGATAATTTAGATAAGTTTGAATCTAAATCAATTGAATGTATATTTGTCGGGTATTCTGTGAATTCAAAAGCATATAGATGTTATGATCCCCTCACTAGACAAATTCTAGAATCCATTCATGTGAAGTTTAATGAATTTGGTGAGATTGATAAAGATAAAGAATATGACGATGATTTTGAATTAAAACCCGTGTTGAATGATGATGATGGCACCCATGATATGCATGATACACTAGAAATGCATTATCACTTAGAAATGCATGAGAACGTAGAAAATAATCAACCAAGATGGCATAGAGATCAGCCACACGATCTCATTATAGACGATATCACTCACGGTGCGCGACCACGTAGAAGAATAAATGCGGATGAAATAAATCAATTTCATGCCATGATTTCCGAAATTGAACCCAAAAATGTGCATGATGCTTTAAGTGATTCTTCTTGGATTGATGCTATGCATGATGAACTTAATCAATTTGTTATAAATGACGTATGGGATTTAATGCCACGACCACAAGATAAGACTATAATAGGCACAAAGTGGATGTTTAGGAATAAAATGAATGAAGAAGGAAAAGTTGTTAGAAACAAAGCTAGACTTGTAGCACAAGGATATAATCAAGAAGAAGGAATTGATTATGATGAAACATTTGCACCCGTAGCACGTTTAGAAGCCGTACGACTTTTACTTGCTATTGCTTGCATGAAAGGTTTTAAACTTTATCAAATGGACGTGAAAAGGGCATTTTTAAATCGATTTACAAGAAGAGATATACGTAAAACAATCACCTGGTTTTGAAGGTTTGAAACATCCCGATCACGTGTACAAACTAAAGAAGGCACTACACGGTCTAAAGCAAGCACCTAGAGCATGGACTGATCGTTTTGCTACTTTTCTCTTAGAGAATGGTTTTAAAAGAGGTACTATAGATAGTACTTTATTTTTAAAACAAGACAAATTAGATATACTGATTATTCAAATTTATGTTGATGACATCATTTTCGGCTCCACTTCTCATAAACTTGTTAAAGATTTTGAAACTTGCGTGAAATCCGAAATTTGAAATGTCTATGGTTGGCGAATTGAACTACTTTCTTGGCTTGCAGATTAAACAAACAGGTAAAGGAATACATATAATCCAAGTTAAGTATATAAATGATATGATTAAAAAGTTCAATTTTGAGAATTAAAACCGTCCCCCACCTCTATGAGTGTCACCACTAAATTAGATAAAGATGAACATGGTAAGGATTTTGATAATGCTTTATACAGGTCTATGATTGGCTCTTTGCTTTATCTTATTGCTAGTAGACCTGATATCATGTTTAGTGTATGTATGTGTGCACGTTTTCAAAGTCAACCAAAAGTGTCTCACTACAATGCTGTGAAAAGAATATTTCGATATATTAAGCACACACCCACCTTAGGCATTTGGTATGATAAAGATTGTGAATTTAACTTGCATGCCTATACTGACGCAGATTATGGTGGATGTAAAATAGATAGGAAAAGCACGAGTGACACTTGTCAATTTATAGGAAATTCACTTATTTCATTGTTTTCTAAAAAGCAAGCAAGCGTAGCTTTATCCACTACTGAAGCTGAATACATGGCACTTAGTCTTTGTTGCACACAATTACTATGGCTAAAACAACAACTTTCTGACTTTGGGATTACAGTAAATCGGATCCCTATATATTGTGATAGTATGAGCGCCATCAACTTATTTAAGAACCCCGTTCTACATTCTAAGGCAAAGCATATAGAAGTCCGCTATCACTTCCTTCATGATCACGTAAACAATGGTGATATTATCATAGATCACGTGCGCACTGAGGCAAGTAGCTGACATTTTCACTAAAGCTTTAAATCAAGCCACTATAAAAATCTTCGTTCTAAATTAGGCATGATTTCTGCTGATTTGATTTGATATCTCTTTCCATATTTACATGCATTTTTGATTGTATTTCCAAAATAAAGGGGGAGAGAATACATGATTTAAGGGGGAGCAAGAGATTTGATTAAGAGTGATTGCACAAATCAAGGGGAGCGATTTTGGAATTTAAAATTCAAAATTTGAATTTGTGCACAATTGAAGGGGGAGCGACAAGATTTAAATCATAAATGTAGGTTATTTTGTAAATCATCAAAAGGGGGATATTGTAGAGAAAAAGAGGTTTGAGTGATTACAAAATGCATGATTTAAATAACGTGTATTAAAGAAATGCATGACACGTTTTATGACATGACATGTTTTTGCATGAAACCTGCCTTATATAGTTCATATATAATGTTGTCGTACTAACGAGCCATGAAGCTTTAAAGCTTACATCAAATGGCGAGCATTTATTGTGTTTGAACTATTTTCAGGTGCCACCATTAATGAACTAAACTAGTTCATCAAGTGAAGTACTTAGTTAAATGAACTAAGTAGTTCATTAGAGGAAGCTATATTTGGAAAAGGCACAAAGGCAACAAATTGAAGAATAGAAAGTCTTCTTCTCCGTCATATCACACGCTTTTAACATATATATATATATTCAGATTTTTTTAAAAAAGGCACATACACATATATTCCAACGTACTACCGACACGTTATATATTTTACGAACGTACGTTAACGTCACACCACTATATTTTCCTCATATTTATGAGTATATTCAGGTCTTATATCATATGATATAAGTGATGGTGATGACAAATTTATTACGACACGTTAAAAGGTTCTAAACCAAAAATTGTCGTATCGGATGGATACCGAAACTTCGACAACGTGTCACGTACTTGCCATATATAGATGGCCAGCCCCTACACTTCAAAAATGGCCACAAATTTCGTGGCTTACATGGTATATACAGCCATAAAATCATTCCATGTTGGTACACACAAATCACCCCAAATTAAGGCCAAATTGTGGAGATTCCAAATTTAATTTTTGTCACATGATTATGCGCCACTTTAAATCAGCCATGAGTGCTGAATATTAAAGTTTAATTTATGTATATTATGTGTAACATAATATATATAAAATGTGCAAAAAGTTGGAATTTAATCGGAGAAAAATCGGGTAATCGACAAACGTCGAAAATTCGGTTTTCTATGAACACGACACATGGAACATTTTTGGCATGGCATATAACATGTATCTAGACACTTTTTACATACTCTATAAATTTTAAAGTATTATAGAAAAAATGAATTCATGGCTGATTGAAATACACCATGTGTGTGTAATTATATGTGCACTATTTTACAAAGTTTGCAAAAATAAATTCATCACATGTTCAAGCTCAAAGTACACGCCTATCTTATTGATGAAGCATATGTGGAACTTTGTTGGCATCTTGATTGGCAAAGAATGAAGCATACAATGTTGGTGACATAAAGAAAGAAGCTACACAAGGTAACATTTCAAACTTTGTCACATTTGTGACACATGCTGAAATTTCAGCATGTGTAGATTAGAGCTGGCCAAAATTTTCAAGACAATTGTGCCATATTTACTACTTTGTATTATATGAGTTGAATGAAAGATAAAATGGCAATGTTCTAAAGATGTTATGGAAATGAAAGTGATATTTTTAAATATCACACATGCTGAAAATTTCAGCATGTGTGTAATGCATATGGACGATTTTATGGCCTTCATGATGACTAATTTTATTCCAAAATTAGTAGAAATGTGATGTACTAAATGATGATTGAATTCTTCTTTATTTTCAAGGAATTAATCTAATGCAAACTTGACAACAATTTGAATAGGTCTTGATAAAACACATGCTGAATATTTCAGCATGTGTCTAGGTGAGTTGGCCAATTTTCATGATGGAAAATGGAGATATTTATCTTGCTAATTATGTGGAATTATTATGTGACTTATGGCAACACTTTTATGGCTAATTGACACATGTTCTTAAAGGTTATTTTCAGATTTATCTAGTCATCAAATGATGACAACTTTCATCCAATCAATGAGTGTCAAGTAAGCAAGGACTTAATGATCATCCAATGAGGAGTTGCCAAGTAAGCAAGGAAATGTCACAATGATGCAATATACTCTTCCAAGGACTTAAAAGATAATTTTCAAGAGGAAGATCAAGACATAGGGGGCGGCCACTATGGACAAAAAGGAAAGAAGAGAGCAAACAAAATACAAGACAAGTCTTGCAAATTCAAGTGCTCAAAACGTTTTCATCTACTCTCTCCTTCTACACTTCTTTCTTTCTTCTCTCTAAAAGCCTATTGTATTCATATTCATACATCTTGAATAGGCTTATTACACACCACCATATACTCTTTATTGTTGTAAAAGATTGATCAAGGTGTGATCAATTTTGCACTCGCAAGGTGGTGGTGTTCGTGATCGATGTAATCATTTACAAGGTTTGTAAAGGGTTGGAGTTGGTGTGTAACTCCATCAACCCTGTGTGGTAACGTGTTATTTGTGTTTTGTGATTAGTTCTAACCAAGGAAGGTGTCCTCGAAGACTGGAGTAGGTTGATTTAACCGAACCAGTATAAAATTCATTGTGTTCTTTACTTTTCAGCACTTACTTTCAGTTTCCAGCACAGTGCAACATTTTTATCACGTTCCCAAAAATGATAAACGAACTTCAAAAATCACGAAACTTTCAGGAAACATAGCCACACGTCTTAAGGTTCATTTGGCGCAAGTTTCAACCCTTTTGAACAAGTATAAATCATTCAAACGTCAAAAGTTCTGAGACTAGTGCAGTCTGATTTTCAGGTTTGAAAAGGTTGAGACTTTGAACGTATTTGACTAACTTCCCAAAAGAATTTTTTAAAACTGTTTCAACCCAATTAAATACGCCTAATAAGGGGTTAGTAATTAAAGTTTCAGAGCATTTGGAGTCACAATTTAATAGGAATTAATTTATCAAATTAGACTACCGTTTCTGGCAGATTTGCATAATCTGACCACCAACGATTTTTAAAGGGATTAAAGGTTGAATGTTAATCTGAAATTTTTAGGAGATACCCAAAACATCTGAGACTAAGATCTCTCCAAATTTCAGAATTTTTGAAGACCTTTAACCTAGTTTTCAAAACGTTTAAAAACAGGTCCTGAAAATAGAAATTATTTTCTGAAGTTGGGATTTTGGTCTAAAACAATTTTAAAAACCACATTTTCCGCACCCACTATTCAACTCCCTTCTAGTGGTGCCTTGAAGATCCTACAAATTTGACACGGGATCTAACATGCTAGATCGCATTATTCTATCACAAAAACATGATAGTGATAAAACCGGATTAGGTTACATTGAGACAAACAAAGCATCAATTAAATCAACCAAATTCATTTTGTCTAAGAAAGTAGACACACCTAAGGCATACATAGCGCCTAAGATGACGCAAAGACCTCCTCTCCCTTCATCTCATCATGCTTCTTCTTCATATCATACAAAATATAATTATGTGCCATATAGATATAAGAAGAAACCAGTGATGCATACACGACACTCATTCCATACATCTAGATCACGCACAATGCACACCAACACTAGAACATATCAAAAACGCACACCATATAATGCGCATAAGGGGATTCTCGGCCAAAGGCCTAACGTTTTCTCACCCTATGTCTACTACATTGCTCCTTCATCTACATTCTTACCATTTGCTAGACCGAGAAAGATCACCCAAGTATGGGCACGGAAAGGTACTTTTACTAAGAGGTGAATAACTAACTCGTAAGGACCCAAAATTAAAAGGGTACCTAAATCATTGTTGTACATTGCAGGGAACTCATACATCAAAAGACACATCTATCAAGTGGTTCCTTGACAGTGGTTACTCGAGGCACATGACGGGTGACCCGAACTTGTTTTCAAATTTGAAGAAGGTCACAAAAGGCAGATCCGTGACCTTTGTGTTGGACCGTGCACCTACAATAAATACCACTAGAGGGGAGGGGGTGAATAGTGGTTAGCGGAAATTACACTACAGCCCTTTGTTAAAATCCCCTTTGAAAACAGAATCTGAGACCACCTCAGATTCAGAACCCGTTTTTCAAAAATTCACAAATAATTGTACACAACTCCAAAAATTATGAAAATTTCCAGAATATAACTTCAATGAGTTAAAAAGACTCTGTCCAAAAATCAGACAAAAATAAGATCATTTGGTCTTTCAAACAAATAAAAAGATTTAGATGGTCAATCTGGACAGAATTGGACAGAATGTTGCTGATTTTGCAAACAGTGTTTCTCTTTGAATACTCAACCAAAAAGGTTGATCTTTATATAAAAACACTCCTTAGGATGTGTAGATGAATTTTCTAAAAGTCCCTGACCTTAAACAATTCTTAAAAATACAGAATTTAAGTTTTCTCAAAACTTGTCAGATTGCAGCCAGATTGGAGCAGTTATCTTGCAAAGACTGAAAGACTAACTTTCCCTTGCTCAAATCAAGTGATTCTTGTTGCAAATGAAAGCTAACCGTCTGAAGTATAACTCCACCAAAAATCACGAATTTTGAAAATGTTTAGCTATTTTTTCAAATTGTGTGAAGTTGGGTGAAAACTGCAGCCAAAAACGGGCAGAAAACAGAAATAAAGAAACAAGAGAAGAACACCAAGGATTTATCCTGGTTCGGTCAATGTGACCTACTCCAGTCCCAAGGAACACCTTTCATTGGATTTCAATATGAAATGAACACCTTACAACAAGAACCAAGCTTCATCCTTGGGTTATACACCAACCCTATTCAAGACTTGGATAATCACCTTCTAAGCAACACTTAGTTGCAACTCCTCTAACACCTATTGATATAGCCTTACAAAGATGGCTGATCAATCTTACAAATGAAGCTCAAGAGGCTTGTAGCACAACAAATATATCAAGAACACCTTTGCTACAACAAAATACAACAACAAGAACAAGAAGATGAATATGAAAGCTATAGAATGCTTGTGAGCTTCAAGTGTGTTTCATCTTCTTCACCAATGCCTCTATTTATAGTGTGATTTGAGCCTTGAAGATAAGAATGCCAATGTGTCACCATCTTCATCATCAAGTCCAAATGTCTTCTCATCATTGGTTGGCTTTGTACACTTGGCAAAATAAAACATAATGATTGGTCCACCTTGGCAAAATGATGTTGGCCGAAATTTTCAACTAAAAGTGACTTGGAATTATCTTGAAAATGTGAAGATAATAGCACCATAACAACTCCATCATCTTCTAAACTCTTTGGCAAGATAATAGGCATGTGAGAATTGAATATTTTCAAATTAAAAATCAGCTTCAAACATGTGTAGTAGCCGTTGGCTACTTTTAACATTTTCCAAACATATATTTTGTTTTTTCTTAATAAAATAAGAAAGGATAATACCACCAAATTATCCCCAACTTCAAGCACGATAATAGGACATGTGAAGTCTTCATTTGACTTCAAAAATCTGCTGAAATTTCACCAATAAAACAATATAGCTGTTGGCTATTTTTAGTAAATTCCAAGTTGGCAATTTTGCCAACTAGCTCCTTTTTGGTTGGTCCACTTGTCTCCAACTCATAAAATGAACTCCACATCATATCCACCAGCATATTCACGTTTTTCCACATATATATAAGTGTAGCAACTCAGATTTTTGAAGAAGAAATAAATAGATAACACTTGACAAGATTATGTCAACGTGTAACACCGAAATTCCCCAATATTTCTTCTTATATGTTGAGATCATTTCCACACCTTTGAAACCTTTAATATCTATGAATAATGATGATAAATGTTCTCTTATAACATATATAAGAGGGTCTTCAAGAAAAATTAGAATGTGACATCTCAAATCGTCACATATCCAGCTATAGTCAATAATACCATCGGTTGAGAGAATAAGATATAAGATCACCATATTATCTTCAAAATAATAATAGCACAGCTCCAGAATGAAGATAATAATATGCTCAAGAGATTCCTTGAGTGAAAATATCAAAAATACCCTTGGGGGTAAAATTACCAAAATACACCTAGTGTGAGAAAACTCCAGAAATGACCCCGATGGTCAGAAATAACCATGATACCAACTTTGTCATCATAAATAGTATAAGAATGCACCCTTGAAATATTTTCACCATATCATGTTCCTACAAAACTTAAAATACCAATTTTGCCCTTTTTGGTAAGTTGTAGAAACTTCCAAGGCATGTTAGTCACAAGACAATAATAATCAACAAAACACATAATAATCACATAACGAGCATGTATAAAGCATGTACAAATGAAAACAATCATTTTAACACATTTTAGAAAATTATTTCTAAAAACCCTAGACATCGATCGATCGAAGTGAGGGTTCGATGTACATCGATCGATCGATGTGTCTCAAGTTTAGAGATCGATGTCAACTTTTTCAACTTTTTCAACTTTTAATCACATTTAACACCATGTGTGACATTTTTAAGTATTCAACACTTAAAATCATGACTTTGAAAATTATCCAAACATATTTCTCAACATTCTCCCCCTTTTGGATGATTTTCAAAATAACCTAATATGATTTTAATGTCACAACTTATAATTAAAAATTTCACCAAATGTTTTTTTTCATACTCTCCCCCTTAACCTATGCTCCAAATCTTATACCATTTAAAACTTAGCATATGATTCATCATGACTTACCAACTAAAATTCATGACTTACCAACTAAATCATGTTCTTATTCTATCTCCCCCTTTATTTTGTAAATCATGCAAAAGATAGAACTATGCAATGGTATCGTAAGTCATCATTCCTAATTTGGCTCGTAAGTTTTCAAAACTGGCTTGATTAAGGGGTTTGGTGAAGATGTTAGCGATTTGATGATCAGTTCTTATATGGTTTATCACTATATCCTCATTTTGAACATGATCGCGAAGAAAGTGGTATCGCACCTCAATGTGTTTGGCCTTAGAATGAAGCACTGGATTCCGAGAGAGATTGATTGCACTTGTGCTATCGCAGAATATTGGAATCTTTTTCATTTTAATGCCAAAATCACTAAGTTGCTGTTTAAGCCAAAGTATTTGGGTAGTACATAAACTCAAAGCAATATACTCGGCTTCAGTGGTAGAAAGAGCTACACTAGCTTGGTTTTAGAAAACCAAGAAATCAAGTTGGTTCCTATGAATTGACAAGTACCGCTAGTGGATTTTCTATCTAACTTGCAACCACCATAATCAGCATCACTATATGCGTGTAATTCCAACTTAGCGTTTCTATCATACCACAATCCTAAGTGAGGTGTATGCTTAAGATATCTAAAGATCTTTTTCACTGCATTGTGATGTGAAACCTTAGGACAAGATTGAAACCTAGCACACATGCACACACTAAATATAATATCAGGTCTTGATGCAGTTAAGTATAACAATGAGCCAATCATAGACCTATATAGTGTGTCATCAAAAGGTTTACCATTTTCATCCTTATCAAGTTTGGTACTAACACTCATAGGGGTAGTTGTAGGCTTCAACTCTTCAAATCCAAAATTCTTAATCATATCATTGATATACTTAAGTTGGCTAATGTGAATTCCTTGAGGGGTTTGTTTGATTTGGAGTCCTAAGAAATAATTCAACTCTCCTACCATTGACATTTCAAACTCTGACTTCATACATTCTTCGAAGTCTTTTACTAAGGTAGGGTTAGTTGAACCAAAGATAATATCGTCTACATATATTTGAACTATTAACAAATCATTACCTTTTCTTCTTAGGAATAATGTGTTGTCTATGGTTCCCATTTGATAATTATTTGCAATAAGAAAGTTTGCAAATCTATCATACCAAGCTCTTGGAGCTTGTTTCAAACCATATAAAGCTTTCTTAAGCTTGTAAACATGGTTAGGATTCTTTGGATCTTCGAATCCAGGGGGTTGTTTGACAAACACCTCTTCTTGGATGTATCCATTCAAGAATGCACTCTTGACATCCATTTGGAAGAGCTTAATATTGCTTAGACTTGCAATTGCAAGTAACAATCTAATTGCTTCTAGTCGTGCAACTGGTGCAAAGGTTTCTTCATAATCTATACCATCTTGTTGATTATATCCTTGTGCGACTAGTCTAGCTTTATTTCTTGTAATGTTTCCTTGTTCGTCCATCTTATTCCTAAACACCCATTTCGTTCCTATTATTGGCTTGTTTTCGGGTTTAGGTACTAAGTCCCACACGTTGTTCCTTGTGAATTGGTTCAATTCCTCATGCATAGCTTCTATCCATGATATGTCACCTAAGGCTTCCTTTACATTCTTAGGTCTAATTGTGAGATTAAGCTATGTCCTTCAAGTTGACTTATATTTCTACGTGTTCTAACCCCAACACTTGGATCCCCAATGATTAATTCTCTAGGGTGCCACCAATTCCTAGATCGACTAGGTTCACCCTCATCTTGTTCAAATGTTTCATTAGTGTGAACATTATCATATGTAACTGGATCATTAGTTACATTATCTTCCAATTGCAAAGTTTCTTCATTTATATCACCTAAGGGTTCATGCATGTCTTGTTCAGGGGGAGTTGGTTCTAGATGATCAAGTACAGACTCAAGTAATATATCATCATCAAACATATTTTCAACATTCGTTTCTTGTTTATGTTGATGTTTATCACTAACTTCAAAGCATGCATTTTCATTGAATTTCACATGTATAGATTAAATTATTTTTCTAGATGCAGGATTATAACACCTATATGCTCTTGAGTTAGTTGAATACCCACCAAATATGCATTCAATAGACTTTTGTTCAAATTTATCTAGATTATCCTTAGTGTTTAGCACAAAACATTTACATCCAAATACTTTAAGATAATCTATCTTAGGTTGTCTATTGTTTAGCAATTCATAAGGCGTTTTATTTAATTTCTTTCTAATAGTAAGCCTATTTATAATATAGCATGCACAACTAACAGCTTCAGCCCATAAATGTTTAGGTAATTTATTTTCACACATCATTGTCCTAGCAACTTCTTGAATTGTTCTATTTTTACGTTCAACAACTCCATTGAGTTGTGGTGTTGTAGGTGGTGAGAATTCATGTTTTATTCCATGTAGTTCACAAAATTTGATTACGTCTTTGTTTTTAAATTCTCCACCTCTATCACTTCTAATCCTTTTAACATTTTCTTCATAAATGTTTTCAAGTTGCTTGATAAGGGTTTCGATTGCTAATGGAGCATCGTCTTTGTGTGTTAAGAACAATGTCCATGTGTAGCGTGAGTAATCATCTACTATGACACACACATAGTAGTGTCCACCTAGACTTCTTGTCCTACTTGGACCAAATAAGTGAAGCAATTCTAGTACATGACTAGTACTCACTTCATGTTTCGGTTTTAAGGTTTCTTTAATGTGTTTTCCCTTAATACATGTTTCACACATTTGAAAATTATCTAAGTCTAACTTAGGCATTCCTCTAATTAGATTCTTCTTAGACAATTTCTTAATAGTTGAAATTCCTATATGGCCTAATCTTCTATGCCATAAATTTACATCTAAGTCATGTGATATTAGACATTTAACCTTAGCATCTAACATGTTATCTAAGGTAAGAGTATAAATATTTCCATCTCTATTTCCTTTTAATATTATTTCTCCTTTTTCATTTATTATATCACAAAAATTGGGAAGAAAGGAGACATTATAACCACAATCTATAAGTTGAGAAATACTAAGTAAATTATAGGATAGATTGCTTACTAATAACACATTTCGTATTTGAAATGTGTTAGGGTCCCCGATTGTTCCTCTTCCAACAACTTTTCCTTTGTTGTTGTCACCGAATGTCACCTTCCACCATCAATATGTTCAAGTTCCGTGAATAGTTTGGGGTTGCCCATCATATGCCTCGAACATCCACTATCTAAAAACCATTTGGTTTTTAGATTCTTTGACTTTGCCTCCTTCTTGTATTCCTTGCGTTGTTCCTACAATAGAGACAAAGTTTTAGATACCCTTTATTTGGGTCCTTGAATGTTAGGGGCATTATTCTTGTTTAGATAACCCTTAGGTATCCAAGCTTGAACATACCTTTTAGGCACATTTTTAGCATGGTTAAAATAAGAAGGATAAGCATATACATGATTATTCCACATAAGTGAAGATGCATTGTTATACATGTTGTGCCATGGTTGATAATCATTATAGGATGGCCGAATTTTATAATGTGCATAAGGCATGCGATTTTGTTTCTTGAATGGCGCAGTATAAGTGTGTTTCATCTTCTTCACCAATGCCTCTATTTATAGTGTGATTTGAGCCTTGAAGATAAGAATGCCAATGTGTCACCATCTTCATCATCAAGTCCAAATGTCTTCTCATCATTGGTTGGCTTTGTACACTTGGCAAAATAAAACATAATGATTGGTCCACCTTGGCAAAATGATGTTGGCCGAAATTTTCAACTAAAAGTGACTTGGAATTATCTTGAAAATGTGAAGATAATAGCACCATAACAACTCCATCATCTTCTCAACTCTTTGGCAAGATAATAGGCATGTGAGAATTGAATATTTTCAAATTAAAAATCAGCTTCAAACATGTGTAGTAGCCGTTGGCTACTTTTAACATTTTCCAAACATATATTTTGTTTTTTCTTAATAAAATAAGAAAGGATACAACAATGAAGGAAGAATCATCGGAAATGATACAATCGGAAGCCCAAGCACTCTTTAAATCTCCAACGTCTTTTTGGTAAGTAATCTATCCTATAATCTTCTTAGCATCTCACAGTTTATTTACAACGGCTTTGACATGTGTTTTACTCATCCATATTGCAACATAATAAATAAAAACGGAGAAACAGTCTTAAAAGGAAAACGGGAAGGAAATATTTTTACACTTTCCATGGATGATATGTTAGACGCTAAGGTTAAGTGTTTTATATCAAATGAACCCAACGTTAATTTGTGGCATAGACGTTTAGGACATATCGGCATTTTTACACTTGAAAAACTTCAACGAAAGAACCTAATACGAGGATTGTCTAAACTTGATTTAGACAACTTTCAATTGTGTGAATCTTGTATTAAAGGCAAACAAACACGCGAGTCACTTAAACCTAAAAATGAAATTAGCACGTCTAGAGTTTTAGAACTATTACACATTGATTTGTTTGGTCCTAGTCGCACTAAGAGTCTCGGTGGACGTCATTATGCATGCGTTATCGTTGATAATTTTTGTCGCTATACTTGGACTTTATTTCTTGCAAATAAAGATGATGGTGCCATTGAGATTGCGAAACTAATTAAACAACTTGAAAATGAATATGGTTTAAATGTGAAAAAAGATTAGAAGCGATAGAGGCGGTGAACTTAAAAACAAGGACATAATTGCATTTTGCAAAGAAAAGGGAATCAAACACGAGTTTTCGCCACCTAGAACTCAACAACTAAATGGAGTAGTAGAAAGAAAGAATAAGACACTACAAGAAATCGCTAGAACCATGTTGTGTGAAAATAAATTGCCTAGATTTTTGTGGGCGGAAGCCGTAAATTGTGCATGCTATATAGTCAATCGTTTGTCAATTAGAAAGAAGATAAATAAAACGCCTTATGAGATAGTAAATAATCGCATGCCTAAAATTGATTACTTTTGTGCGTTTGGTTGCAAATGCTTTGTTTTTTTGAATCTAAATCAATTGAATGTATTTTTGTTGGATATTCTATGAATTCAAAAGCATATAGATCTTATGATTCCATTACAAGACAAATTTTAGGATCCATTCATGTGAAGTTTAATGAATTTGGTGAGGTTGAAAAAGATAAAGAATATGACGATAATTTTGAATTAAAACCCGTGTTAGAGGATGATGATGGCACGTATGATGAAGTAAACACACTAGAAATGCATGATCACTTAGAAATGCATGAGAACATAGAAAATAATCAACCAAGATGGCATATGGATCACCCACACGATCTCATTATAGGCGACATTACTCATGGTGTGCGACCACGTAGAAGAATAAATCCGGATGAAATAAATCAATTTCATGCCATGATATCCGAAATTGAACCTAAAAATGTGTTTGATGCTTTGAGTGATTCTTCTTGGATTGATGCTATGCATGATGAACTTAATCAATCCGTAAGAAATGATGTATGGGATTTAGTGCCACGACCACAAGATAGGACTATAATAGGCACAAAGTGGGTGTTTAGAAATAAAATGCATGAAGAAGGAAAGGTTATTAGAAACAAGGCTAGACTTGTAGCACAAGGATATAATCACGAACAAAGAATAGACTATGACGAAATATTTGCACCCGTAGCACGTTTAGAAGCCATACGACTTTTACTTGCTATTGCTTGCATGAAAGGTTTTAAACTTTATCAAATGGACGTGAAAAGTGCATTTTTAAATGGCTTTATACAAGAAGAAATATACGTGAAACAACCATCTGGTTTTGAAGATTTGAAATACCCTATCACGTGTACAAATTAAAGAAGGCACTATACGGGTTAAAGCAAGCACCTAGGGCGTGGTATGATCGTTTTGCTACTTTTCTTTTAGAAAATGGTTTTACAAGAGGCACGATAGATGGCACCCTATTCTTGAATCAAGATAAATCGGATTTACTAATAATTCAAATTTATGTTGATGACATCATTGTTGGATTTACATCTCATAAACTTGTTGAAGATTTCAAAACTTGCATGAAATCCGAATTTGAAATGTCTATGGTTGGTGAATTGAATTACTTTCATGGCTTGCAAATTAAACAAACGAGTAAAGGTATACACATAAGCCAACTTAAATATGTAAATGACATGATTAAAAAGTTCAATTTTGAGAATCTAAAACCATCCCCACCCCTATGAGCGTTACCACTAAACTAGATAAAGATGAACATGGAAAGGACTTTGATAATGCTTTATATAGGTCTATGATTGGTTCTTTGCTCTATCTTACTGCTAGTAGACCTAATATCATGTTTAGTGTATGTATGTGTGCACGTTTTCAAAGTCAACCTAAAGTGTCTCATTATAATGCTATGAAAAGAATATTTTGATATGTTAAGCACACACCCACTTTAGGCATTTGGTATGATAAAGATTGTGAATTTAACTTGCATGCTTATACCGACGCGGATTATGGTGGATGTAAAATAGATAGAAAAAGCACAAGTGGCATTTGTCAATTTATAGGAAATTCACTAATCTCATGGTTTTCGAAAAAGCAAGCAAGTGTGGCCTTATCCACTACCGAAGCTGAATATATGGCACTTAGTCTTTGTTGCACACAATTACTATGGTTAAAACAACAACTTTCTGATTTTGGTATCACGGTAAATCGTATTCCAATATATTGTGATAGTATGAGTGCCATAAACCTATCTAAGAACCACGTGATACACTCTAAGACCAAGCATATAGAAGTACGCTATCACTTCCTTCGTGATCACGTAAATAATGGTGATATTATCATAGATCACGTACGCATAGAGGCACATGTAGCAGATATCTTCACTAAGGCAGTAAATCAAGCCACGTACGAAAATCTTCGTTCTAAATTAGGCATGATTTTTGCAGATTTGATTTGATATCTCTTTCCATATTTACATGCACTTTTGATTGTCTTTCCAAAATAAAGGGGGAGAGAGTGCATGATTTCAGGGGGAGAGAGATTGATTGAGATTGATTGCACAAATCAAGGGGGAGAAAATTCCAAATTTGAAATTCAAAATTTGAATTTGTGCACGATTGGAGGGGGAGCAACAAAATTTAAATCATGAACTTAGGTTATTTTGTAAATTATCAAAAGGGGGAGATTGTAGAGAAAAAGAGGTTTGAGCGATTATAAAATGCATGATTTAAATAACATGTACTAAAGAAATGCATGACACGTTTTATGATTTGACACGTTTTTGCATGAAACCTCCCTTATATAGTTTGTATATAATGTTGCCTTACTAACAAGCCATGAAGCTTTAAAGCTTACATCAAATGGCAAACATTTATTGTGTTTGAACTATTTTCAGGTGCCACCATTAGTGAACTAAACTAGTTCATTAAGTAAAGTACTTAGTTAAATGAACTAAGTAGTTCATTAAATGAAGATATATTTGGAAAAGACACAAAGGCAACAAATTGAAGAATGGAAAGTCTTCTCCATCTCCTTATTACACGTTTTTACACACACACACACACAGATATATATATTCTGATTTTTTTTTCAAAAGGCACTATACACATATATTCCAACGTACTACCGACACGTTATATATTTTACGAACGTACGTTAACATCACATCAGTATACTTACCTCATATTTATGAGTATATTCAGGTCTTATATCATATGATATAATTCATGGTGATGACAAAGTTATTACGATACGTTACAAGGTTATTAATCAAAAATTATCGTATCGGGTGACAACCGAAACTTCGCCAACGTGTCATGTACTTGCCATATATAGATGGCCAACCCCTACACTTTAAAAATGGCCACAAATTTTGTGGCTTACATGGTATATTCATCCATAAAATCATTCCATGTTGACACACACAAATCACCCTCAATTAAGGTCAAATTGTGGAGATTTCAAATTCAACATTTTAGCACATGGGGCGCCACTTACACTCAGCCTTTAGATCTGAATATACAAGTTATTCTATGTATATTATGTGCGACATAATATATAACATGTGCAAAAAGTTTGAATTCAATCGGAGAAAAATCGTGAAATTGACAAAAGTCGAAAATTCGGTTTTCTACGAACACGACACATGTAATGTTTTTCGCATGACATATAACATGTATCTGACACTTTTTACATATTCAATACATTCTAAAGTGTTTTAGAAAAATCAATTTAGGGCTGATTGGAATATACCATATGTGTATAATTATTGTGCACTATTTTAAAAAGTTTGCAAAAATAAATTCAACACATGTTCAAGCCTAGTCACACGCCTAGTTCATCCTTGATGGAGCATATGTGGAGCTTAGTTGGCATCTTGATTGTCCAAGAATGAAGTATACAAGGTTGTTGACATAAAGGAGGGAGCTACACAAGGTAATGTGTTAAAATATGTCACATATGTGACACATGCTGAAAATTCAGCATGTGTAAATTTGAGTTGGCCGATTTCTTGAGCTCAATGATAATATATTTTCCTCTTTAATTTAAATGGATTGATTGGATGATAAAATAGCAATATTTTGAATATGTCTTGAATAGTGCACATGCTGAAATTTTCAGCATGTGGAGAAATAGTTGGCCGATTTTATTGAAGTAAATGGGGATCAATTTGTCTTGCAAATTTTATGGGATTGATTATGTGACTTTTGACAATATTTTTATGATTAATTTGGCACATGTTTTAAGTGATATTTTCAGATTTATACATTCATCAAATGATGACAAGTCTCATCCAATCAATAAATGCCAAGTAAGCAAGGCCAAGATGATCATCCAATGAAGTGTTGCCAAGTAAGCAAGTGGATGTCACAATTATTCAAGATATTCTTCCAAGGACTTAAAAGATAATTTCCAAGGGGAAGAAAATCTTAGAGGGGGCGGCCACATCTTGATAAAAAGAGGAGAAGAAGAGCAAATCAAAGACAAGATAAGTCTCACAAATCCTCTAGTGCAAAAACGTTTCCATCATCATCTTCTTCTACCTTTCTTTCTTCTTCTTTCTAAAAGCCTATTGTATTTATATTCATACATTTTGTATAGGCTTCATATAAACCACCATACACACCTAGTATTGTGAAAGGTTGATCAAGGTGTGATCAAACCTTCATCCATTCGGTGGTGATGTTCGTGATCATTGTGATTGCTTGTAAGGTTTGTAAAGGGTTGGAGTTGGTGTATAACTCCATCAACCCTGTGTGGTAAGGTTTTATTTTGTTTAGTGCTAACCGAGGAAGGTGTCCTCGAAGACTGGAGTAGGTTGATTTAACCGAACCAGCATAAAATTTCTTGTGTTCTTTACTTTTCAGCACTTTACTTTCAGTTTCTTTCACCGTGCATCATTTTCACCGCAATCTTAAAAATATCAAACGAATTTTAAAAATCACGAAAAATTTCAGAAACATAGCCATATGTTTTAAGTTTCATTTGGCGCAGGTTTCAACCCTTTTGGACAAGTATAAGTCATTCAAACGTCAATAGTTCTGAGACTAGTACAGTCTGATTTTCGGACTTGCAAAGGTTGAGACTTTGAACGCATTTGACTAACTTCCCAAAGGAATTTTTCAAAACTGCTTCAACCAAATTAAATAAAAATAGTAAGAGGTTTGTCATTAAGTTTTCAGACCATTTGGAGCCACGGTTTAATAGGAATAAATTTTTTAAATTAGACTACCGTTTCTGGCAGATTTGTGCAATCTGACTATAAACAATTTTTAAAAGGGTTAAAGGTTGAATTTCGATCTGAACTTTTTAGGAGATACTCAGAACATTGGAGACTAAGATTCCTCCAAATTTCAGAATTTTTGAAGACCTGTAACCTAGTTTTTCAAATATCGCGAAACAGGTCTTGAAAAGAGAAACTGGTTTCAGAAGTTGGATTTTTGGATTAAAACAATTTTAAAAATCAAATTTTCCACACCCACTATTTAACCCTCCCTTCCAGTGGTGCCTTGCAGGTCCTACATAGTATGTCCAACCGGCGTTAGCAATCGTCTCCCAGGATACAAAAGGTACATGTGAGTCGAACGACACTGCTATAACTTGAACTTTGTCGAACCTTCGAGCATCCCGACCTGTCATGGACTTGATGTATAATGAAGAAGGAAAAGAGAGCTAAAGACTTGGAAAATTGTGTGGTTTGAATTGTACCCAAGTCTTGGTTTATATAGAGGAGTTGGTTGGATAATCGGCTGAGTGGATTAATCTGTGATCGTCGGATCAAAACCGCAGATCAACGAGAGCCGTCGGATCAAAACCGAACCAAAATTTGATGGGCGGTTTTTGGACGGTTTATCCACAGTCGTTGGATGAAAACTATATTGCAAGATTGATCCTGAGGCGTCAGATGAAAACCATATATTGTTGGGCGGTTAGGTCAATTTGAACTACAACTGTTGGATCAAATCGACACCTAACCGACACCGTTAGATCGAACCGTTTGATCTTATCCGCAGGCGGTTTGATCAGTTAGAACTATAACCTTTGGATCAAATCCGACAACGTTAGATCAAAACAAGCGAACCGTGCATAGGGATAGGCCTGTGGACCAGACTGGACCGCTCATAGACTTTTCGTTGGGACACTGCGCAGCTAGGCATAGAGCCAAGACCAAAGAAATTTTCTTAAAAAATAGGAACTAGCCCAAGCCTGTAATATGCACCGAGCCCGCACCCGAGCTGGCGGTGGCACGAGCGTGTGGCAATCTTGGAGGTCTTTCCTCCGGTCAAAACTTCTCATACCCTAGGGCTCATCTAAAGTAACCATTCTTGCACTATATATGGTGGCCAACTCACTTCATTTGTCCAATGTGGTATTTCCTCGAAGTGATAATGTGTTTGTCCCTAAGGAGACCATATCATCACTTTTGCCAATTTCCAACCTCTTTTACTCCTACTTTGAGTATTAATTTATCATTCACCCGGTATCGTAATTAAGTGATTCCAAAGCTTAAAATCATCTAGTTATGTAGATAATTGAGGATTCATTAGTTTCCACTTGTCATCAATAAAAACTAATTATAATTAAGCTCAAAATATATTGATAACCAAAGTTTGTAACTTCGGTAAACCCATTTCCTGCAATTTTCTGCAACCACTTCCATTTTCTTCAAAAGTAGTAGAAGAATAAATCTCCAAGCTGAGTACTATAGTAGCTGGCACACCTAGTCTCGTCCGCAACCACCAACATATGAGACTTTTATTTGACTTTACCGCAGAAAAAAAGGTTTGCAACTCAAATAACAGGGGAAACCTGAGCTTAGATATTGTAAATCAGCATAATTTTGTAGCAGAAAACGGCGCAATTAGTTTGGAAATTAAGACTTTCACATTGCAAAACCAGATTGATTTCACCATTGTGATCGATGACAATCACTCCAGTTTGCTTACGTTCCGGCATTTCAGCATTAAAATGCGCCCTCTTCCTCGCTAAGACAATCCAATTAACAAAACAACAGAAAAATCGACTGGGAAATGTCCACCTCTAGAAGGAGGAGGGGAAGGAGGGGGGTGGCGAAGTAACAGAAAAATCGGCTAGGGATATTCTATATCCAGAAGGAGGAGGGTAAGAAGGGGATGGCAGTCAGAAAATGTGATTGTAGGAGCGGGAAAGGGGGTGATGTCAGTGGGTGGTATGTTGGTGATGTTAGATGAATAAAATAAACACGAAAGTGTTAAAAAAAGTTAAAATAAGGGTAAAATTGTCATTTTCGTATGGACTCAGGTTATTTGACTAGAGATTCTTATCGAAAGGACAATACTGTTGCATTTTACAGAGTTGAGGGGCCATAATATTTTTTAAACAGAATTTCGTGATTAGTTTAAGGTTTTTTTTGCCCAACAGAAAAAAACAAATATGATTTTTTGTTTTTTTAAGTGAAATGACGGACGGTAATGACTTTCTTGATAAAAAACAAAAATATTACAATTTTAATAAGAAAACTTACATTTGTGATACGAATTGGAAAAATTCTTCATATAATATGGACACATTTGACAAAGACATCTCAAATCACCTTGGACGTCAATAGCAAAGCCGTCTAGAATTTGCACTCAAGAAGCAATTTGTGATGAGTTCCACATGGAACGCGTTTGACAAAACAAGAAAATCAAAAGTCGGTATTGTGGGTTTCAGAAATCGCCTGGTTAGGACGCAACTGGCAAAGATGTCTCACCTGTCTGGGATGCAACTGCTATACACGTCCAACATAGATGGGAAGCAACTGTCAAACACGTCCCACATGTTGGACGCAATATTGTTAAAAATGTGCTTTCTTGTGATTAGACTCTATTTAATCGCGATAGTATTGTAATGAAAAACCATCTTGAATTTTTTTTACAAACTCCACACAGTGAAAAACAATTTCAAAAATCTAAATTTCTTTGTATTACGGAGATAAAACGGTGAATTCACACAATGGAATTGCTTACAAACGTACTCCCACCAAAATGATGAGAGTGTCAAGCGATATCGTGTATAGAGAGTTTAAAAAGTTAGTTAAATCAAGATTAGAGCTCAATATAAATGTTGGAGAAATTAAACTGTTCTGTCGCTAACTATTCAAATATAATGCGGCTGATTACGTTTACAATTTGACTAGCATTCTGACAAAGAGACTTGGAATCAGTTCTAGAAATTCAATTTCGTTGTCTACCCGTCAAGTTGTAGAGATATATGTGACAGTTCATACAAATCTTGTTGGTGGTATTGTGGATAAGGATATTGTTGTTGGATCAACATTTAATGTGATTGGAAGTTGCTAAGATCAAACTAATATAAAAGATGAAGAAAATGATGATGATGATGGTGACGAGTTCGAGTACCATGAGGACGACGATGAATATAAAGATTATTTGGAGGACTTTGAACAGGAGAAGTATGAGAAAGAGGTGCCTCGGTGAGTAGTACCTCATTTTGACGAAAATGTTACTTTTTTGGAAGATTGTGGATGATCATAGGAGCAGAGCATTCATGAACAAGGCGGGCTTAGATGTCGTCTATGGAAGATAGAGAAGAAGATTTTGTTTGAAAATAAAGAGGATGTGCAATTGTGGTTGTAGAGCATAACAGGTTCTTCAAAGTCGTGGCCAGTATACAAGAATACAGGTTAGGTGCGCAAATTTGAAGACTCAAAATCGTCAGTTGTGACTTAGAGCAAGTTAGAAGAAAACATGTAACTACTAGGAGATTGGATTTTTTTGTGAGAACCATAGCGCACAAATGTTAATATCACATCAGATCATATGAATGTCAGTTCAAGAATGGTGGGAGGATGATTAGAGAACACACTAGCCAAAATATTGACTTTTGAACTCAAGATGTTCATGAATCTATAAAAAGAAGCTTGAGTTTGGACATCAACTACAAGAAAACATGGTGGAAAAAAGCGCAATGAAAATAGTGTTTGGTGATTAGTATAAATATTTCCGTGAGTTGCCTTGCTACATGATTGTGATAGAGGCATCAAACGAAGGAACCATAGTTTAGTGGATGCATGATACAGAGTTTGGCGCTATCGACCAAAAGGTGTTTGGAGCATTTTTTGGATATTCAAATCATCAATTGCAGGGTTTACACATTGTCGTCCGATGGTAACAGTAGATAGTACATATTTGTATTGCAAACAATGCGAATTTTTTTCGTAGTTGCAGTTGATGTTGCTGATCATATATTTCCAATGGCTTATGCTATTGATGATGAGGAGAGCATACATTATTGGAGATGATTATTCAAAATATCTGGCAACCTATACTCGGAGACAAAAGAAATATGTTTGATTTCAGATCTACAGGACTCTAAGCAGCAATTCGAGCAGCTCCTACTTGACAAACATCTTATGCATACTATAGATATTGTCTCCTTTATATCAAAGCAAAATTTGTGCATATTGTACTTATTATCTTCATACTTAGTTTTTTAAGGCTTATAAAAATCGAACGTTGCAGGAAAATTTTCTGATAAGGCTTTGAGCTATATTTTATGGGCAGGTGCTATAAAACGTTCGATGGATAAGTTTATTTAATATATGGAGAAGCTTAAGGAGTTGATTAAAGATGTGCGATTATCTTATGCGGATACCACTTGATACATGGATATCGTCCCATGGTATTAGGTATTATGTTATTGCAACCAATTTCTCAGAGTCGTGGAACAGTATACTCAAGGGAGCTAGATATTTACCAGTTAGTGTTTTTGCTCAAGCAGTTTTCAAAAAATGGCGAAGATGTTTGATGAAAAGTGATAAGAGTCGGTCACATTTGATAGCAGGGGACACATGGGTAGTCAAGGTGCAACAATGGTTTATTAAAATAAAAAAATACAAAAAAGCATAGGGTGCAAACATATGATACGTGAGAAGGTCTATATAAGGTTATAACTCAAAAAGAGTCAGATCATGGTGGTATTCCTCATACTATAAACTTGAAAGACAAAACGCGCACTTGTTGAAAGTATCAACTTTACTACATGCCTTGCTCACATTCTATAAATGTATTCCAAAATATGTGTTGGGTCCGTGACAACCACTCTAGAGGGTGGTGAATAGAGTGTCATGCTATTTTTTGGTTTTTTCTCGATTTTGTTTAAGCAAACTCAAATGTTCTCCTAAGAAAGAAAGTTATGAGAAATAGTGAATGGAGACACACGATATAGAGTGGTTCAAATCTATTCGATTCTACCTCACTACCACTTTCTTTTCAAAATAGATTTTCAACCATTTTTCTTATTATCTTCATTAAGGAAAAAGAACAACAAGAATAACAACACTCACACTAACAACTTAGTGGAAGCAACAACTACAACAACAGCAACTTATTGCACACAAAATTTGTGCAACATCCACAACAGCACCTATAAACATGAAACACTTCTTGCTCCTTCACGACTTCATCAAAGTTCTACCGAAGAGCTTTCAACAACTGGGTTTTGAGGAAGAAGTGAGATTACACTTTCAAATAAGTCTAAATGACAAGCATGAGATTGAATATGTATGATTTTTCTTGTGTTAGACTTCTACTCTCATATTACAAATGAAGGACAAACAAGAAAAGCTTGAAGAGCGTTTTGCACTTTTGCACGTGAGAGCTTTGAACAACATTGGAAGATGAAGCTTTTAAAAAGTTGAAAGTGTGTAAGTACTTTATCTGAGCTTCGTATATATATAAATGTTATCCACGTTTTTGTAGTCTTGGAAAAGTCTTCACCTTCAAAATTTGCATAGTGGAGGTTCAAATAGTCTTCAACCACCCTAGAGTTGATTTTGATGTTCCATAGCCACTCTAGAATATCTCAAACACTTTAAATCTTTCTTAGATTTTGTTCTAATGATTATAAAAATTTAAATTCTAGGCTACATGGATCGATCCATATCTCAAGTTTACTGACTGATGTGCGTCCTTTATTTATTTCAGCCTTTATTTCATTTCTATATATAAAATGACTTTTCAATCTTTTTTCAAACATCTTTGAAAGCTCATTAAAATATTCATTTTCCAAAAATATGCACAATTTAGCGGCGGAGTTTGTTGAACCAAACTCGAACATGTCTTAAGGCTCGACATCTTAAATTAACAGAGCCAAATGCTCGTTAACCTAAAAGAACCCAAACTTGAAAACCCATTATTTGGTTCGGTTTGGCTCATGAACAGTCCTACATGTATTATAGTTGAGTTATTTAATATAAAAAAATAGTATACTTGGATACCTATACTAGGTAAAAGCATTATTTAATCATCCTTTGCATTTTCCTTCTTTCTATCTTTTTTTTTCCTCTTCTTTTTTACCGTATTGGAAGGTATTGGCTAATACCAAGCGGAATGGCCAGTATCGACCGATTCCGTCAAAATTTATGGAGTAATACCAACCGGTATTTTAACCGGTGATAAAGCGTATAAAAAAGCCGACACGTTATTTACCGATGAAGAATTAAAGCATTAAATACATTTTGTATCTATATCTTTTACAACCATTTCAAATTTTATCCATAATTTCGAAATTAATATAATTTTGAAATTAACATGTATCTAAATGTTTACCGTTCTTTAACCAGATGAATATGCAAATGATAAGAACAAATGATATAGAAAGAAAGTAAACAGATAACAGAAGTAATAAAAAACTGAAATATAAAAGAATATTCGGTATAATCATGTTATTAATAACAGATAAAGTTTGTAACGATGGTAAAAGATATAGATACGCGATGCGATTAATGTCGGTTAAACCGATATTATATCAATTACTACAATTTGAAGTTAAGGCTAAAGATATGCATGATTGAAAAGCCAAAGATATACATGGCATAAAATTAAATAAATCGTCTGACGTGACAATCAAATGCACTCCATATAAAACTCGCGACATAGAAATTAAGCGTAACCACTACAACAACAACATTACTCGTTAGAGACTCGTGTCTATAGAGTATAGAAAGATCAGATATATAATCATACTCATACATTAGAAATACATTTTTGTAGATAATAACTAAAAAGTTCTTTTTAATGGGTCAGTGAAGCTACCAGAAGCCTTGTACTGGCGTACACATTGTGCCCTTTGTGAGGGCCGAGGGTCGAATTAAAAGCAGTACTCGAAATGATTTTTGTAGTTGAGAATTTGCTTTGAGACACTGGTGGGTTTCTTCTGCTGTCCACAGAAGAGAGATTCAAAGCACGTGCAAGTTTGTCTAGATTCATTACCTCATTGAGGAAATTCATGATCAACAAAGTCTAATTTTCTCCAGTCGTAATAATTTGAAGTTCCTCCACCACATGAATTGCTTCGAAACAATGGTCTGCTCAAATGTCTAAAGAGGAATATGAAAAGCTTGGATTCCACTATCTAAAAAGCGCATTAGTTTCTCACGTTCTTTTTTTAATGTTTACCTGGCTCCAATCCTGAAATGTTCTAACTCCACAACAACAATCATATCCACTAATATTCCAACAAAAACATAAGATATCGCTAGGGTATAGAGAGGGTGAGAGGCAGACAAACAATACTCTATCCCAAAAGATAGAGAGTTTTCTTCCAGTGAGACACACAGCTCTATATGTACATGCATAGATGACACAATAATAGGAATATGGCGTACTAGTGTGTTAGTGAAGGAATTTCGTAAACCCAAATAGAGATGCTTCCACTATTAAAATAGTCATAACCGTGTATATGCACAACTAATGAAAGACAAAGACAAAAACAGAAAAAAGTACAAAGTCAACCTAAAATGTAGAGAGTATCTAAGCCCCTAAATATATTCTAACGTGCCCTATATCCTGCCTAAATCTCCTTAACATTAATCATCTGTCTCTATGAACTCATATCCTGGACCATGTACTTAGAGAGGTGCAAATCTAGTAGGTCATGCATAATCCGCTCATCCCAAGTCAGTTTCGGCCTACCTTTACTACTCTTCCCATCTAGAATGAGGCTTTCAACTGCTCTGACAGACGTTGTTATTTGTCTCATCTTGACATGCCCAAACCATCTCAGTTTCACCTTTCTTATCTTATCTGCTATATTACACACTCCTAACATTTTCTTAATTACCTCATTTCTTATCCGGTCTAGCCTTGTATGCTCGCACATTCCTCAGCACCCTCATCTCTGCTACTTCCATCTTCTGTGACTGTGTCCTCTTGATGGCCTAGCAGTCTGTTCCATATAACATATGCCGGCTGCACTGTCACCCTGTAAAATTTTTTCTTTAATTTAGTTGAAAAATTCTTGTCAGACAGCACCCCTGAGGCCGCCCTCCACCTACACCAGCCTGCTTGAACTCGGTGTGCTACATCACTATCTATGTCCCCATCCTGCTGTACAAACGATCCATGGTACTTGAACTTACTTACCTGTGATACCATTTGACCCTCGATGGTGAGCTGACTATTCTCACCGCTAAAGTCGCAATGCAGATACCTTAGAACGACTAATCCTTAGGCATTTTCTCTGTAAAACACCTCTCCACAACTTTAATCTCATAATCAGAATATGTCTACTCTCTGCGACCTAATACAATATCGTCATCAAAAAGAATACACAATGAAACTGCCTCCTGGATCGGCTTTTACACCTCGTCTAGGACAACTGCGAAAAGAAATAGGCTCAAAGCGAACCCTTGATGGATGCCTACCTCCGCTGGGAAGAAGTCTGTATTCCCCACAGGCGTACGAACTGTTGTTTTCGTCCTAGTATACATATTCTTAATTATGTCTATATACTTCATAGGAACCTCTCTTGCATCTAGACTATCCCAAATCAGTCTACGTAGCACACTATCATACGCTTTTTCAAAATCAATGAAATATCTCCCCCTTTTGATGATTTGCAAAATAACATTGGTTTATGATTTAAATATGATCGTTCCCCTACAATTATGCACAAATTAAAATTTTGAATTTCATGTCGTGCTCCCTCTTAAACAATGCTTCTCTCCCCCTTAAATCATGCTTTTCTCTCCCCTTTATTTTGTAAATGTGATCAAATGAACAAAGTAAGAATGGAAAGAAATAGCAGTTTATAACATATCAATGGAAATCATGCATTTTTAGTGCGTCCTTAAGGGTTATTGATTCAACCCTTTACAAATGTACCTTTTGGTACCCAAACTTGGATGACCTTCCTCGGTCTTACAAAAGGTGAAAAAAGAGATGAAGAAGCAATATAATAGATGTTTGGTGCAAATCCGTTTGGTCTATGGCCGAGAATGCCATCATGCTCATGATAAGATTTTCGTTTTTGATATGCCTTTCTGTTATTGTGCTAGGAGCATGATCTAGATGCATTTGTGTTGTATGAATGTCATGTATGCATCAATGGTTTCCTTTCATATCTATATGGTACATGATTATACTTTGCACGTGATGAAATAGCAGGAGTGCGATGAAATATAATGTGTGGTGTACTAGAAGTTTTTTTAGGTTGTACACTTGTCTTGAACGCATCCGGTTTCTTAGATGAAGATAGAATAAAGTTTGTAGCCTTATTTTGTACTTTATTATCTTGAACGTATACTAGTCCGGTTTTATCATTTTCATGATTCTGAGAAGAGATAAGACAATCTAGCATACAAGTACCCATACCGAACTGTTTTACCGTATTTTCTAAATCTGCATTTCTTGATTTCAAATTTGAAATCTCGGCTTTCTTTTCAGTGTTCTCGAATATTAAGGAGGAAATCTCAGATTTTAATGAATTTATCATGCAAGACGACTCTTCTTTTGAATCGTTTAATTAAGATACAAGATTCGTGTTAGAAGATTCTAACAATTTCTTGTATTCAATTAAACGTTTATTTTCTATTGCAGGAGTCTTGGAAAACTTATGAAACTCAAGATATTGACTAAATAAATCATCATAAGAGAGTTCGAAATCAGAATCAGAGCCAGAAGATACCTCATTTGATGCCTTGGATGTAAAGCATACTTGTGTTGTTTCTTCTTCGGTTCCTTCAGTCTCAGAATCGGATGAGTCACTCCATGTGGAGGCTTTGAAGGCTCTTCTTGTTCTCCTTTATTTAAGTTCTGAGACGGGTCTATTTTTGGTTCAATCCTTGTCATGGTTTGTCTGTTTGTCCTTGTTCAGGCAGTCATATGATAGATGTCCAAGTTTTCCACATTCATAGCACTTTATATCTTTATTTTTGTTTTTTTGATTCTTAGATGAAGTAGGCTTAGGTTTGTCTTTAAGCGATTTTCTCATGATCTTTCTTAATCTTTTAGCCAACGTGATTAGATCTTCATTATGGGAATCCGTGTCACTATTATCTACACAAGTATACGAAGTAGAGACGTATTCATTTGATTGAAACGCTATGACCGTATCTTGTTTAGAAGTAGATTCAGAATTTCTTAGAGTGAGTTTGTTTTCTTATACCTTTAATGATCCGATTAATTCCTCCATTTTTATTGATCTTGTTTCCTTACTTTCTTCGATATCCGTGACTTTAGGATTCCATTCGGATGGGAGGCTCCTTAGCACCTTTTGTACCTTCTCCTGTTGTAGAAAATGCTTTTCCAAGAGACTCAAGGGAGTTGTAAATGTTAGTCAAGCATAAATCCATATCAACAATAGATTCATTTGGCAATAACTTGAAAGATTCAAGAGTAGACATAAGCATGTTTATCTTGGACTCTTTAACTTGATTAGTACCTTCATGTTTCATTTCAAGAATCCTCCACATCTCTTGGGCACTAGAACAATTTGACATATAACTTGATTCACTTTTACTTAGGCTATTTAAAAGAAGTTGCATAGCCTTAGCATTCATACTCAATCTCTTTTTATCATCTACGGTATACTCTTGCTTAGGTTTTACGACTTCTAATGTATCGCCATCAATCGTAGTTAATTTAGACGGAATAAAAGGACCGTCTTCTATGATGGACCAAAAGTCTATATCAATAACCACAAAGAAAAGTTTTATTCTAAGTTTCCATTGTATAAAAGACTCACCGTCGAAAAGAGGAGGCCTTATGCTTGAGATTCCTTCTTGCTCGGTTTTATAACTAGTGGATGCCATCTTACAAAGATCGTTGAATCTTCTTGTAGTGAGTGTGCCTACGCTCTGATACCACTTTTAGGACCTGTATAGCACCACTAGAAGGAGGGTTGAATAGTGAGTGCAGAAAATTTGGTTTTTAAAACTTTTGAACCAAATTGTTCATTTCTGAAAACAGTTTCTGTTTTCATATCTTGATTTGATTTATCTAAATGACCTAGTTGTAGGCCTCTAAAAATTATGAAATTTGGTGAAGTTGTTCTCTCAGAATTGATGATTAACTCACAAAAATTTCAAATTAAAATTCCAAGCCTAACCCCTTGAAAATACGTTTTGGGTCAGATTGTGTCGATCTGCCAAAAACTGTACCCCGAAATGAACTATTTATTCCTATTAATTGGAAACTATAAATGACTTTAAAATTTTGAGGTTTGACCCTCAACATTCTTATTTTAATGGGTTGAAACAGTTTTTGAAAATTCCCTTGGAAGTATGTCAACCACGTTGATGTTCTCAACCTTTGCAAATCTGAGAATCAAATTGCACTAGTTTCAGAACTATTCACGTTTGATTGAATTATACTTATCCAAATGAGGTAAAACTTCTGCCAAATAAAAACTAGGACGTGTGGCTATGTTTCTGCAAAATTTTATGATTTTTGAAAATCGTTTGCTATTTTTACCATTGCAATGAAATCGATGCAGAAAACTAAAAATTGAAAGTAAAGTGCTGAAAAGTAAGAACACAAGAATTTTATACTGGTTCGCTTAAAACAACCTAGTCCAGTCTTCTAAGACACCTTCCTCGGTTATCATTAAACACAAAAACATCTTACCATAAGGGTGACTGGAGTTAAACACTAACTCCACCCTTTTACAATCAAAATAATCAAACAAACCAATCACGAACACCACCACTGATCGAATGAAGGTTTGATCACATCTTGATCAACCTTTTACAATAAATGAACTTGTATAGGTGGTATAATGAAAGCCTATATAATATGTGGAATATATGAATGATAGGCTTGAGACTAAGAAGAAGAGAAAGAAAGGAAGAAGAGAGTAGTCTAGCTTTTTGCACTTTGTAAGAATATGAATTGTTGCATAGCCTTGTCTTGCACATCTTCTCCTTTTTATCAAGTGTTGGCCGCCACCTAGGGTGTACTTCCTTCCTTCAGAATTGTCTTTAATGTCCTTAGAAGATTGCCTTGTGTACATAGTCTTGCTTACTTGGTGCAATATGATTGGAAGGATGACTTGTCGTTGCCTAGTTGTTACTTGTTGATTGGCCAACATTAGTCCACCTTGACACCCTTTAAATGAGCTGTAAATTCAAAAAAGATCTGAAAACTGTAGGACCTGTATAACACCTCTAGAAGAGAGGGTTGAATAGTGAGTGTGGAAAATTTGGGTTTTAAAACTTTTTGACCCAAATTACTCACTTCTGAAAACCGTTTCTGTTTTTAAATGACCTAGTTGTAGACCTCAAAAAATTATGAAATTTTGTGAGAATGTACTCATCAGATGTCATAAGTAACTCACGAAAATTTCATATTAAAACTCCAATCCTAACCCCTGGAAAATACGTGTTTGGTCAGATTGCACAAATTTGCCAGAAACTGTACTCCGATTTGAAAAATTTATTCCTATTAAATGGTAGCTCTAAATGGTCTGAAAATTTTATGACCAGACCTTCAAGATGTGTTTTTTAGTGGGTCGAAACAATTTTTGAAAATTCCTTTAGGAAGTATATCAGCCACGTTGATGTTCTCAACCTTTGCAAATCTGAAAATGAGATTGCATTAGTCTCAGAACTACTAATGTTTGACTGACTTATACTTATCCAAATGGGGTGAAACTTGTGCCAAGTGAAAAATAGGAAGTGTGGCTATGTTTCTGCATGATTTTGTGATTTTTAAAATTTGTTTACTATTTTTACTGTTGCAATGAAATTAATGCAGAAAACTGGAAACTGAAAGTAAAGTGCTGAAAAGTAAGAATACCAAGAATTTTATACTGGTCCGGTTAAATCAACCTACTCTAGTTTTCGAGGACACCTTTCTCGATTATCACTAAACACAAAGATTATGTCACACACAATATACATAAAATGAAGTGTATAGTCAGCTCTAATGTACAAAGATAAAACGTCACATGTGTAGAAGATAAGATTGAATTTGAATTCTCCACAAATCTAGCATAAATTGTGGGTGATTTGTGTGTGCCAACATGGTATGACTTAGTGGCTGTTTGTAACATGTGTGCCATGAAAGTTTTACCCATTTTTGAAATATATGGGCTGACCATCTTTATATGGAAAGTACGTGACATGTCGGTGAAGTTTCGGTGGTCACCCGATAAGACAATTTTCAGTTTATGACCTTGTAACATGTCGTTATAATTTTGACGTCACCATGACTTATATCATATGATATAAGACCTGAACATACTCAAAAATATGAGTTGTATATAGTGGTGTGACGTCAACTTACGTTTATAATATATGTGACATGTCGGTGGTACGTCAGAATATATGCTATAGTGCATTTTTCAAAAAACAATGAATATATATATTAAATATATATTAGGCGTGTGAGATGAGATGAGGACTTTCCATTTCCAAATTTTTTGCCATATAGCTTCTACCAAATATGTCTCCATTTAATGAACTAATTAGTTCATTAACTTAAGCACTTCACTTAATGAACTAGTTTAGTTTATTAATTGTGGCACCTGAAATTAGTACAAATACAACAAATGTTTGCCATATGATGTAAGCTTTAATGCTTCATGTCTGATTAGTAAGGCAACAATATATATAAGCATATAAACCATGTTTATCACATAAACGTGTCAAGTAATAATTTGTTCATACATTTCGTAAGCACGTAGCATTTAAATCATGTATTTGTAAAACACTCAAACCCTTTTTCTCAACAATAACATGTGCTCAAATTCAAGTTAAATAATTACCATATCATCAAAATTCAATCTCTTGAATTTTGTAAGACAATCTGAAGACAAATTATAGCAAAAAATCACCACTTTCACACATGTGCTGAAATTTTCAGCATATGCTTTTCTTTTGAATTCTTTCCTTATGTGGTGCCCTCTTCAATGTCACCAATCTTGTGTGGCAGGTCCTCCACCAATTGAAATGCCAAATAAGCTCCACATAGGCTTCAGCATGGCTAAAATGGCGTGTAGAGAGACTGCACATGTGCTGAAATTTTCTTTTGGCAAGCTTTGTCAAATAATGGACAATATTTACACATATATGGTAAATAATAATTAGCCCTATTTTGAATTTTCAAGAACACTTTAACATGTCTTGAACGTGTAAAAAGTGTCTAAATACATGTTACATCTATGCCAAAAACGTTCCATGTGTGTATGTTCGTAGAAAGCCGAATTTTCGACTTTCTTCGATTACGCGATTTTTCTCCGATTAATTTCAAATTTCTTACGCATGTAATATATTATGTCACACATAATATACTTAAAATGAAGTGTATATTCAACTATAGTGGCTGATGAAAACGTCCCATGTGTAAAAATAAAATTGAGTTTGAATTCTCCAAAGTCTAGGCTAAATTGTGGGTGATTTGTGTGTGCCAACATGGTATAACTTTGTGGCTGATTGTAACATGTGAGCCACAAAATTTTGAAGTATTTTTTATTTATATAGGCTGGCCATCTTTATATGGTAAGTACTTGATATGTCGGTGAAGTTTCGGTAGTCACACGATACGGCAATTTTTTGGTTTATGACCTTGCAACATGTCGTTATAATTTTGACGTCACTATGACTTATACCATATATAAGACCTGAATATACTCATAAATATGAGATATATATATTGGTGTGCCGTCGATGTACGTTTATAATATATGTGACGTGTTGGTGGTACGTCGGAATATAAGCATATAGTGCATTTTCAAAATATATATATATATATATATATATATATATATATATATTAAATATATATATAGCGTGTGAATTAAAGAGGATGAGGAGACTTTCCATTTCTAATTTGTTGCTATATAGCTCTCTTCAATTCTGTCCTCGTTTAATGAACTAGTTAGTTCATTAACTTAAGCACTTCACTTAATGAACTAGTTTAGTTCATTAATCATGGCACCTGAAAATAGTATAAAGCCAACAAATGTTTGCCATATGATGTAAGATTTAACACTTCATGGTTTGTTAGTACGGCAACATTATATATAAACATGTAAATCACCTTTATCACATAAATATGTCAAGTAAGATTTATTCATGCATTTCGTAACTATGTAACATTTAAATTATGCATTTGTAAATCACTCGAACCTTTTTTCTCAACAAACCATATGTAGATCGCGCTTCTTCTCCCTATAGTTTTCTATCAATCTCCTTAGGATGTGTATTACTTCCGTAGTTGACTGTCCTTGCATGAAACCAAATTGGTTCACCGTAATCTGAGTTTCTCTCCTAAATATAGTGTCGATTATTCTCTCACATAACTTCATAGTATGACCTAGCAACTTAATCCCTCTGTAATTCCTAGAACACTGTGCGTCTCCTTTGTTCTTATATAGAGGGACCACGACACTCCTACTCCACTTATGTGACATTTTTTCTGTTTTGAAAATAAGGTTGAACGTAGTAGTTAGCCATTAAACCCCTTCCTCCCCCAAATAATTCCACACCAAAATGGGTATGTTATCTAGACCAATTGCCTTAGCTCTTTCCATCTTCAAGTGCTTTCATAACCTCTCCTTGTGTGATGCTCCGACAGTCGCAGTTATTATGCTATCGTTTTTGGATAGTGATGCTTTCTCTTTCTTTGTGGTCGGCCCTCACGCCATTGAAAAGGTTGAGAAAGTATGTTTAACATTTCCACTTGATGTCTTGTTCTTTGACTAAAACATGTCCATCTTCTCCCTTTATAAACTTCCCGTCTCCTAGGTTCTGCCTTTTTCGATCCCTAACTTTGGCAATCTTGAACATATCATACTCTCCGCCTTTAGTTTCTAGTCTTTCGTACATCCATTTATAAGTTGTGTTCTTTGCCTCCGTCACTGCCTTCTTCTCCTCTTTTTCGGCGATTTCGTAATTCTCCCTCAATCTCACTTTCTCCTCACTGTCTGTGTAGCTTAACAACTCTCTAAAACTCCGTTGCTTATCCTTTATTTTTCGTTGCACATCCTCATTCCACCACCACGACTCTTTATGTACAGTTGTCTCTCCTGTTGGTACCCCTTGAATTTCTCTCGTTGCGTGAGTAATAGTATTCGCCATAACTTTCCACATCTGGTTTGTGTCCTTCCCCAGTCGATCAGATGTCGCCAAGATGAAAATGTCTCTAAATATGTTAATTTTTTCGTCCTTCAAAATTCTCCATCGAACACTGGGTGGGAATTTTCCAACCCCCTTGCTCAGCTTTTGGCTCAAGGCTATAACTACCACTAGTAAATGGTGTTGCGTCACTGCTGCCTCCCCTGGTATAACCTTTCAGTCCCTTCACAACCATCGATCTTTACGCCTCATCAGAAATTAGTCGATCTGCGTGTTACCCCCTCCGCTGCTAAAAGTAATCAAATGTGATTCATTTTTCTTAAAGAACGAGTTTATAATACCTAGGTCGTGGGCCACCGGGTCTAGCAGATCCGTGTCTTGCTCGTTTCTATCTCCATAACCAAACCCGTCATGTGCCGACTTAAAACCATCGGTATCCTTTACAATGTGCCTATTAAAATCACATTCTATACAAATTCGTTCCTCCCTAGGTATCGTCTTGAACACTATATCTAAGCAATCTCAAGACTCTTTCTTCTCATGTTTTCCTAGTCCCACTTGGGGTACGTAGGCGCAAACCACTGCCACCACCTCCTTGTGTAGTACTAACTTTAGCACCATAATTCTATTATTATATCTTATCACCTCGATCACATTCGTGTGCACTTCGAACTTTACTAAAAATCCTACCCCATTCTTGGTCCCATCGGACCCCGAATATAACAACTTATACCCATTACACTCTTAACCTTTATTCTCCTTTCATCTAGTCTCTTGGAGGCATGCTACATGTATCTTACGCCTCTTAAGTAACAATTTATCACTTAGAATTCATACATTCCAAAAGGCTACACGTAAACTATCATCCTCTTCTTTTCCCTTATCTATACCCCTCTTCTCTATACATAGCCCCACGGAATAGTCATGACTCCTTTATCAATGATTGCAACTAAAATTAAATTCTCAAGTATGCTACTGGCACCGAAAGTTTGCAACAAATTGGTTTGATCTTCCTAAATCAATAACAGGCAAAACCCAAAAACACTGCGGTGGCAAAACACTTGAAACTCTCTTAGATAATGAAAAATTATGAAGACAAAAAAATAAAGACTTATTTCCCGAATTTTTCTGTGTAGAAACAAATTTCACCGCAGATTCCCTCCACAATTCAATTATAACACAAAAACCCGCAGATTCCCGCCACAATTCAATTATAACAGAAAACGAAGTACAAATCTAGTAAAATGACACAGATCTCAACTCAATTTCACTTCAATCAACTTATGTTTGCTTCAAAAGCAACAAAATGCTAATATGTCGAGTGGAAGAACTAATCTTCTTTTACTGCAATAAAGAATAAAAGAGACCGAAATGCAGAAACTACTTGCCAAGAACAGTAATAAGAGTTTGACGATCACACACCTTAAGTAGCTACATTGGGATTCAAGTTTCTTAACTAACTGATGACTTAGCTGCAGTGCAAAATTAAGGTATATACTTCTAGAATGGCAGCAGAGTTGCACCAATCTTGCAACTAACCTGAAGTAGAAAAGTTTGTTTGGGAGGAGTGTGACAGTAAGGGAGTAGAAGGGAGCCTTTGTTCTTGGTTGATTATGGTGCGAAATGTTCTGCCACACTATACTAAATTCTTTTTTTATGTATAAATCAGATGATTCAGTGGTATGTGGATGAAAAAAAAATATTCTATGCTCACAAAAAATATAAAACTTACACTCGCTCCAGCAAAGATCAAAGCTGAAAGTTGAAATTGTTATTCTCATAATATGATTATCAAAAATTGAACACGCAATTTTAGAAATAATACACCAACCGGATTCCATGTAAGCTATACTTTGAGGGCGTTTTTACTATCTATTTTGTTTATGGGAAGTTGACAGGGCCCGAGGAAGAATAGTATCGGAATACATCCACCTGAACGCATGTTATTGTGGCAATTTGATTTTGTAACGGTTAGAAACGGTAATCAGAACAAGTGTACAGTGTGCGTTTGTGTAAATTGACGAAATACAATCAGAACCGAGGCGAGTCTAAGGACTCTGTCCTTAAGACGATTTGCTCCGGTACGAAGTGCCCAACCAGAAACAGCAAACGTCTCCCATGATACAACGACTACAGTTCATACGAAACGGCACAGCAACGTAAAGAACTCGGCGAACCTGTGGGATGCTCTGATTTCTCGAACTAGAAACGTAACAACAGTGCAGTAGTATGAAAAAAATCGAAACAGTGCAGTAGTATGCAAAAAATCGAAACAGTGCAGTAGTATGCAAAAACCGAAAAATGGAAGTAGAGAAAAGCAGTGAAAGCGCTGAGGTCTGGGAAGAAGGAGCCGTTTTATTTATAGGCGGGAAGGATTAGGCGGTTAATCTCGAGATTAAACCGCAGCCGTCGGATCAGACGGTTTTCATCCACAGCCGTTAGATCGTAAACCGCAGCAGTTTTGAACGTAGACCGTCGGATGAAAAACTGCTGCCAGATACGATCTCAGCCGTTAGATCATGATCCGTGTAGACTACGATCCACATCCGTTAGATCTAGATGAAGAAACCGCTGCCAGATACGATCTCAGCCGTTAGATCATAAAACGTGTAGACTACGATCTACAGTCGTTAGATCGTGCAACGGTTATGATCAAAAATATTTCAACCGTTGGATCACTTGATTTATTTTTCTGGAAAAAAGTAAAAGAAAATTTCTCCAAAAAAGATAAGAATCAGCCAGACCCACGAACCCACGAGCCCGAGCCGAGCCGAGCCGGCCGGCCGAACGGGCGGGCGGGCGGCGACGGCGCACGCGCATGTGTGGTGAACCTTGCCTGAGCTGCGTCCTGACTCCGTCAAAAACTTCTCATGCCCAAGGACACATTTTAGAAAGCTCCAACTTGAACTATATATGCTGGCCCTTTGATCCCAAATAGCCAATGTGGTATTCCACTTAAGGGGTGATGTGTTCAGTCCTCAAGAGACCACATCACCACTTTTCCAATTTCCTTCTAATTTTACTCCAACTTTGAGCATTAATTTCTCATTCACCCGGTATCGGAATCGAGTGATTCAAAAGCCTAAAGTCATCTACTTGTTACGTAGATAATTTAGAGATTATTAGTTTTCGTTTTTGATTAACGAACACTAATCATAATTAAACTCAAAATATGATGGTTGTCAACTTTTGACAAACCCATTTGCCCAAACTTTTCCAACTCACTTCAACTTCTCCAACAATCCTCCACATGAATGAAAATTAATGCAGATGCAGATGCAGACTCTATCGAGAAATCAGACAAGGATATGTTGCATCAGAAGAGGTAGCTTCTGGCTTTGAACCTTTCTTAGTGATATACCATCGGATCCACTCAGCTGGTTAGTGACCTGATGTCTTGAACTATCAGCCTTTATTGTGAACCTAGACAATGATATTCACACAACATTTCCTTTGACACTCCTTATTGGTTCTCATGGTTGTGTTCATTTTGGCTATGAACAACCTGGTTTCAGAAAGTGTATTAGAGAATTCTTGCCTCTCAGAATTCTCATAGAAGCGGCCCCACTTCACACTTACATAGATGATTCCTATCAAGAGTATTCTGCCATACCCCACTTGAAGTATCAAGATATAAGACATCGTTAAAAGCTCTAGCTTACCCTAACTATTCTCTGCAGACAGCACTTTTGTTTAACGGAATGAGTAAGTGCTAACTGAACCCTTATAACTTAGTTTTCCCATTGAACCTAGATTCTGGGATCTCCAGTCAACAAGGTTGGGTTACCGTTACAAAGATTCTTGCTTGTAGGCTTAAGTTCCATTCTGTTTGTCAATTTAGACATCTGATCTCTAGGCAAAGCTTTTGTAAGCGGATCCGCAAGATTCTCCTTTGATTTTATGTAATCAATGGAAATCACGCCATTAGAGATCAATTGCTTAATGGTATTATGTCTCCAACGTATGTGTCGTGACTTACCATTGTAAATGCTGCTCTGAGCTCGTCCTATAGCTGACTGACTATCACAATGTATGCTAATAGGAGCGATTGGCTTAGGCCAACATGGAATGTCCTCCAGAAAATTTCGAAGTCATTCAGCTTCTTCTCCAGCTTTGTCTAATGCTATAAACTCGGCTTCCATTATAGATCGAGCTATGCATGTTTGCTTAGTGGATTTCCATGACACAGCACCACCACTAACAGTGAAAAAATATCCACTTGTGGATTTAGAGTCCTTGCAATCTGATATCCAGTTTGCATCGCAGTATCCTTCCAATACCGCTGGATATCTTGTATAATGTAATCCAAGAGTCATTGTGTACTTCAAGTATCTCATTACTCTATTTAGAGCTTTCCAATGATCTTCACTTGGATTACTGGTAAACCTGCTCAATTTGTTTACTGAACAAGCTAAGTCTGGTCTTGTACAGTTCGTTATGTACATTAGACTTCCAATCACTTGTGAGTACTTCAATTGAGCTACTGGTTCACCTCGGTTCTTCCGTAAGTGTATACTTAAGTCAAGTGGGGTTTTTATTGGTTTTGAATCGAACATATTGAATCGTTTGAGAACGGACTCAATATAATGAATTTGTGACATGACCAATCCTTCAGTTACCCTAGAAATTTTAATTCCTAGAATAACATTGGCAACCCCCATATCTTTCATGTCAAAATTTCGTGTTAACATCTTCTTGGTATTCAAGATGATGTCATGAAAACTGCCCATGATTAACATGTCATCTACGTAGAGACATACTATTACATAGGCATTAAGTGTGTTTTTGATGTAAACACACTTGTCACACTCGTTGATCCTGAAGCCGTTTGACATCATTACCTGATCAAACTTCAAATGCCATTGTGTTGGTGCTTGTTTAAGTCCGTACAAAGACTTAACAAGTCTACAAACTTTCTTCTCTTGTCCTGGCACAACAAACCCTTCTGGTTGTTCCATATATATATCCTCTTCCAAATCACCGTTCAGAAATCTTAACATCCATCTGATGGATTTCTAAGTTATAGACTGCTGCAATCGCGACTAGCACTCTGATTGATGTAATCCCTGTCACTGGTGAGTAAGTGTTAAAGAAATCAAACTCTTCTTTTTGTCGATAACCTTTGGCTACCAACCGCGCTTTGTATTTGTCGATAGATCCATCTTCTTTAAACTTCTTCTTGAAAATCCACTTGCATCCGAGTGGTTTACTTCCTGATGAAAGATTGACCAGCTCTCAAGTGTGATTTTGAAGAATAGATTCTATCTCACTGTTTATTGTCTCTTTCCAGAATGGAGCTTCTGGTGTTGACATTGCCTCTGAAAAGGTCCTTCGTTCGTTCTCTACCATAAAGGTTAGAAAATCTGGTCCAAAAGAAGTGGGTCTTCTGGCTCGCTTGCCTTGACGGGGTTCGTCAATTTCTTGAGCCGTTGTATCCCGAGCTCGCTTACTCGTGCTGGCTTCTTCAACATTTCTATCTTTCTTTGGAAAGACGTCTTCAAAAAACACTGCATTTCTTGACTCCATGACAACATTTTCATGTATGTCAGGGATGTCAGACTTGTGCACCAAGAATCGATATGCACTACTGTTTGTTGCATATCCTATGAATATACAATCAATTGTTTTGGGCCCTATTCTGATTTGTCTTGGTTTAGGTATTGCTACCTTAGCCAGACACCCCCACACCTTTAAGTATTTGAAACTAGGTTTATAACCTTTCCAAAGTTCATAAGGGGTTTTATCCATCTTTTTAGATGGAATTCTATTTAGAATGACATTGGCGGAGAGAATTGCTTCCCCCCACAAGTTCTGAGGTAAACCCGAACTTATCAACATAGCATTCATCATCTCTTTAAGAGTTCGATTCTTGCGTTCAGCAATACCATTGGATTGAGGTGAGTATGGCGCAGTCGTTTGATGAATAATGCCATGTTCTGAACAGAATTTATTAAACGGTGTATCATATTCACCACCTCTATCACTACGAATTATCTTAATTCGTATGCTAAGTTGATTTTCAACTTCATTCTTATAATCCTTAAAAGCATTAATGGCCTCATCTTTGCTACTTAGCAAATAAACATAACAATATCTAGTGCAATCGTCAATAAAAGTTACAAAGTATTTTTTTACCACCTCTTGTTTGCACAAATTTTAAATCACACACATCTGTATGAATTAAATCTAACATTTCAGTGTTTCTTTCAATCGAAGGAAAAGGAGCCTTAGTCATTTTCGCTTCAACACAAACTTGACATTTTTTCTTAGTCAAATTCAGTTTAGGCAACAAATCAAGATTAATCATTCTTTGAATTGATTTGTAATTAACGTGTCCCAAACGTAAATGCCATAAACAAGAAGACTCAAACATATAAGCAGAAGTAGATACATTCTCATTAGCCACTACGGGCACAACTTTTCTTTCTTAGGTACAATGGTCATAACGTTTAACTTAAACATTCTGTCTACCAAGTACCCTTTTCCCAAGTACAACCCATTCTTTGTAATGATAACTTTGTTAGACTCTAACACAAGTCTAAACCCATGCATCACCATCAAAGCGCCAGAAATCAAATTCTTCCTAATATCAGGAACATGCAGAACATTCTGCAGCGTCAGAAACTTTCCAGAAGTCAACTTCAGAACAACATTTCCTTCACCTTCAATCTTCGATGAAGCATCATTTCCCATGTAAATCTGTGCACCATCAACAGGCTTGTATTCTGTGAACATTGCCTTTCTTGCACAAACATGTCTCGTAGCCCCCGTGTCCAGCCACCATACACACGAATTTCCCACAATGTTGCATTCACTTACAACAGCACAAAGATCCAGATCTTCCATTGCACCAACAAGATTCGCCTTCGCTTTCTCTTGCCTCTTCTTTGGCTTGCGACAGTCACTGCTCCGGTGCCCCAGAATGCCACAGTTGTGGCACTTTCCTGTGAACTTTTTGGCGATCTCTTTGCCTTTGTTGTTCACTCCCAACTTGCCTTTCTTTTTCTTCGTCGCCTCTGCGACATGAGCCTTTGCTTGACCAGAAAATTGAGCAAACTTCTTTTTAGATCTGCGATTGTCTTCTTCGATACGCAATCGAACAATCAGATCTTCCAAGGACATATCCTTTCGCTTATGTTTGAGATAGCTCCTGAATTCCCTCCACGAAAGAGGTAGCTTCTTAATCACAGCAGCAACAAAGAAAGATTCACTAAGGGACATACCCTCTTCTTCCATTTCAGCCACTAACATCTGAAGTTCCTCAACCTGAGAAACAACAGTTTTGGAATCAGTCATCTTAAAGTCAAGAAATTTACCAATGATAAATTTCTTCGCACCAGCATCCTCTGTCCTGTATTTTTTATCTAAAGCCTGCCATAAAGATTTTGCAGTCTTATAGGTACTATACAGTCTATACAGAGAATTATCGAGACAACTTAAAATATGACTCAAACAGACATAATCACTATATTTCCATGCTTCAGCCATCAAGCTATTCTACATATTCACATTCTGATCCTCGACTGGTATCACCACTGGAGGATCCTCGGTCAGCATCTTGGCCAGCCCCAGAGTTGTTAAAAAGAACAGCATCTTCTGCTGCCAACATTTGAAGAAACTGCCTCCAAACTTCTCTGGTTTCTCAGCCTGTCCAACAATCGGAACAAGAGCAGGAATGGCAGCGGGTGCAACTGGAACAACATGGTTCACTTCCTCAGACGGACCAAGGTGCACGCCATTGAAGGAGTTTGAACTTTCGTTCTCCATTTCAGATTCTGTGGGATCCAATACAGAAACAGAACACGAAGCCGATTAGTCTCGTACAAATAGACGCTGTGAGCGCAACCAGAAAACCGAAATAGATTACAGCATATATACGAAAATCGTCTTAAGAATGTTAGAAACTGTAATCAGAACAAGTGTACAGTGTGCGTTTGTGTAAATTGACGAAATACAATCAGAACCGAGGCGAGTCTAAGGACTCTGTCCTTAAGACAATTTGCTCCGGTACGAAGTGCCCAACCAGAAACAGTAAACGTCTCCCAGGATACAACGGCTACAGTTCATACGAAACGGCACAGCAACGTAAAGAACTCGGCGAACCTGTGGGATGCTCTGATTTCTCGAACTGGAAACGTAACAAGAGTGCAGTAGTATGCTAGAATATTACCTTGTGTAGAGATGACACCATCTTGCTTACTTGGCACACCATGATTGGATGAATGTCTAGACTTTGCTTATTTGACACTTCATGATTGGTCCAACTGGCACCATTTAGTAGCTTTATAAATCTGAGATTAACATCTAAAACATATGACAAATAAGGTTTAAAATATTGCCAAATATTCCACAATTAATCCCGACAAATTTGGAAGCAAATTTGTCACCATTCAAGACTCAAAAATCGGCCACCACTTTGTCTCACATGCTGAATTTTCAGCATGTGTTTCATTTTCTACAAAGTTTGAATTGTTACTTGTGTAGCTCCCTCCATTATGTCATTAACCTTGTGTGGCTTATTCTCCACAAATTGAGATGTCAACTAAGCTTCACATAAGCTCCACCAATGTGAGAATGGAGTGTATATGCATCTTGAACATGTGCTGAATTTTACTTTTGTAAACTTTGTCAAATATTGCACAATAATTACACATATAAGGTATATTCTAGTTAGCCCTAATTTGAATATTCTAGTACACTTTAACATGTATTAAATATGTAAAAAGTGTCTAGATACATGTTACATGTCATGCCAAAAACGTTCCATGTGTTGTGTTCGTAGAAAACCGAATTTTTGACTTTTGTCGATTACGCGATTTTTCTCCAATTAAATTCAAACTTTTTGCGCATGTTATATATATTATGTCACACATAATATACATAAAATAATTTAAATATTCAGCTCATAAGATGTTTAAACTTGGCGCCCACATGTGCTTAAAAAGGTGAATTTGAAATCTCCACAATTTGGCCTTAATTGGGGGTGATTTGTGTGTGCCAACATGGAATGATTTTATGGCTGAATATACCATGTAAGGCACGAAATTTTTGGCTCTTTTTAATGTATATGGGCTGGCCATCTATTTATGGCAAGTACATGACACGTTGGCGAAGTTTCAGTAGTCACCCGACACGATAATTTTTGGTTTACAACCTTCTAACGTGTTGTAATAATTTTGTCATCACCATGACTTATATCATATGATATAAGACCTGAATGTACTCATAAATATGAGGTAAGTATAGTGGTGTGACGTTGACGTACGTTTGTAATATATGTAACGTGTCGGTAGTACGTCGGAATATATATGTATTGTGCCTTTTTATAAAAAATCTGAATATAATATATATATATATATATATATATATATATATATATATATATATATATATATATATATATATATATAAACGTGTGAAGAGGAGTGGGAAGAGACTTTCCATTTCCAAGTTTGTTGCCATCATGCCTTCTCTAAATATATCTCCATTTAATGAACTAGTTAGTTCATTAAACAAAGTACTTCACTTAATGAACTAGTTTAGTTCATTAATCGTGGCACCTGAAATTAGTTCAAACACAATAAATGTTTGCCATTTGATGTAAGCTTTAAAGCTTCATGGCTTGTTAGTACAGAAACATTATATATAAAGTATATAAGGCAAGTTTGTTGCAAAAACGTGCAAGTAATAAATTGTGTCATGCATTTCTTAAACACGCGTTATTAAAATCATGTATTTTATGAATCACTCAAACTCTTTTTCTCAACATGGTCTTCATTCTATTATTGCTCACCGTCCTCTATGGTCGGATCTTATTTCTTTTCAGGGCTCTTTAGATCTACCTTGGTTGGTTGGCGGAGATTTCAATACATTTTTGTCGCTTGATGAGCATAAGGGACAGTCATCACCATCACTTCACACATTACAGAATTTAGTGATTGTCTCTCTGCCTGCTCCCTTCAACCGATTAACTTTCAAGGCTCTACTTATACTTGGTGTGATGGTCGTGGGATGGCGATTGGATCGTTTTCTTTGCACATCGGGTTTTTTTGATTTATTTCCACTGTACATTATTAGCATCTTAATCGGACTATTCAGATCATTCTCCACTTTTTTAGAATGTTCAGCAGAGACTTCTAATGTGGCTGGCTCATTTCGATATTTGGATGTTTGGACAACTCATTCTGAGTTGACAGCTTTGTTAGTCACCATTGGCAATCATTCCCTACAGTTGGAGGCATATGGGGCTTTTACTCTAAATTGCGCCAACTCACACGCCATTTACGACAGTGGAATAGAAAGGTGTTTGTCAATATCTTTGACGCAGTGGTTGTTGCTGAGACCGAAGTAACACATTGTGAAAGAGATTATGATTCTTCTCCGCCGAACCACACACGGACAGGATATCATAAAAGCATGGCTTCTTTACGCCTTGCGCAATCTCGTGCTCTATTATTTTGGAAGCAAAAGGCAAATGTCAAATGGTTGCAACAAGGAGATGCTAACACTCGATTTTCTCCATGAGAAAGTTTAGGATAGGCGGCGCAATCAAGCCATCCGCTGGATTCTTCGAGATGATAAATCAGAGTGTAACACTCCACAGAATATTGAATTAGAGGCGATCCAATATTATCAGGCCCTGTTTACAGCTGCACCAACTACGCAGCACGGGTCCATTCTTCAGTACATTCCTCAGTTAGTATCAGATGCGGACAATCAAACTCTTTTGTCTTTGCCTTCCCTACAGGAAGCGAAGCAGGTAGTATGGATCTCAGTTCGACGAGTGCAGCTTGTCCGGATGGCTTTCCTGGGTCATTTTATCGTCGATTCTGGCCGGTTATACATTTGGATGTTCATAAAGCGGTACAAGAGTTCTTTTTGAGTGTTCGTCCACCTAGTCAGGTCGCCGCCGCTCTCATTACGCTTATTCCTAAGATAGCTAATCCTCAATCATTCTCGGAATATCGGACAATTTGTTTGACAAACTTTATATCTAAGGTCATCACACGGTTGTTTGCTACTTGGTTGTCCTCCTTGCTACTGTGCCTAATTTCTCTAGAACAGGCTGGATTTATGAAGGGCCGAGATATTACAAAGCAGATTCTTCTGGCCCAAGAAATGGTACATGGCTTAGACCGGCCGGCTCGAGAAGGTCATGTTATTATCAAATTGGATATGGCCAAATCATTTGACAGAGTGTGCTGGACTTATCTTAGGCAGCTGTTGCTGAACATGGGCTTTAATTCTCGGGGTGAGAATTCTTTTGAATAATTTATCAGCTACGCGATGTTCTGTTTTAATAAATGGCAAGCCGATGGGTTATTTCCCCGTATCAAAAGGGGTTAAACAAAGAGATCCTCTATCCCCTCTCCTATTCATTCTTGCCTTGGAAGGTTTTTCGCGAGGTTTTAAAACACTAATGGCGACTGGTGTTATACGGGAGTTTCAGGCAGGTTGCGTCCTACAAGTGTCACATTTGGGGTTTGCGGACGATCAAGTTATATTTTTAAATGGTTCCACTTGAAATGTGCAGCATTTCAGACATTTTTTGGATTCCTATCAGGAAGCATCTGGACAACTAGTAAATTTCCATAAAAGCCAGATAGTGGTTGGATCAGGTGTTTCGGGGACATGGGTTTCTCAAGAGCTAGGTATGCGTTTATCTACCTTACCTATCAAGTATCTTGGATCTTTTCTATATAAGGGAATTAATCGGGCTAATTATTGTGTTTCTCTATTTTCCCATTTTGATGCTAAATTAAATTCTTCGTCTTCTAAGCTTCTCTCTATGGCAGTCGTATGATACTAATTCGTCATGTACTTTGCTCCATTCGACTTCATATTATCGCTAGTTCAAGATTGCCAAAGACCGTTATAGATGGTTTAAATTGAAAGATGTCAAACTTTCTTTGGAGTGGTCGACAACACTATCAATCTTGGCACCAAATCTGTCGGCCCACAAAATGTGCGGGTTTGGGCATTAGGAACCTTGATATGATTCAGCATACATATGATTGCCTTCTCTGGTGAAAATATCATCAATCTGATTCATTGTGGGCAGCATGTAGTCGGGCCAAATATGGTCGCATGTATGCACATTTTATGATTCGTCTGTTTGGAAGCGTATTTGTAGAATACATGACTACATGCAACCTCGCGTACAGATCACTCCGGATGGACTTAATTGGACTGAAGACCCTTCATGTCAATTTACACTTAGATCTGCTTATAGCCTGCTTTCCTCAGTTTCGCCCTCTTTTGATTGTTCACGGTACATCTTGTGGCCTAACTCACTTTTGGGGGCCCGAATCTTCGTATGAAAACTCTGCCGACGCTCGTTACCTTTGGTTGACAATCTCCGAGTGTCGTCGACAATCTTTCCATCGCAATGTGCATTTTGCAGGATTAACTCAGATAGGCAAGATCATATCTTCTTGCAATGTCCAGCTATCCAACCGTTATGGCAAGAGATATCTATTTGGTTCTCCGGGCCTCGTCAGTCAACCATTTGTGCCTACTTACTTCGTTGGTGGAGAAGTTCATCATCTCATACTATGATTGGTCAGCTTATAGCAGTTGTCCAGTCCTTGGTAGAATGGGTCATTTGGAAGGAATATTAGATTTGGAGAGGGCAGTTTCTCTTATGGTCGACTATTTGAGAGAGTTCGAGATCATATATACACTTGGTGCGCGTCCACGCAGGGTCGTAAATACTCCCACTCAATCCCACATTTGACTGCACGTCACTTCTCTCCGTCATTACGTACACACCGTCATCGGATGGTGTATTGGGAGTTACCACCTTCGGGTAAATTAAAGCTAAATGTTGATGCATCAGTGGGGGTAGCTTTAACGCTGCAGCAGGAGCAGTGTTACGAAATGACCATGGAGATTTTGTATCGGCCATTTGCTTTTCCTTGCCGGCTACTACGCCTTTGCGAGCTGAACTAATGGCTCTCTTGTATGCGCTAATATTGTACGCCAGAGACTAGGATCATCTTATCCTCAAGACGGATTGTCGCTTGTTGCTAAATCATCATTCTGCACCAGAATGATACATAGGCTCACTGTTTATGGATATATAGTGAGCTACAACTTTTTTGTGTCTAAACGAATCCTCACTACAATATTGTCCCCATGAGGCAAATACTGCGGCACATACATTATCCAGACATGTTTTACATTTGGTCGGTGTGACTTTGTACACGTCCCTCTCCATTTTGCAATGTGAAGTTCGGGGGGCCCATTTCTCTAGACAGTTGCGCTCCCTATTTGCGACTTTGATATCTTTTGTCTTCCAATGGGTTGGTGTGCACACAAAAGCGTTGCCTATGTCATACATTGGCATAGGCAACATTGGCATGTCATTCTACCTTTTATTCAGCCTGCTTTGCTCAAATTATCTTACTACATTGACTGTCATGATAACAATGTTTTTTCCCCTCTGAGCTTGCATCGGAGTGTTCTCAAATGATAGTGGGAATCAGCGCTGCTTTCCAACTTGGGCAATCACGAATCACTGGTTGGATATTCTTATTGTTGCCTGTGTTCGTAACAAATACATGCAACGTCGGTATGTACATAGTCTTTACTATATTCTTTTTGCCATATACTCCTTCTGCTCTACTGATCATTTTCTATGCATGGCATATACAACTCGCACGTGGCTTTCTGCTTGTCGCTTCAATGGAGTTGCGGACTGTCGACACAAGACATAGATACATAGACTTCCGAACACATTTGTATAGCATAGGTTATGCTTTGTAGTGCCTTTTACTTTATGAACACTAATTTATCATTGCTCTCTGTAATTATTTTCAGATTTATAGTGGGAGATAGGGGTGTACATGGTCCGGTTCGGCCGGTTTTTGGACATGTCATGCACCAAACCGTTTGTAACGGTTTTGAAATTGTAAAACCGAAACTGGACCGGAACTGGTCAACAAACTGTTTGACCGGTCCAGTTTGGTTTGGTTCGGTTTCGGTTTTTACCGGTTTGCAAAAATTCTTTAGCATAATGTACACAAGCACTTAAACAACTGTATGTCTCCACCTAAGCAATAAGCATCACATGCCTCTTTAATTCTCATGCATTCAGAAACTTTAACTCACCATATGTTAGAAATTAAATGTCCAGCAAAAAGGTTTGAATCCACATACAAATATACAATGAACATGGAAATAGAACCCTCAGCAGTCAGCAGCAGAATGGAAGCACATAAAAAAAAATTATAATAATTTTCTTTCACATCAGACGTACAAAAGTAAGTTGACTATAGTGTAACTGGACTATCTCCATTGATGGTCAATACCTAACTCTATCAAGACTGATGTGCCACACAATCAAGGCTAACTAAACTTTAGAAGAAGAAGAATGTTTGTCAAACTTTAAAAATTATTGAAATAAGAGAATGCGAAATTAATTATTCAAAAAAAATAGATTAGTCAAAAAAATCAACTATGATCTACATCCACAGTTGCACGAAAATGTATTACTTGGCCTAGATGTACATGACTCTTTTGTGCACATAAGAAGCAAGCGAATACATGGAACTTCAAAGCAATCATGAAGTGACCTCAGTCATCCTTTCGAAACTGGCAAGTATGCTTCTACTAGAACTACAAATCTACAATCAGCACCAATCTCAATCATTTCCCAGTATTGCAACTAACAGGATAAATATCGAACCATGATTTACCTGATCCTTTTCGCACTATTCACAGGTTGAGCAGGGGACGTAAGTGATAGTACTCCCTGTATCCACTATTAGAGCGAATATCTACAGCGGCGTATGGATCCACAGCCTCGTGGTGTAGTACCTGCAAACAAAACTCCTCAGCAAATCTAGATACACCAAAATTCTCATAGCGATTCCTTACCCACATGAATAAACGAAATAAATACTAAAAATCCACAAATCTAGATATATCAAACCTGCATGCAAAAAAAAATACAGAGCAAACAAATCTGTCATCTGGGTAAGAAATTTACCAGATTTGTATGTAGATCAAAACATTTATGTAAATAGAAGAAGCAGAGCAACAGCGAGATGATAGTGATGGGCTCATGGTGCAGCAGCGATTAACGAAGTGGGTAACTAACGATTAACGAAGCAGCAAGGTGATGGGCTGATGGTGAAGCTGAAGCACTGGAAGTCTAGAGCCTAGAGTGGTGGTGAATCAGGTGATGGAGTGAAGAAACGATCGAAGTAGAAGGGAAGAAAATGAATTTCAAAATTTGGTTATTGGACCTGGGGTTGGGGAAGGCAGGAAAGGGGAATTGGAAAAGGGGGAAACGGCAGCGGGAAGGGAGAAATCTAGAAGATGTGCAGAGTGCAAAACCTAGAAGTTTCTAGTGGGGGAGAGATAAAAAGTAAAAATAATTATAATATATTAATATTTATTATATATTAAGTTAAATAGGTCCGGTCCGGTTTTACGGTTTAATATTTTATAAACTGGAACCAAACCGGAAAAGACGGTCCGGTTTTTTCTTTACATAAAAACCGGCTGTTAAACTATGGGTCGGTTTAAAATGGTTTGGATCAGTCCGGTTTGGTTTTTCGGTCCGGTTTTTAGAAATTTTGTTCACCCCTAGTGGGAGAGTCTCCCACGCACTTTGTAACCACGGTATTCCTCCACCACAAGTGAGTAACTAATTATTAATAAAATTCCAGACGGTACCGCATGTCCTTAACTAAAATATAAAATATGTATAATAAACACATTATATGTATGTGAACAAATTTAAAGATGAGAAATCAAATGAATTAAGGAAGAGGCAACCTAAAGGAGGGCTGTATTGATGACAAATAAATCGAGGCAATGTAGGGGTAAAAGAGTAATTTCACACACCTCAAATACTATGAAATTAGGGCTGTTTTGGAAGATCCACTAAATAAAATAAATGTTGGATAGCTTAAGGCAAGCACTTAATGTTTAAAAGCCAAAAAGGGGTTGATTTAGAGGGCTGGCCGAGGTTACCCTAAGAAAGGACAAAATAGGAATTTCACTCCATATAAGACATACAACATGAGCTAAGTATTGGACTTAGGGTCTGAGATAATCCAACACATAAAATCAGTCTGGAAGCCGAGCATTCACCCATGCATATGACAACGCAAGTTTTAAAACAAAATGTTTTATCATATGGCACTTTTGTTTCACTGCACAAGATGTTTTAAAAGAACTTTTAAGAACAAATAACCGTACCACGAGACGAATGATTCCACACGACTTATGTATGTTTATGTTTGGTTGAGTGTAACACCTTGTCCAGGACAAGAGATCTCTCCCTTTATGTTTATGTTTGGCTGAGTGTAACCCCTCGTCCGGGACAACAGATCTCTGCCTTTATGATACATATACGATGCTATATTTATGGGAGCTGCCCGACATCGGATCCTGGGGAGGATGTTAGGGGCAAAGTATACGTTATGGTTGAGTGTAACACCGTGTCCAGGACCGGGGATCTCTGCCATAACTTGTCACCATTAGATCTATGTACATATGATGTAACACCGTGGTTGGACCATCGGGATTTATATTTGGTACATGAGACTACTCGGGGGATCAGTCGGTATCTCATGAGTATCGTTCTTACGATACGAAAAGTGTTATAGCCAATACATGATTTGCCATATTCATGAAAGTTACAAAATGATATGTTTCTAAATGTTTTACGATGCATGCATCACATACATCTATGCATGAGCATTTGACACCCTTACGAGTCATCTTCACCTATAGTTAGAAGGGTTCAGATTACGCACATAGGTCTGGACTTAGAGAGGGATACGACTTAGGACAACCAGGAATAATCAACTGATGATTAAGTTTCTAAAACACTGTTAAATGCAGTTTAAGATTATTCTGTTACATGTTTTATGTGCTTATGCTATTTGCCATACTTGTCATTTTCTTATCATTTTCAAAGACGAGGTATGTTATTTATTTACTGTACTTGCTCCCCTACCCCGTCTCCCATGCATGATCCACATGACAAACCTAGGCGAAAATACTTGCTAAGCAATTCATTATCGCTCAACCCTTATTTTACATCTTGTAGAGCCCAGGATCTCGAGCTGGACTATATAGACGATGAGCCGAGAGAGTAGGTTCACATGAGCAGTCTATTGGGTCCATTAGTTCTTGCTTTTGCATTTTGTCATTTCAGCCATGTACTGATGTATCGATGTACTGATGATATCGTACTTTGATGTAGTTTTGATGTATGCATGTCGTTTACGTTTATATTCAGTCTATTTTATTATGCTTCCGCTATTCAATACATGTTTATGACGATGTGCATATGGATGTTATCGACGCTTTGTACTTCTCGTAGCAGAGTACGTCAGGTGCACCGGCGATACAATAATAATAATAATAATAATAATAATAATAATAATAATAATAATAATAATAATAATAATAATAATAATAATAATAATAATAATAATAATAATAATAATAATAATAATAATACAACAATCGAAACAACAAATCTCATGAAAATAAACAAACACTCAAAACACCAATTTAATAATTTACTACACACATATATGTATGTATATATACATATATCTATATTTGTATACATACATACATACATACATACATACATACGTACATACATATATATATATGGTATATCCCAAATAAGTAGTAATAATAATAATAGGTAATAATAATAATAATAATAATAATAACAACAACAACAATAATAATAATACATACATATTTTTTTTTGGAGAACGAAATTTTATTGAGAAAAACCCTCACTTTTGGCGGAGGAAAACCTTATTACAAAGAAGATGGCCAAAAATAAAACAGTTTGCGATTATCAACATCCATAAGATATATGAAATGCCGCATTAAAACCTTGCCAAGTAAAACCACCCTTGTGGATAAAACCTTGGCGAAGGAAAAAGCGTACATATTTATATCTATGGATGGTTGATAGACATCCTCGAATAAAAGAAATAGAAAATAAGTCTGCCGGTAGCACCAATGCGCAAGAATGAGGAACGCACATAGCAAGTATGTCCAAAACTGAGCCGTTGACTTCGCCGCTGTCATGCAAGCAAGTGGTGTCTCCGAGCCAAGCTGAGATCGCAACCATGCAGAAGAGAAATGAGGTGCTGAGTAAAGCAGGGATATTGTAGTGAATGGAAAGCTGTAATAGAAGCAGATTAAGATCATACCGCGCCTGCCAGCACAAACGAATGCGTCGGCAGCAAGTGAATTAAATGCGCAGCCCTGCAGGAATGTGGCAATGGTAGACCAGCATGTTGGCAAAAAATCCACTCCATTGAGCATGTAAAATAGTATAGCGTGAATGTTCAGGAGCCATAAGGATTCAGCATCGTGGTGGCATAAACCATATGTCAAAGAAACATGAGAAATGTGTGAAGGCAAAAGAGCTTGTGCCAGTATCCAACCGCATAAGAGAATGGAAATCATACCGAGTCTGCCTGTACTCAACCGAGCACAGGCAGAGAGCATAGAAGATCGCCAATACTGATGGAAGGCGCGACTGCCCGTAACTGTAGTGATACGGGCAGTTAAAATTAGAATACGCCAATCCATTAGGAAGACCTGATTGTCAGCCTACGCGCAGATTAGCTGATGTGAGATCAAGAAGTATTGTGGCACGCACTAATGATGGGAGATTATGACTGCCAAAATATCCTGTCTCCGGGCAAAGCATTGCATGCTGAGCTAGATAATGGGCTACCATATTAGCTCCGCGATACGTATGAGTGATATCCAATCCATCCGAATGAAGGAACGAATGTAGAAGGTGCAGATGATAATTGCCAAAAATGCGCTGCGTGCCTCGAAGTCGCATGACCAATTGTTCACAATCGGTTTCTATCACCAGTGAGCGAAAGAATGGCAGGAAATACAAGAGACCAAATAATGTTGCCTGGATTTCTGCCATCAATGGTGTGCACGGTGGCAGCCTAAAGGATATAGCACCCACACAAGCACCAGTATGATTGCGCAAGATTGCTCCTCCCGCCGGATAGCGAGCACCAACCGCTGTGTCAACATTCAACTTATGTCTTCCAGATGGCGGACATTGCCATTTAATAAGTCGGAGTCGGGGTGGCCGAAGGCGTGGAATCCAAGAAAGGGAAAGAGTTGGTCCTGCTGCAAGTTTGGAACCCTGGATTTTCTGAGTCCAGACATTAATGTCAAAATGAATGGCATTTCGCAGCCTGGCAGCCGAAAAAGATGTTGTATCCCCATAAGTAAGTTGAGCATAGTGTTTCCAGATGTTCGTGACTATGATAGCTGGGACAACAATTTTTAAAACTCCATATAATGATGATGTGGAGGCACGATACCACCACGATAACAAGTATTGCCGAAGTGTAGTCCGAGTCGGAAGCAAACCATGTAACTCTGTAGCAAAAAACATCCAAATCGGAAGTATATAATTACAGTGGAGAAAGACGTGGACAATCGAGGCTGAATCTTGCTTACAAAAAGGACATTGCGTTGGGCAAACCACTGAGTATCGGCCAATGCAGTCCTCAAATGGCAAAGCAGAATGGAATACACGCCATAGTAAAAGTTTCGTGTATGATGAGTGATGTTTTGACCAAATAAATTGTGATGATAGCTGCATAGAGATGGAAGTCCGACAAGCCGCATATGCTGATTTAAGCGTGAACTCACCCGTTGACGACGGTATCCATGAAAGGGAGGTATCTGTGCCAACTGTGTGGGATATACAATGAGGATGGATACGACATATTAATTTCCATGTCGCAGAGTCTGGAAGCCTCGGCCTAAAATCACCTCGTCTGCCATATTTCAGATGCATGTAGCTACTCCACAAAGTGTCCTTTTTATGGTATGTCCACCATATTCGGCAATGATATGCTCGTTGTAACTGACTGAGATCCCGAAGGCCCAAACCGCCTTCATCAAAAGGCTGTGTAATCCGAGACCATGATACCCAATGATGACGGTTACCCCAAAAGAAAGAAGCCATTTTGCGATTGATTATTCGGATGACAGATTTTGGTAAACCACCGGCTGCTAAAACATGTAACGGAAGAGCAGCAATCACTGATCGGAGGAGGACTAAACGGCCAGCTTGTGAAATGAGTCGGGTATGCCAACCCTGCAAACGGTCCTCTACATGTTGCAACAAGGAGGTACAATACACTGCTCGATTGATGCCTTTGTGAAGATATGAACCCAAATATCGAAAAGGAAGAGAAGCTAGTCGCATACCAAGTATATCTTTAAAAATTCGTTGCTGAGACGCAGTCACACTTGCGGATGGTATGAAATTACTTTTGTGATAATTAACCTTTTGTCCTGAAGCCATTTCATACTGAGTTAAGAAAGCTCGGAAATGTGTAAGATTGCGCTGTGTGCCTTGAAGAAAAATAAGCAAATCATCCGCATATGCCAAGTGAGTGATAGTAAATGGAATACGCCCTACCCGAAATGATTGTATTTGTCCGGCCGCAGTAAGGGATTTTAAGCCCCTGCTAAAACCTTCAGATGATAATATAAATAATAGCGGAGACAGTGGGTCCCCCTGCTTGACACCTCGGAATGGACGAAATGAAGGAGATGGTTGGCCATTGATTAAAACTGATACTCGAGTGGCACTAAGATGATTAATAATCATGCGTATGAAGAAATCCGAAAAACCAAATTTACGCAATAAGAGTTCCAAGTATTCCCAGCTCACCCTGTCAAAAGCCTTCATCATATCCAACTTCAAGCACAACTGAGATCCCCCTTTATCCAACATATGTATCATTTCCTGTGCCAATAATACTTGTGACGAGATATCATGCCCTGGCAAAAATCCTGTTTGCTCCGGTGAGATTAATCGCGGCAACAGTGTCCCTAGTCGCGTGGCAATAATGCGCGTACATACTTTACTCAAGAAATTCGTAAGACAAATGGGGCGAAAGTCACCAAATGTTTGTGGAGATTTTATCTTTGGGATCAATGTGATCAATGCACTAGCCATGACGGATGGCTGCGGAACGCCCAGAAAAAAATTCTTGTACAGCTTTAAGGACATCCGAATGTATAACAGTCCAGCATGAGCGATAAAAATTACCATGGAAACCGTCTGGTCTGGCAGCACTTTGAGGGTCTAAACTCCACACTGCTGCTTTTACCTCTGATTCTGTCGGAAGCTGAGTTAACATGAGATTGTCCTGTTCAGTTAATAAACAAGGAATGTGCGAAAGAATCTCCGAATGATTGTGTGTTGCCTCCCGGGCAAATAGTGCAGTATAAAACTCAACAGCATAAGCCATGATATCATCCTGATTAGTAAGCAGAAGTCCCTCAGAATTTCAGACTTGCTGTATACGCAGCTGTGTGCGTTTACTTTTGACAAGCGAATGAAAATATTTAGTATTTGCATCGCCGTCTTTTAACCATTTAACCCTTGCCTTCTGTTGCCAGAAATGTAATTCATATTTAGACGCAAGCAAGTAATCCGCTTTCGCCTTATGGTATGCTTGCCGCGTCTCCTCCGAGGGTGCGGCATCCCAACGAGTTTCAGCATGAGTCAGTAAGTCCTCTGCATGCTTCAGGTTGCTAAAAATGTTTCCAAAGACATCCTTATTCCATCGTTGTATATCTTTTTTTAAAGCAAATAATTTTTGATAAAAACCACGTATGCCACCCGTTGTTGGATATGATTGCCAGGCATTTTGTATATAGGCTGGAAATTCCGAATGTAGGAGCCATGCATCCAAAAATTGAAACGCTCGACAAGGCGGTATGGAACCCATCCGACATTTCAAAAGGAGTGGAGTATGATCAGAAGTTACGCGAGGCAAATGTGTTAACTGCAAATCTTCAAACCGATCTTGAAACAAAGAGTTAACAAAAATCCAGTCTAAGCGTCGTCGGACACGGCCAAGACCCCTGCCATCTGCCCATGTAAATCTAGTACCATGGTACGTGGGGGCCATAAGAGAACAGTCCTCAATACACTCATTAAAGTCCTGTAATGCTGACAGAGATGGAGTGGAGCGTCCACTGTGGTCATCCAGAGATCTGAAAGTATTGAAATCTCCCCCCACTATCCAGGGCAATTGCAATGTGGTATGAAAGTCACACATAGATTGCCAAAGTAGTCGACGTTGAGAAGGTGTATGATTCGCATAAACCAATGAAAGGACAAAAGTATATTGCAACGATAGCGACTGCAAAGTAAGATGGACCACCTGGTCCTTGTCCTGCATGGCAAGCAATCGGAATTCATGATCCCTCCAAAAAAACCAAATATGTTCTGACTGTGAAACATAATTATGCGAGAAACCTATACGTAACCCATATCTCATTATATGTGATGGGGCATGCTTAGGTTCAATCAAAGCAAGGAGATGCAATTTATGTTCATATTAATATATTCATTGAGTTAAGGTAGAAGCACTTCCCTGAATAATGTGTGAGGCACTACGTGTCAAGATGGTTGAAGGTGGCAAAGGAGGAAGATCCTTGCGGGATCTACGCTTGCGGCGCGGTACCACTGGAATAAACGGCCCGTCTTGAGTCGAGTCCTGAAGCCGTGAGAGCAGCAACTCATCATCCGGTGATGGCTGCATGAGCTGCATGCGACGGGCCACGTCAGCAGGAACCATAGAGATATCTTCAACAATTGGGTCAGCAGGCAAATCATTGTCAGACACATGCCCGATATCAAGCTGGGCGGCGTCAGCGGTCATAGGGTAATCCGCCGCATCTCAGAATTCATCTTGCGACAGAGGTTCAGGAGGAGGAGCAGCCGTCAACGAGGTGGCCGGGCCTGGTCCGGGATCTGTGTCGCATGGATCATGCAGGCCCTGAACTGAATCAACTATAGGCACAGGGGGCTGCTGAGCATTGTTATCTATAGGGATTTCTTCATTTGGAGGTGGATCCATAAGAGTTTCAACATCAATGATTCCTTCCGGGGCTGAGTGATGCGCAGTTGGCTTGCGCTTGACCGGAGTCCAACGTGTCTTGGACGGACGAGCAGTAGTAGGCGGAGGAGGCAGCGGCGGCGGGATGTTAGTGGCTCTTTTGGAAGAGCAATCACCAAGCGCATGTCCCAGCCGACGGCAGTCTGTGCAGAACAAAGGCAGATCCTCATAAACTATTGGTTGCAAGATCAAACGTCCCTTTGCTTGTAGGTATATCTTTTGTGGCAAGTCCTGAGAGACATCAAGTTCTACACACACTCGAGCTACCGATGGCCGAAGGCCCTTAGAGGTGGCGACATCGAGTTTAATAGGCAAACCAATGGTGCGAACAATTTCAAATAATGCCTCCTGTTGATGTAGATGAACTGGAAGCGCAGGGAGGGCAACCCAAACCGGTACGATGGGGGCATCGGATGAGGGATCAAAATCAACTGTCCATTTCGTAACCCTCATGTGGCAACCAGAAATATGCCAAAAACGACGATAAAAACATCGCAAATAATCCGCCTCATTGTGAAAAGTCATCAGAATATGCGTTTGATCAATGAGAGTAATCCGAAGGTCATGATGAAAGCCAATCTTCTCAAAAACATCGCGTATAACCTTTAACGGGGGACGACCATACCAAAACGTACCAACAAGAGAATACCGAAAAGGAGCAGCAAGGGCATCAATTTCCGAATCAAGGAAAGAAACCATGGGGATACCTTTGTAACGAGTCACAACCTTTGGCAAAATGGAGATCGGAGGAGCAACGGAGCCGGCTACGACTGCGGCAAAAGTAGGCGCAGCCGCCATGTCGTTTGTTATTGAAATAGAAAAAAGAGATCAGCTTGGGTGTTGCAATGTGTGGAAGGTGGCAAAACGGTGGTGATCGCTGAATCGATGCCGCGAACGAAACCGATAGCAGCGGCGGCTACTGCCGCCGCAGAACCTTGTCGTCAGAGCGCATTCTCTTACTATGAATATATATTAATACATACATACATATATATATATATATATATATATATATATATATATATATATTATATGAATTTTTTTTTGGAAAGGAAATTTATTATAAGAAACCTCACTTTTAGCGGAGGAAAACCTTATTACAAAAATGAGTCATTGTAAGAGAAGAGGGAATGTAAAGAAGCGACGATTATCAGCCGCCAATCATATATGATATGCCGTATTAAAACCTTGCCAAGTAAAACCACCCTTGTGGATAAAACCTTGGCGAAGGAAAAAGCGTACATATTTATATAATTAAAACGGTGATATGCAATACAGTACAGCATCAAACAAAATGGAAATCTAAAACAAAAGATGTCCGATGTGGCCTCTCGATCGACATGATGAGCCGGTGAAGAGAACCGTGCGATCCTCCATGAAACAGCCGCCATATCCACGCCAGTTGTAAGGGACAACAAGGAGAGTAGGGCAGTCCATGCACAGGTGAAGAAAAATACTATGTTAAATAAATATATAAGACATTTCGATAATAGAAATACCAAGGGAGACCAAAGCATACCGAGCCTGCCTGCATGCCATAGGATGCAGGCAGAAGTAGTTAATGAGTGCTAATCCATATGGAAGACCGGGAATGATTAACCGAGGCGCACATGGCCGGAAGAGAGATCTAGAGCAACTGAACTATGGACTAATGGAGGAAGAGTGCTGTGAGAGAAGAAGTGCGTCCGAGGGTACAGCATTGCATGTTGCACAAGATAGTGGGCAGCCATGTTGGCTTCTCGATAGATATGATTAAAGTCCAACCGATGGCAATGCACTAATGAGTGTAATAAGCTAAGATGAAAATTTCCAAAAACCATCTGAGGCCTTGTTATACGCATTGCCAGCTGAGCACAATCCGACTCCAGGACAAGTGATCGATGCAATGGCAGAAAATATAGCAAGCCAAACACCGTTGCTTGTATTTTTGCTATCATAGGCATACTTTGAGGCAAACGAAATGAGTTTGCTCCCACATAGAAACTGGCATGATTTCGCAAAATAGCACCCCCTGCTGCATAATCTCTACCAACTGCCGCATCTACATTTAATTTCAATCTACCTGAAGGTGGCGACCGCCATCGAATCAGCTGCGGACGTGGGGGATGGAGCCGAGGAAACAAGAGAAGATACCGGGGAGATCCTGCCGCCAACTTAGTACCATCAATTGTTTTACCACACATCGAGATGTCATAGTGGATGGAAGCCCGAAGAGAAATCGTAGTAAAAGTAGTCCGATCACCATACACTAAGAACGTGTAAGTCCGCCATATATTATGCACCACAATAGCCGGAAGCACTATTTTGAGAACACCATAAATGGATGAGAGTGTGGAACGATACCACCATGATAACAGATATTGCCGAAGGGTCAGTGAAGATGGTGGAAGACAATGTAACTCGGATGCAAAAAAACCCATATCGGTCGAACTCCAACACAATATAAGAATACGTGATCCATCGTAGCCGATGCATGCTTACAAAATGGACATTATGCGGGGCGAGCTGCATTGTACTTAACAATGTAGTCCTCAAAAGCCAAAGCTGAATGAAAGATTCGCCATAATATTTGCTGAGTGACAGGCGAGTGATGTTTATACCAAATGAACTTCGCCGAATGCAGTTTAGGCCGTTGTGATCGACAAATATCATAAGCAGAACGCAAAGAAAATTCACCTAAGGGCGTGTGATTCCAGCTAAGATCCGAATCGTGGCCTGTGGTGTTAAGTTGGCAGATGTGATGTATGCGACAAATGATTTTCTAAACCGGTGAATCCGGCAGCCTAGGCAGATAATCTCCGCAATTGCCATATTTAATATGCATATACTTACTCCAAAGTGTATGATGTTTCTGGTATGACCACCAAATGCGACAATGATACGCCTTCTGTAACATGCAAAGATCACGAATGGCCAAACCTCCTTCCTCGGAAGGTGTAGGAATTGTGGACCATGCAACCCAATGATGTCGGTGACCCCAATAAAAAGTTGCCATTTTCCTTTCTATAATTTGGTAACCGATTTAGGCAAACCTACGGCGGCTAGATAATGTAACGGTATGGACGAAATAACTGAACGTAGCAAAATAAGGCGTCCGGCAGAAGAGAGCAACCGAGAATGCCAGCCATTCAGACGGTCATCAATATGCTGTAATAATGAAGCACAATATCTTGAACGATTGATGCCTTTATACAAATATGAACCAAGATACTTCAATGGCAAGGCAGAACATCTCATATTTAGTAGAGCCGAAATGTCTCTTCATTGATGTATCGATATACTAAGAGATGGGATGAAGCTACTCTTTTGAAAATTCACCTTCTGCCCTAAGGCTGTTTCATACGAGGTTAAGAATAGATGAAATCGCCGTAGATTTCTCTGTGAGGCTCTTAGAAACACGAGAAGTTCATCCGCATAGGCCAAATGCGTAATATGAAAAGGGATCCTTCCTAAATGCAATGGTTGTAAATCGCCAGAGGCAACTAAAGCCTTCAATCCTCTACTGAATCCTTCAGAAGAAAGAATAAATAGCAACGGAGATAAAGGGTCACCTTGTTTTACCCCCCCTATATGGCCGAAATGATGCAGCAGGCTGGCCATTAAGCAGGACTGCTTAAGAAGTAGCGCTTAAATGATTCAAAATAATCCGAATGAAAAAAATGTGAAAAGCCAAATCGTCTTAGCAGTAATTCCAAATATTCCCAGCTGACTCTATCAAAAGCCTTCATCATATCGAGTTTCAAACATAATTGAGAGCCTCCCTTATCTAGCATATGAATCAACTCCCTCGCCAATAATACTTGCGATGAGATATCATGTCCTGGCAGGAATCCAGTCTGCTCTGGAGATATTAACTTTCAAAGCAGTATATTTAAGCGGTTGGCAATTATTCGTGTACAAACTTTACTCAAGAAATTGGTGAGACAAACTAGACGGAAATCACTAAATGTGTGGGGTGAAGATGTCTTTGGAATCAAAGTGATTAACGCACTAGCCATCACTGCAGGCTGTGGAACTCCAAGGAAAAACTCCTGCACCGCTTTAACCACATCAACATGAATAACAGGCCAGCATGAACGATACAACTTACCATGAAATCCATCTGGGCCTGCTGCACTCTTGGGATCAAGATGTCATACTGCCTCCCAAACCTCTGTCTCATCCGGCAGTTTCGTAAGCATAGTATGGTCATCATCAGTGATCAACCGCAGGATGTGGCTTAGAATCACATCATAATTACATGTAGTCTCACGAGCGAATAAAGAGGTATAAAAAGAAACTGCTTTCTCCATGATGGACGTGGGAGAGGTACATAAGACATCATTAGAGGGGTGAATTTGTTGAATTCTTAATTGCGACCTGCGCCCCTTGACAATCGAATGAAAATAGCGCGTATTTGCATCCCCATCCTTTAGCCATCGAACATGTGCTTTTTGCTTCCAGAAGTGCAACTCATACGTAGAAGCACGAAGAAAATCCGCCTTGGCTCTATGATATGCTTGGCGATTTGTCTCAGTGGGATCAGCATCCCATATGGCCTCGGCACTGTTTAACATAGTTTCGGCTTGCATGAGATTAGTAAAGATGTTGCCAAAAATTTCTTTGTTCCACCTCTGAATGTCCTTCTTTAGCCAAAATAATTTTGAGTAAAATCCATACATAACACCAGTAGTGGAATATGAGGTCCAAGCATCTTTCATATAGTTATGGAAGTCCGGATGAAGTAACCATGAATCAAGGAAACGGAAAGTGCGACGGCCACTGTAGAGAAAAAGGGGTTTGAGTGATTTCAAAATACATGATTTAAACGTGTTGCATAAAAAACGTGCATGACATATTGCATATAACTTGCCTTATATAGTTCATATATAATGTTGTCGTACTAATGAGCCATTAAGCTTTAAAGCTTACATCAAATGGCAAACATTTGTTGTGTTTGAACTATTTTCATGTGCCACCATTAATGAACTAAACTAGTTCATTAAGTGAAGTACTTAGTTAATTAAACTAAGTAGTTCATTAAAGGAATCAACATTTGGACAAGGCACAAAGACAACAAAGATTAAGAAAGGAAAGTCTCCTCCTCCTCCTCTCACCATATATACACGCATATATATACATAAATATATATATTTTTAGATATTTTGAAAAAAGGCATATACACATTTATTCCAACGTACTACCGACACGTTATATATTTTACGTACGTACGTTAACGTCACACCACCATACTTAACTCATATTTATGAGTATATTAAGGTCTTATAGCATATGATATAAGTCATGGTGATGACAAATTAAATACGACACGTTAAAAGGTTCTAAACCAAAAATTGTCGTATCGGACGAATACCGAAACTTCGCCAACGTGTCACGTACTTGCCATAAATAGATGGCCAGTCCCTACACCTCAAAAATATCAATAATTTTTGTGGCCTAAATGTTATATGCAGCCATAAAATCATTCCATATTGGCACACACAATTCACCCCACATTAAGTCCAAATTGTGGAGATTCCAATTTCAATTTTGTCACGTGTTTAGGCGCCACTTTAAGACCAGCCAAGTGCTGAATATTAAAGTTTAATTTATGTATATTATGTGTCACATAATATATATAACATGTGCAAAAAGTTGGAATTTAATTAGAGAAAAATCGGGTAATCGATAAACATCGAAAATTCGGTTTTCTACGTACACGACACATGGAATGTTTTTGGCACATCATAAAACATGTATCTAGACACTTTCTACATATTTCATACATCTTAAAGTGTTCTAGAAAATTCAATTAAGTGCTGATTGGAATATACCATGTGTGTATTATTAAATGTGCACTATTTTACAAAGTTTGCTAAAATAAAATTCAGCACATGTCAAACACATTATACACGCCTATATCAGCTGAGATGGAGCATATTTGGAGCCTTTTTGTCATATTGATTGGTCAAGAATAAAGCATACAATGTTAATGACATAAAGGAATGAGCTATACAAGGTAACAATTCAAACTTATGTCACATTTGTAACACATGCTGAACATTTCAGCATGTGCTAATAGAGTTGGCCGATTTTGACTCCATTATGAGTCATATTTTGTGTCTTGATTAAGGTGGATTAATTAGAAGAAAATTTGGAAGTGTTTTAAATATTTTATGAATTAAAGAAAGTGATATTCTTGAATATCACACGAGCTGAAAATTTCAGCATGTGTGTAATGCATCTAGGCCAAATTTGAGGCCACATTGTTGTCCAAATTTATTCTAAAATTGATGAAAATATCGTCTACTAAATGGTGATTTATTTTCAAGAGATAAATCAAAGAAAACTTGGTAACAATTTGAAAAGAAGACTCATGTATCACATGCTGAAATTTCAGCATGTAAAGTCTCCTTATGGCCGATTTTATTAACTATTTTTGTGAGAAAATTATCTTGCTTAATTTATGTGATGATCTTGGAAGTTATGGTAATTATTCTATGTTGATTTTGGCACATGTTTTTAGTGGAATTCTCAGATTTTCCTAGTCATCAAGTGATGACAACATTCAACAAATCAATGAGTGCCAAGTAAGCAAGAGTTTAATGATCATCCAATAAGGAGATGACAAGTAAGCAAGAACATGTCACAATGATGCCACATATTCTCCCAAGGACTTAGAAGACAATTTTCAAGAGGAGAAGGACTAAAAGGGGGGTCGGCCACAAGGTTAAAAGAAGAAGCAAGAGAGCAAAACAATAACAAGAACAAGTCTTGCAAATTCAAAGTGAAAAACGCCTAGCACTCTCTTCTTCTACACTCTCTTTCTTTCTTCTTCCTAAAAGCCTATTGTAATTACATTCATATACTTGAATAGGCTTCTCTTAGACCACCACATATTCTTTATCTTTTTAAAAGATTGATCAAGGTGTGATCAATCTTCAATCGTGCAAGGTGGTGGTGTTCGAATGCATTGTATTCAACATACAAGGTTTGTAAAGGGTTGGAGTTGGTGTGTAACTCCATCAACCCTATGGTAAGGTGTTTCTATGTTGTGTGATTAGTGTGAACCGAGGAAGGTGTCCTCGAAGACTGGAGTAGGTTGTTTATAACCGAACAAGTATAAAATTCTTGGTGTCATTTACTTTCAGCACTTATATTCTGTTTCAGCACTGTTTATCATTTTTGATTACGTTCGTAAAAATAGTAAATGTTTGTCAAAAATTACGAAACTTTTCAGAATCATAACCACACGTCTTAAGGTTAATTTGGCATAAGTTTCAACCCTTTTGGATAAGTATAAGTCACTCAAAAGTCCAAAGTTCTGAGACTAGTGCAGTCTGATTTTCAGGCTTGCAAAGGTCGAGACTTTGATCATATTTGACTAATTTCCCAAAAGAATTGTTCAAAACTATTTCAACCCATTTAAATATAACTTAGAAGGGGTTAGTGGTTAAAATTTCAGAGCATTTGGAGTTATGTACAAATAGGAATTAATTTTTCAAATCAGTCTACCGGTTCTGGCAGATTCACACAATCTGACCACCAACGATTTTTGAAGTGGTTAGAGGTTGAATTTAAATCTGAAATTTTTAGGAGACACTCATAACATCTGAGGCTAAGTTCTCTCAAAATTTCAGAATTTTGAAGACCTACAACCTAGTTTTAAAAATGTTTTAAAACTGGTCCTGAAAACAGAAACTGTTTTCAGAAGTTGAGTTCTTGAGTCAAAACAATTTTAAAAACCACACTTTCCGTACCAACTATTCAACCCCTCCCCTTCTAGTGGTGCCTTGCAGATCCTACAGCAACCTACCATACGTGATCGACAGATGAACAAAAAAGGTGTGTGATCTGAAGAGACTCTTGGAATATGAGTTAGTTGCATGACGTCGAGTGCGTCTTGAAAAGAAGAGTTGACAAATAACCAATCCAACCGCTGACGGACACGGCCTAGGCCCCTACCATCCACCCAAGTAAATCTAGAGCCATGGTATTACGGCGCCATCAAAGAACAAGATTCAATACAATCGTTAAATTCTTGTAGTACTGTAATGGATGGGTTTGAACAGCCATTATGATCATCAAGAGTCCGAAAAGTACATATATATATATATGTATGTATGTATGTATGTATGTGTATATATATGTGTATTGACGGAGAAAAATGGCATCTTCTTCTCTAGGGCACGCCGCAGTCGGCGATCGCACATTCGCGGCGGTACTTGCTGCCGCAACACCACCGCCGATCCCACTCAATTCAAGACCAATCAGCAAATACAAAGGGCACCCTATGCTCTCTTTTACAGAGGAAGAGATTGACGCACTGGCCGCCCCCTACCGTCTTGCACTAGTCAGAACATTTTGGTTCGGCAGCGGATGGTTTAAGACATGGGTTGATTTTGGTTCGGCTGTACCATGAGAATTACCAAATGGACTGTTGATTTTGATCCGACACTAGTCGGAACATTTTGGTTCGGCTGTGCCATGAGAATTACCAAATGGACTGTTGATTTTGATCCGGCAGCGGTCGTGCCAATCGTCCCAATTTGGATCGCTTTACCTAGGTTGCCACTGCACTTTCATCAAAAATCTGCGTTATTTGAAATTGCCCGGGTGGTAGGGAATCCGATCAAACTTGATGTGGCAACTGCGGATGGTTTAAGACCCTCTGTGGCACGTATTTGTGTTGAAACTGATATATCAAAGGATCTTCCCAAGAAGTTGTTCTTGCAAGGAAAGCAGAAAATCATTCAACAACAAATTATATATGAAGATCTCCCTTCCTTTTGCACAGACTGCCGGCGGCTAGGCCATGAAGTATCGTCCTGTGGAGATCACCAACCCTCACAGCCGCTGCCACCCAATATGCAAAAGCCTCAAACACGTTGGACTCCTAAAAAAACTCAGCCTTCTAGCCCATCAAACTTAAACCCTACTTCGTTGCTTCGTCGATCATCATCTCCTTCTGTTGAAATAAACGATGCTCATGACGAGCAACAATCAGCCCCAGAGGGTAAGCATGACGATCAAACTATCCCAATTTCTATAATGCAGGATCTGGCCAACCTAAGAGAGGATTGCGAAGATGCACTTGCGCATACTCACCAGCAAGATGAAGCAGATATATGTCAGTATTCAGACTCAGAAATTGGTCACACGATGAACGCAACAATAAAGTATGATGATGACTCTCGCGCTAACTTTACGCGCCAAATGAAAGAGGCGACAGATAATATAGATGCCCCCATGACGAGGACATCCTTCAGGCATGTTTTAGCAATGTGCCTCCTGACAATGAAGGCTTTCTGCATGTTGCTCCTCGAAAAAGAAGACGACGTCGAGCAGAGCTACCCCCACGGCCACCTTCAACTATAGTAACACGAAGTGCGATTCGTACGGTCTCCTCTCAAATGGATCATCAATGAATGCTCTAACATGGAATGTGGTAGGGCTTCGAACCTCTTTGGAGCGCCTTATCATTCTCTTACGTCAAACGAGAATAGACATTGTAGTTATCATTGAGCCTAAACAACGTGCCACAAAGTTACCCTACTATCGATTAAAGTTAAGCTACTCTAATGCGGTAGACACATGCAGTGGAAATGTATGGGTGTTTTGGAACTCCTCGGTTTTGAACTTGATACATACTGTCCAAGATATCCAAACCACGTTGCTCTCGTTTGTGTTGAATCAAACGCAACAAGCATTCTCTATGTCCGTAGTATATGGTCGACATACACAGTCGGACAGACAGCCCCTTTGGAGATCCTTGATTGAAACGTCTCACACAATCACAACGCCATGGATCATTGGTGGTGACTTTAATACGTTCTTGAGTTTGGAAGAACATCGAGACCGCACTACTCCCTCTCTTCGTTTACTAGAAGACTTTAACTCTTGTGTTGAGGAATGCTGCTTGCAAGACATTCCATTCATTGATCACCATTTACTTGGGCTAGAGGCAATGGTCCGGGGAGGGTTATGAGACGACTAGAGCGCTACTTATGCACCATATCTTTTACTGACCTGTTTGGAGATATGGCGGTTCACCATTTGCCCAGAGCCACCTCTGATCATGCCCCCTTATTATTAAATACGCTTTTAGTCAGCCACAGATATCGCGCCCGTTCTGCTACATCAACGCATGGTCTCAACACCCTGATTATCTACCGTTTATAGCATCGCATTGGCAGCACTACCGTATGACAGGAGGAATGAGAGGCTTATACAATAAGCTAGGTATGCTAAAGAAAGATCTCCGTAAATGGAATCTTGATGTCTATGGAAATATATTTAGCAATGTAAAAGCAGCAGAGCAGGAGTACTCACGTTGTGAAAAGATGCATGATAATGATCCAAGTCTGGAAAACAGAACGGCCCTATCTTTAGCGCAGGCTCGCCTGCTCCAAGCAAATAAAGCCCAAACATCATATTGGAGCCAAAAATCTCGGATTAAATGGATGGAAGAAGGAGAAGCCAATACTGCGTATTTTCATCCTCTCGTAAAGGATAGACATCGTAGACAAACCACCCGAGACTTGCGAGACTCTATGGGATCCCCCTGCAGACTAACGATGAACTAGGTAATGCTGCGGTACAATATTTTACACAGCTTTTTTCAAGCGAACAAGTGCATAATGTAGATGTCTTTTTACAAAACATCCCCTCCTTTATCACACAATCCGATAACGACATGTTATTGGCCATACCGGATAAAGCCGAAGTTAAAAGTGTAGTATGGGACCTCAGTCCAAATAGCGCCGCTGGGCCGGACAGATTTAACGGCCACTTCTTTTGCACAAGTTGGGACATCTTACACGTAGATATTACACTTGCAGTGCAAGAATTTTTCCTAGGGTGCCTCCTCCAAATGTGATGATATCATCATTGATTACATTGATTCCTACAAAACCAAATCCCACTACCTATGCAGATTTCAGGCCTATATGTTTATCAAACTTTATCAGCAAGATCAATACTAGAATTCTTGCAACTCGCCTCTCTACACTATTAACAAAGGTGATTTCTCCGGAGCAGATTGGTTTTCTCAAGAGTCATGACATTAGTGAGCATGTCTTGATGGCAAATGAAATTGTGCACTTGATAGATCGAAAACACACGGTGCTAATGTTATGATAAAACTGGATATGGCAAAAGATTTCGACAGAGTAAATTGGTCCTATTTTGAGGCAATTCTAAAAAGATTTGGATTGCACCAACGCCTCATTCGCATCATTATGAACAATATACGGTATTCTAAGCTTTCAATCGCTATCAACGGAGCTACCTATGGGTTTTTCTCTCCCACACGTGGAGTCAAACAAGGTGATCCTCTCTGTCCATTGCTATTTATCATTAGCTCAGAAGGATTTAGCAGAGGCTTGAATCACTTGTTCGCTATGGGAACTTTAAGAGGCTTTGCTTGCGGGAGGGTACCAGTTGTCTCTCATTTGGCATATGCTGACGACTTGCTAATATTTTTAAACGCGGCGCATGGTAATCTGACCACATTTCAAAAATTTCTGCACTCCTATCAACAAGCTTCTGGGCAATTGGTCAATTATAATAAGAGTCAATTTAACAAGTTCATATGTCACTACTCAGCATCTGCATCGCACAGGTCAGACACTACAGATGCAGCCTTCGGAATTACCTATTAAATACTTGGGCTCTTATCTATATCGTGGAATAAATAGAGCAATCTACTGCACGTCATTGATCCAGCACTTCGACAGTACACTTACAGGATGGGCTCGAAAGTTACTTACTCTAGGCTCAAGACATGTCCTGCTCAAAACGGTCTTCATGGCTATCCCCCTCCACCTTTTAGCGGCAGCTCGTCTGCCCAAGAGTGTCATTTCAGCTATTAATCGGAAGATTTCTCAATTCATCAGGAGAGGCAGATACCACTGGAGGATACTCACGCATTTATGCTACCCAGAAAGCGAAGGAGGGCTTGGAATACGCAGTTTATCACATATACAACAGGCTTATGACTGCAAGCTCTGGTGGAACTACCATACTAAGCATTCGACTTGGTCAATTTATATGCGTCATCGATATGGGACACGTGCGGATTATACACCTAGAATATATGATTCACCGGGTTAGAAACGACTATGCTCAATCCATCCTACATGCTTATAGCTCTCAACAGGTGCACCAGACCCTATTTCGCGCACCAGTCCTTATGGCATCTTTACAATTCAGGATGCATACAATGATCTACGGCCTACACGGGCACAACTTTATTCTCACAAGTTTATCTGGTGGAAAAAACTCCCTAAGACAATAAGCATGTTCATGTGGCGATTATTTAACAAGGCTTTACCATTGGAGGACAATGTGATTCGTTACAAAACGCTTTGTCCCGCCATATGTCCGTTTTGCAAGATGCAGTCTGCAAATGTCAACCACATCTTTCTACATTGCTTATATGTTAAGGAGGCTTTGATGCGTTTGTCATGGTTATTAGACGGTCATGTATATCATGAATCGCAAATTCGTACTTTCATGATGCAATGGTGGATGTCTTCCACCGCAAGGACTCTACAAGGCCACTTTCGAGTAGTAGGACCAATAATGATTTGCTGGCTACATGGAAGGTATACACTAATCAAATATATGGAGAGGCTGACATTTTACCTACTCAACTTTTCAGCATTACGTGTCAATCTTGTTATGACTGGGCTTCCACACGATCGGGCACGCCCCTGGCAGCACATATCCAATCGCTCATGTCTGCAGGATTCTGTCCTCGTCTTCGTATTAAGCCAGTTATTCGACTAAAATGGGAACTACCACCATCTTGAAAATTAAAGCTCAATGTTGATGCTTCTGCGAGACGTAACTCAGCCTCAGCCGGAGCAATTCTTCGCGACTCGCAAGGTCACATGGTTGCAGCAGTCTCTTTTGTGCTCCCTTGTTTATCACCATTACGTGCAGAAATTCAAGCTCTACTATATAGTTTGATGTTCTTCGGACGTTTACATCGGCAGCTACTGGTTGAATCTGACTGCATACGTGCAACTCAAGCTGGGGACTCCCACCTCTTGCTATTTCCAGAATTCTCTCGTCTTCATATGTTTCTCAACCTAACAGATAGTCATATTGCATTTGTCCCTAGAGAAATAAACATGGTTGCTCATCAGCTAACACAGCATGCGAGAATGTTTCCTATCTCCACTCTCTACTCTTCGGCTGAACAACTCCCTCCTACGACACGTGGTTTTTACTTCACAGATTGTACCACTTATGTTATCCGCACATCATTCCCCACACTGGACTCTCTGTGGTGTTGCCTGTATCAAAGTGATACATGCAACTTGGGCATGCACTCTTGCGCACTTTATGTTTCTCTTTCATTTTATGTCTCCCACATGGGTTGGCGCTACAAGTTTGCTGTTGCTCGCAGTCTCTCCACTACGGGCAACGATGGTATGTGCCTCATACATTACATTTGGGTAAATTGCGCATGTTTTGTCATGGATATTGATAACTTTATTTCTATTCTATGCCGAGGAATATTCACATGGATCATGGTTGCTGCTGCCTCTATACACTCTTCACGCAAGAGCTGCAAAGGATGCCACACAACGTTACCTGCTCAAGGCTGCAAATACATTTACGCAAACGCTATATTGAAGACATTGTTCTTTCATTCACAGTTCTTTGTACTCCGTCTTCGCTCCAATGATATAAATATATACGTTTTTTCCTTCACCAAGGTTTTATCCACAAGGGTAGTTTTACTTGGCAAGGTTTTAATGCAGCATATCATATATGATTGGAGGCTGACAATCTTACAAGCGTTACATTTTTGGTTTTCGTATGATTTACTCATGTACTAAGGTTTTCCTCCGCCATAAGTGAGGCTTCCAATGAATAAAATTTGCTTTAAATATATATATATATATATGTGTGTGTGTGTGTGTGTGTGTGTGTGTGTGTGTATTGACGAGGGATAAACTAAATCGCACGAGGCGTATAGTTGTTGACTAATTAACATCTCAATTTCGACTAATTATAGCTGAGAGATTCTTCACCAAGCTCTCACTCTCCAGAAACATATACCTTTGGGAGCTGCTAAAAGGTTATACCCTCAGCCATACTCCAGCAGGTCCGTAATACATGATATTGATCGCTAACTATGACCTCTAAGCAGAACTCATCAACACTACAAACAAATCACTGTGTGGACTTGCAATATCTTAGAAAACTTTGACAACGAACTTGAGAACTCCTTTTTAGATGGGGGACCGCAGAACAAGCACCAAAAACATGTTCTGACTGTTGTACTAAACACAGAGCACAAAGACAATAACATACAGGTGCTGCTTTAGTTGATTGGCGGCAAAACCAGTTTTTGCCTCCCTGTTCTTCTGGCGCGTTGTGCGAACCTAAGAGCCATGTGGTCCTCTCGTTAGCCTATGCCATGGATGTGCCATTTGAACCATTTCATTCTCTCTAAGTTGTCTTCTACTTAGTTAAGCTGTATGGAGGGAATTTTTTTTTACCACTTATAGGTAAAGGGTTGGAACCTTAACTTTCACTTACAGACCTGGGAGTTTTCCTGAAACCGCTCACTCTGGACTTCCATAACTGACTTGAGTGTCGAAGGGCTTTCCCAGAGTCAAGTTCTGAGACTTCTAACATTTGGTTGTTTTGTAGGGATTATCACTTTTAGAGCTCAAATACTTAGTCCAATTTCCAGTTTATTTACTTAAAAGTTCCAAGTGCTCATCCATTGGTCCAATTTTATTTGAAGTCCAGCCAGAAAATCGTTCGGCCTTTCTTAAAAAACGTGCCCAAGATTCGCCATTTGGTGATAGAAAGAGGGCCTTATAATTGTTGTAGTTTTTCTTATTTATGGCTGTGATTCCTCAAAGAATTATGGTGGACACATGAAGATCACAAGATAGAATTGGTAAAATGGGAGAGTCCAAAGAGCCAGCACAAGAAAGGAACAACCATCATCAGAAGCAATCACTTCATTCTCCACTAGAAGGTGATATCTTTCTGGTGATTGCATCTGGAGGACCTCCATACACCAAGGAACAACTCTAGCAGGGGAGCGCCTCCTACTAGAGAACTTTGAGTTGTTTCAGGCTGCAACTCAACAATTGAAAGAATAAAACATTAACATTTGCGTCCACTTCATCTCATCCGAGAAGGCCAGTTACAAATCCTCATACTCGTCTTGCTGACTATGTTACTAAATTTTAACATTTCTCCCATCAGGCCAAAAAATTCGCCGAAGCTGTGAGAGAAGATGACAGAGAAAGAAAACAGGTGACAGAAGAGGGATATGATGAACCAGGGTTTGAAGAGCCCCCTTCCATATCAGGCCCCATCTCGGGGAAACAAAGCAAATCATGCTCTGAAAGGCCAATGCTTAGACCTAACAGACGCCATCAGAGGGAAAACAAAACAAATCAGGCTCTGAAAGGCCTATGCTTAGACCTAGCAGACGTCTAAGTGAAGGACCATGGAATGAAGCTATGCAGCGGATTGTCATTCTACTTTCATAATATAGTGAAATAGTACTTGGGAGTCCATCTATGCAAGGAATTGACACATTCGTAGCTTCGTCAGATTTCGAAATACTTACCTTGGAGGATGTGATGTCTGACCCCTACACCTATTTCCATTTGAGATTGCAAGGAATTTGAAGAATGTGCCTGACTTTTGAGGTGCAAAACTTTTCCCATAACACTCAAGGGAAAATCTCGGATATGGTTTAAAGAATTGACTAGCGGATCTGTGCTTTCCTTAGGTCTTATTCTGTCTCCTCAAGGGCTTTCACCAAAAATTCAGCATACCTTCTATCTATTCGACAAGCTAGGAAGAACCTGTGTTGCAGTACATGAAAATACTTAACAACAAACCTCTGGAGATACATGGACAATAAGACGGTCTCTTTGTAGGTGCCTTAATTAACATGTTAAGGCATGGAAGACTTTAATGTCAACTGTCTGAAGATCCGCCAAAAACCTTGTGAGCTTGCCTGGAGAAAGATCCCTAATATGCTTGTGGGGAAGAACCAAACAGGCTGAAAAAATAGGTGGATCAACTCTTGAGCAAGAAAAGCTACATACATGGGAAAGAAGAAATACTAGTGGTGATTGATTATGTAATTAAGGTGATTGATTGTGGATTAAAGTGATTGATTGTGGTTACCAAATATACCACAACTATGTACCTATTTAGTGAGGCCGATTGGTCTAAGCAAATGTAAGAAAAGATGTTTTCTCAAACCTTGTTATACAGTTTTTTTTTAAAGCTAATATGGTATCAGAGCTAGTATTCCATCCATAATAGTGGTGAAATACAAATGCTCATCCTATACTCAAACGCAACCAAATACCTGTAACCTTTTTCCGTGGCCGACCAACCACTCCAATCTAGCACATCGCAGTCTGGGGGGCAACCAACCCTCTGACTGAGTCTCTGAACCTATCTCAAGTCCTTGAACTCCTGCAAAAATGGGCATCCAAACAGCACCCAGCAGAAAGTTCATCAAATCAGCAACTCAGTTTATCCGAAAAATTAAATGACCAGAATTATGGAATCTGGGCAAGGAGGATAAGCCTTGCTATTGACGGGAGGGGGAGACTCAGACACATCAATGCACCCCCTCCCCAGACAGAAGACCCGCAATATGAGCAATGGAGGCAGTCAAACTCCATTGTTCTCAGTTGGATCTTGGAAAATATTGAACCTGACATAGTCAACCAGTATATTGACTATCCAAACGCTTGGGAACTGTTGAAGGGGATTGAGTCCACATACAGCAGCGGTAAAGATCCACTTCAGATATACGATTTAACCATCAAGGCGAATAATTTGCGGCAAGGAACACAGTCACTTAAAAGGATTTACAGCCAATTACAGTCCGTGTAGAAAGAGATTGATCGTATGATGCCAAATCCGATGAAGTGCCCAACGGATATGACAGTATACAACCAAACCAGTCAACAAAACAGGCTGTACCAATTTTTGCAGGCCATCAATAGTGACTACGACGCAGAAAAGAGAGACATTCTCAGAACAGATCCATTACCTACCATTGAGGAAGCATACTCTCAGATCCGAAGGGAATCTCACCGTAGAGAGATACTAAAAGATGGAGGAGAGCCAACCACGGGGATTGGCAGTGGATTAGTCACTCTCTGACTAATCTTCCGACAACAGAAAGAAGGGAAATACGAAACAAACCATCCCGTTGAGGACGGATAGAACAAGGAGGACGGTCAGAACAGGGGAGAGGTGCTCCCACTACATCATCATCCCGTCAAGAGGACGAGAAAATCCATCTGAGATGCACATACTGCGGAGGCAGCAGACACACTGCAGAGGGCTGCTTCCAACTAATTGGTTATCCAGACTGGTGGCTGGATACCAGAAAAAGAGGGAAGAGAGGAGGAGGAGCCACGGAAACTCAGCAGCTACCATCGAAGGCCCCAAAGAAGGAGATGGATCAGAAGGGTTTGGAGGAATATTCATCAGCGGCTCCAAAACACTCCAAAAGAGACCTCCTTTACGGGTAAGCGAAATAAAGGAGGGCTTGGGGCAAATTTACCCCCAAGTCCCTCCACCGATGGTTATATGACTAAAAGGGGTATTTGTGGTGTTTTGCAGTCTTTGCAGGGGCAATCTTGGCAGAACTGAAACCAGCCCCTCTCTGACCCGGTATCCAGAAAATTTGACCCGGAACCAGACCAGCGAAATCACTCATACCTGGCTCCTAAATCAACCTAATATTCAAATAACCCAACCTTAATTAAACCACCCTCACATAAAAACCAACCCACAGTCCAATTGTCCGTAAAAAATCAAACCACTCGGTCCATCTGGCTTTTTGATTCCGGCGCCACTGACACTATGTCTTATGACATCCGTGACTTTCACCATCTCTCCTGACCTATAAAAAAATTTATCTGCACAGCCAATGGTGGATACTCACAAGTACAAGGGACTGGCAGTATTCACTTATCTTCGTCAATCAAACTGAACAATTGTCTCTATGTTCCTTCCCTTTCTCATAAATTAGTGTCCATCAGTCATCACACGCAAGAATTAAATTGTACCGTCTTAATTTATCCCACTTTTTGTCTCCTGCAGGATATTCGGACGGGACAGTTCATTGGGCGTAGTTCTGAACGAGAGGGCCTTTACTTTGTAGAAGAGATGGTCTAACACGGTACGGCAGCGCTCACTCATGAGACGACTGACTTGCAAGCCTGGCTGTGGCACCGCCGCCTTGGACATCCCTCCCTGGGGTATTTAAAGACATTACTTCCTCATATCTTTAATCAGCTTACGTCATTACCTTGTGATATATGTATTCTCTCAAAAAGTCATAAACAGTCCTATCCACTTAATAATACGAGAACACTTAAACAGTTTTCACTTATTCATTCAGATGTATGGGGACCATCCCCCGTCTCGAGTCCAAATTGTTTCTCGTATTTTTTGTTATTTGTTGATGATTGTACCCGGATGACCTGGGTCTATTTTCTGAAGCATAAATCCGATGTTTTCGATAAATTTGTTACCCTTTACAATATGATCAGTACACAATACCAGGCACAGATACAAGTTCTGCGAACTGAAAATGGCCGTGAATATGTGAACAAACACCTCCAGAGTTTTTGTAACAATCAAGGACTTGTTAATCAAACTACCTGTCCAGATACGCCTCAGCAAAATAGAATTGTTGAACGTAAAAACTGGATACTCCTCGAAATAACCCGATCATTGCTCCTTGAATCTCATGTACCAGCCTCATATTGGCCTGAAGTAGTGGCCGCCGCCACCTACCTAATTAATCGACTACCTACCAAAATCCTTAATAAACAGACACCATTAGCCTCACTTGCTACATATCATCCCGTCCCTTTACATCACACACAACCCCCCTGCCCCCGAATCTTTGGCAGCACAGTCTATGTACATGTTCCAAAACCTCAACGCTCCAAAGTCGACTCATGTGCAATTAAATGTGTGTTCGTAGGGTATGGAGTTAATCAAAAAGGATATCGCTGCTATGACCCAAAGACTGACGCCTGTATACCACAATGGACTGTGACTTTCTAGAATCTGAATACTACTTTCAAACCACACCTCAGACTCAGGGGGAGAATCTGTCGGATGAGTCACTCGGGTGGTTACACAAACTAGTCTTGCCAGAAGATGTTTCAACAGAGAGAGTAGGCCAAGCCACCGGACCAACTCTAAACGACAATGTAAGACCCTCTTCGACAAATCATGACCAATTATCTGCTCCAGACGAATATCCTCAGGTAAGCGCTTCTCTTGACCTACCTACTCCTGATTCTGTTTTTCCTAAACCATCTGACGAACCTTCTACTAAGCATACTAACCAAGTTGTTGAGCCCACAGAAACCAGGTACGTTCTCCCACAGAGGAAAAATAGGGGAGTACCTCCATCTAGGTATGATCCTGATTACACACCGAGGACTTCCAGATACCCGGTCAGGGGGAGCCAGAACCATCTTTCCAAGACTGCCCTGAGTTTCCAGACGTCACTATACATGGAACAGGTTCCTCAAACAGTTGCAGAATCACAGCAGCATCCGAAATGGCGGGAGGTAATGCAAGTTGAGATGGATGCTTTAGAACGAAATGGAACATGGGAGAAATGCACAGTCAGAGCTGGAAAGAAACCTGTGGGATGCTGGTGGATCTTTACTGTCAAACATAGAGCAGATGGAACAGTGGAAAGGTACAAAAAAAAGACTAGTTGCAAAAGGGTATACACAGACTTATGGTGTAGATTACTCAGAGACATTCTCTCCGGTGGCGAAAATCGACACAATTCGAGTATTATTTTCAGCAGCTGCAAACTTTGAGTGGCCACTACACCAGCTGGATGTCAAGAATGCCTTTTTACAAAAAATATCTTAAAGAGGAAGTATATATAGAACCTCCACCTGGTTTTTCTGCAACCTTCCAAAAAGGAGAAGTATGTCGGCTTCGGAAAGCCCTATATGGTTTAAAGCAGTCTCCGCGAGCCTGGTTTGGCCATTTTACTGTGGCAATGAAAAAGTGTGGATACCATTAGAGCAATGCCGACCACACACTGTTCCTAAAACAAAATCAGTCAAAGGTCACTTTTCTAGTAATATATGTGGATGATATGATTATTATTAGCAATGATAATGAGGAGACCACCACTTTAAAACAGAAGTTGTCACACGAGTTCGAGATGAAGGATTTAGGACCACATAAGTATTTTCTAGGCATCGAGGTTCTTCGGTCCAAAGCTGGGATATTCATATCACAACAAAAGTACATCCTTGATCTTCTTGCAGAAACTGGAATGATAGACTGTAAACCTGCAGATACGCCTATGATGATAAATCATGGTTTGAGGATAATTCCAGGAGTTGAACCGGTTGATAAAACTTGGTACCAACAACTGGTTGGGAAACTAATCTATCTCTCACACACACGACCTGACATATCATATTCGGTTGGCGCGGTGAGCCAGTTAATGCACTAAGCGCAGAAACATCATATGGGGGCGGCACTGAGGATTGTGAGATATCTGAAAGGGTCCCCTGGAAGAGGAGTAGTCTTCCAAAAACATGGTCACCTTGAGGTGCAGGTGTATACAGATGCAGACTGGGCTGGAAATCCCAATGATCGAAGGTCGACGTCTGGATATTTTGCTTGGTCGGAAGAAACCTGGTTACTTGGAAAAGTAAGAAACAAAAGGTGGTAGACTTATCAAGTGCTGAAGCTGAATTCCGAGGCATTTTGAAAGGACTAGCCGAGATATTGTGGATAAAAAAGTTTTTGGCAGAAATAGGGTACTACCCAAAAACAGTACCAAGACTGATGTGCGATAATAAAGCAGCAGTGCAGATTTCAGAAAACCCAATACAACACAATTGAACAAGGCACGTGGAGGTGGATCGACATTTTATAAAAGAAAAGCTTGATGGTCAAGAAGTGTGTCTACCATTCGTACGATCAGAAGACCAATTAGCTGACATTCTGACAAAGGCTGTACCAACAGGACGTTTTCTGAACATATTGGGCAAGTTAAGTATTGAGGACCCCACAACTTAACTTGAGGGGGAGTGTTGGAGATCAGTGAAAAAAGGAAACAAGAATATTTAGTGTTAAATGTGATTGAAAAATATTAGTGGTGACTCATTATGTAATTAAGATGATTGATTGTGGATTAAAGTGATTGATTGTGGTTACCAAATATACCACAACTATGTACCTATTTAGTGAGGCCGATTGGTCTAAGCAAATGTAAGAAAAGATGTTTTCTTTGTTATACAGTTTCTTTAAAGCTAATACTAGCTACAGGTCCCCCGCATATGCCACACCTAGGAGCAAAAGAAGCAACAGACTTTACTGTCACTTTCACAAAAACGTGGGGCATGATACTGAAGATTACTGTCAAAGGACTTTTGCTGGTGAAAAGGGTACATATAGACATCATGAGTGCGGCTAATGTCATGTTCTACAATTTGTCCAAGGAACTGAGAATACTAAAAGAATCCTTAGGTGCAATATCAGTCCCACTCTTTAGATTCGCAGGAAACATTGTGCAACTGCTTCGCTTAATCACTCTTATGACCATCTTAGGAGCTCTGCCAAAGAGCAGATCTCTTCTGGTGGACTTTGTGGTGGTGCGTGAAACTTCTGCATATAATATACTAATAGGCAGACCGACGTTGACTGGATTAGGAGCCGTTGTGTCATCCCTTCATGTGAGGCTGAAATTTTCAACCTCAAATAGAGTGGCTAGTATACATGGAGATATTTCAGTAGCGAAGCACGCTACTCTACCGATATAAACGAAAACTGCCCATTAACTAAGTTAGTTTAGATAAATTTCCCACCACCCCCAGACTTAGGAGAAGCTTGAAATTGAAGAGGAAATAAAGGATCACCTTAATCGAAGGAGAATAAGAGAAAGTGACAGAGTAGAGCATGGATTCCTACGCACCTCGAGAAACCACTACAAGCATTGCTTGTAAATTTTGCTATAATATTTGCTTGGATGGCATATGATATACCATACATTCCAATTGAAGTCGTTGTCCACAAATTGAATGTAAATCCTAAATTCAAGACAATCAAACACAAAAAAAAAAAAGGAACTGCGCTCCTTAAAGGTAAAAAAATCCGTAGCAGAGGAGGTGGAAAAGCTGTAGTGGCAAAGATCATCAAAGAGATAATGTATCCAATTTGGCTTTCCAAGCCATTTGTTGTTCCAAACCCTGATGGTAGCCCACGGGTCTGTATGGATTTTACAGACCTGAACAATGTTAGGTCCCTTAGAACACACTAGAAAGGGGAGTTGAATAGTGTGTTCACCAAGTATGGATATTTTCTTGGATATTTTTCGTTTTTGAATACAGCTAATACTTGCGTGTGTTCTTAAGAAGAATAAAACTATGCAAAAGAGTAAAGAACACAAGGATGTATAGAGGTTCAAGTCAAATGACTCTACTCCTCTACCTTCTTGATTTTTCACAAGAAGGATTTTGAAATGCGGATTGTTATTTCAATGAGAAAACAACAATCAAGGAAATGAAAAATCCAAACAACAAAACTAGGCTATACGCCTAGACCACAACTAAGAAATCTAACCCCTTGAAGTCTAGCCTCCAAAGATCTTCTTTGCCCTCAAAGAAATCTTGTAGGGAGTATAGTGCACCACAACACTATCAACTAACCCTTCAAGGTCTAGAAATCTCAAACAAGAAGCACCCTTGCTCCTTGACCAACACTCTACTTCACCTCTCACAATCTTTACTCACCAAGAAGAAGACTCTTCTTCTTCTTCTTACAATAATCACTCTTAATAATAAAGTAAAAATATACAAAGTTTACAACTATCTTGAGAGCTTGGGCTTTGAGAGAAAACTTGAGAGATTGAAAATATAGAAAGTTGTTGAAGAGATGGAAGAGCCCTTGTTTTTATCACCTCTGAGATTTTCTTCCCATTTGAAACCCTTGCAGAGCCAATAATGAGTTTTGGCATCTTGTGTTGGTGTGTCCTTTTCATTGGAGATCTCCTCTTGGCTTGCAGCAACATTTTTGGAGAAGTTTCAAAATAGAAGCTAAAAGAGGAAACCTGACCTCTTCAGGAATGAGAGAGGACCTGTGAAAATAACACTAAAAGAGGAGGGTACAAAGAGTCAAATGATGTTAGAAAGTAAAGCATAAGACTTTTGTAACGTTGGTCACATGAAGCGCCTAATGTGCTTAATGAACAGGCGTTCAATGTGACTTGGAGCGCTCTATGTGAAATTGAACAGGCGTTCGAAGTCACATAAAGCGTCTTATGTGGGCAATTGAAGGCGTTCGAAGTTACATGAAGCGCCTAATGTCAGCCTTCATGCTTGTTCGAACTAGTTCTGACATTTCTCAGAAAGGACTTGATGTACGTCCCCATTTTAGGGAGAAAAGTACTTTTGACTTGGTGTTATGTATGAAGCGCCTAATGTAGGCGTTCAAAGTGTACTGCCTTTTTCCCAGACACATGAAGCGCCTAATGTAGGCGTTCGAAGTGTTCGGGCATCCAGACACTTCACATGAAGCGCCTAATGTAGGCGTTTGAAGTGTACTGGATTCCATCAAGGCACATGAAGCGCCTAATGTAAGCATTCGAAGTATACTGACTTCCAACCACATCACATGAGACGCCTAATCTATCGTTCGAAGTACCAATTTGTGCAAATCATCAAAACTTAAACTTGTTCTAACAAACAAGACATGTCTAAAAGATTTCTTTCCACTCCCAAGATTGATAGGGTGATTGATTCTACAGTGGAATATTAAATCTTTGACTTCCCAGATTCTTTTAAAGGATATCATCAGATTGTGTTGTTGGAACAGGACCAAGCTAAAAGTGCATTCATCACAGAGATGGGGACTTACTGTTACACCACCATGCATTTTGTCTTTGAAAGCTCCAGTTCTACGTGTCAAATGTTGGTTAACTTCCTGTTCAAAGATCTTATTGGACATACAATATAGGATTATATTGATGACATGCTGGTGAAAACAAACACCTTGGATCAGATTATATTGATGACATGTTGGTGAAAACAAACACCTTGGATCAGTACATCGCAAACCCACATAAGGTTTTTACAATCATAAGAGACTCCAACTTGGTCTCAATCTAAATAAGTACATAATTAGGGATAGAAGTGGAAAGTTCATAGGTTAATAATATCCAAAATAGAATTCAACCTGATCCCAACAAAATACAAGCTCTGATAAACATGCAGCCCTCGAGGAACGCAAAATAGGTGCAGAGGCTTACCAGACGTATGTTGGCTTTTAACCATTTTTAATCCAAATTTGCCAATAGAGCTCTCCCTTTCTTTCAAATTTTGTAAAAAGATTATCTGTTTTATTAGGACAAGTGTCAACAAGAATTTATGGATTTGAAATAATACCTTGAGGAAATTCTAACGCTTGCAGTGCCCAACAAAATTTTATGCATGTACCTATCTACATACCACAAAGTTTTGAGTGTGGCTTCACTTCGAGAAAGAAGATGGTATGCAGCTACCAATCTACTTTGTAAACAAAGCTCCACATGGCCCAGAGGTCAGCTATTCAAACGCTAAGAATCTAGTGCTTGCCCTGGTCTGTTCAGCCTGCATGCTCAGGCCATACTTTCAGACACGTCCTGTAATTGACCTAACAGATCACCACTCAAGCAAATTGTATCAAAACTTGAGATTTCCAGATGCACTATAAGATGGGCTATCAAGCTTGTTGAGTATGAAACTAAATTCCAACCTTATATAGTAATCAAAGCTCAAGACCTTGCTGACTTCACTACGAAAGTGATTCCTGTGGTCGAAAGTATACCAGAGGAGGAGTCAGCAATAGACAATTTATGTCGACGGATCTTCGTCACAAGATAGTTACGGAGCTGGGTTGTTGCTAACCAGTCTCAAAAAGAATAATTTGAATATACCATGCACTTTGAATTTTATTCGTATATATGTTTCCGTATGATGATCGTATGTGCTGGTATACGTACGTGCTAAGGTGATGCCTAAGTGATTTGTATGAAAAGAGAATTAAAGAATTGATTTTATGTGATTTAAGGAAAATTGCATGAATAGACTTATAATTAGATCACGTAGCCCGAAAATTAGGTTAGAATTAGACTGGAAATTGAAAAAAGGGTCTGGAGAACGACGCATGTAGCACACGCGTGGTACAGGTGGCGGCACGTGAGGGCCTCACGCGGCCGTGGGTGACGCGTGCAGTCCACGCACGGCCCGTGCATGTATGCAGTGTGTGGGTTAATTTTTGGGGTTAAATGAAATTAATTGGGTTAATTTTGATTTAAATTGGACATTTAATTGAATTTGGAAGGAAAATGATTTAGAGTTAAAATTCAATTTCAGAATTTTCTGAATTGGGTCGGCTCGGTCAAGTTTTGACCCGAATTAAAGGGCCTGATCCGGGTTCAGTGACCCAGCCAGGTTGCGGGCTGGACCAAACCAGTTCTGGTCTGGTCTGCAGCGTTTTGGGTCGGGCCTAGAAAGAAAAAAAGGTTTCTGGAATTCGGGTTAGCGATCGAGTTTGACTTGATTTGCCCTGACCTCTGGTGACTGACGAGAGACTAGACCAGATTAGGTCTAGTCTGGTCTGGCGGTATTGGGTTGGGCCATAGGGGGAAGGAAAAAGAAAAGAAAAAAAAGAAGAGGGTAGCGGGCCGTGCCGCAGTATGAAAAAGAAAAATAGGAGAAGGTGACCGCGGGCCGCAAGCCTCGGGTTGAAAGCTGGGCTGGGCCGGGCCGTGGGTCTGAAAAAGAAAAAAGGCCAAAAAAATAAAATGTGGAAAAAAGAAAAAAAGAAAAATAATAATAATTGTTGTACCCATCGTGAAACTATTATGTACCCCCGATGTATATGAAGTGGCTTAATAAAAATCCTATTTCCCAATTACAATTTTTACATTCCAATTATTTTCTTTCTTTTTATAGGTCCCTTAAGAGAAATAACATCCTATAAGTAAATATCTAAATTATAAGTATGGATAATGCCTCATGGTGAAATACCATTTATACCCTCCCAACATTTTGAGAAAAAAAGAGAAGGAAAATCGGCACATGCCCTAAGAGGATCTAGAACCATCCTCTCTTAATAATCTAACTAACCCACTAAAAAGATTTTTTTTAACTAACTATCAAAAGCTTCAACCTCATTAAGTAGCCAACATCCTTGTACTTCCCTACTATGATTGTGTTTCAAGACAAGTGAAGAGTATTCCCTTCCTCCCCTTTAACATCCGGTCGGCTACCCCTTCAAGACTCCACGGATTTTTCTTCAACTCCATAACAAGAAAGCTCCATTCCATCCACTTAACTTCTCTGAAGACAATATCCAAAATACTTCAAGAGATTCAAACCCTCAAGGAGCCTCTTGGCCGAGTGAGTTCATAGAGGTACTCCAAGACCATCTCATTCAACTCTCAAGCTTCAAGCTAGGTAAGCAAGTCTCTTAACATCTCCTTTAATCCTAAATTATCAACTTGTGAAGCTCACCTTGTTCCCCATTCCTCCCCAAAAATCGTGGCATTGCATGTGCCTCTAGGTGAGGAATCTTCAAGCTCTTTGGCGGAAGAGTATTCCTTCAAGTAAACCATTCCAACACAAGTTCCATATTGGTAAGGATTCTAGACCTTTATATGTCCATTCTAACTCCCCATGAAGCTTAAATTCGGATGTTCTCCTAACCCCCATAAACCGTGAGTCTTAGGAAATAAAAGGAGGTGATATCTTCAAGCTCTCAAGAAGTGGTGATAGTTTGGTGGCTAGGTTGCAACACTAAGCTATTTTGGTAAGAAACTCTGTCTTGGATATAGTTCATTTACCTTTGGATTTGTGGCTAATGCTAACCTCCATCTTTGACTTTAAAACCGTGTACACCACGGTGAAGTAGGAGGAGATTTCAAGCTATTTGGTCCACTCTAAGCTAACAAGAATTTTGGACTCAACAAGAGGCAAGTATACTCTAGACTTTCATGATTTATTTAAAGAATAATGACTTGAATGTTTAGTTATAATAAGGTATGAACCATGGATGTTATGTGCTCTATGATGCTTGAAATAGCCAAATGTGTCAAGTCAAGTGGATTGTCTTGGGGTCTTTTGAAAAACAGCCTTAGAAGACATTTGATGGTATTAATCAGTGTTAAAATAAGGTACTAGGGTTCATAAGAATGTTGGTCTAATCACTCTTGATGAACTATGTCGAGAGCAGTGTTAAATCATGAGTTGTGGATGAGTATGATTGTGTGTGCTAGTTCGGCCTTAATAGGGTCCAATAGGGAATGGATGGTGTTTATTTTTCCTTATTTAGGAGCATGTTTAGGACCTATTCTCACAATGACTTATGGCTGGAAAATTTGGATACCAAGTGCTAAGTGAAGTCTATGTGTTCCAAGTTGTGCTATAGAGGTTAAAAGTGAAACTAGTCATGGTGTTGGTATTTGTAGGGTCCCTTGGTTTCATCACCGTGTGTATCTATAATAGTGACCTTATAATCTAAGAATAAATGTTATAGCTATGTGATTATGTGGTTAATAAATTGGATTAAAGGGTGAAGGGATAAATAATGCGTGTGATAAGAGACAAGAAGTGGTTTAAGAAAAATTCCAGAAACAGAATTGTTTAAAGTATGTGTGATGGTAGATCGATAAAAAGATTAGTTTTACACCCTTAAAAGAATCTTAAGGTGAACCTGTGCAAAACAGAATTCTGGGCGTACATGTTCTGGGAGAATGACTGTTTAACCACTTTAAATGTCTTGAATTGCCTTGAAATTTTTATGGGAGTCACTTAAAGCATTTGGTCAGATGTCTATGTAAATAAATTGGCTGAAAGAATTCAGTTGAGGGGTTAACAACTGAAGTAAAGCCGGATGAACGTTTCTGGAAATCTGTACAGAATGTTGGGTCATAATGTTTGGACTTATCCTTAATTGTTTAGACGTGTAGATGGTGTTTGGGCTTAAGAAAAATATTCCTCAGTATGTTAGCTTTATTTTCCAGGTGGTATATGTGAATAATTGACGATTTAAGGACTATGAAAATGGAATAGAGCAGGTACTACACAGCAGAAAGTTCGGCTGTGCCATGTCTTGATCGAACCCAAATTTGAAACCCTTACGCTTAGTGGATTGTCAAGAAATTTTTATGGTTAATAGCTAGGACCTTATTGTGCATGCCGTATAAAAAAGATCAGGGAATAAGTTGTCTTGGTTGCATTTTGAGCCAACGAAAATGAGTGCGATCTGCTGGAAAGTTTTTCAGCCTATGAGATTGTGCCTATGTCATGTCCTAAGGGATTTTTATGATGATTCATGCCATGACTTTCATTGCATTTCATCCCTTGTAACATGCATGACCACGTGCATTACGAATCTGACTTTCTTTAAGCTTTTCTTATGCAAGCAAGTTCCTTTCAAGTAAGCAAGTTTTCTTTATGCAAGTAAGTTTATTTATGGTCCCATGATTTTCAAAAGAAATGCCCTATGATTTCCTTGCCGGCTAAGCATGCTCATAACCTGAGCCAGACCCGGGGTTAATAGGTCTGATGACATGATATGTTCTGGACCCGTTTCGGACCCAGGGTTAATTGGTCTGATGATATGTTCTGGACCCGACCCAGGCCCGGGGTTAATTGGCCTGATGACACGTTCTGGACCCGTCCCAGACATGGGGTTAATTGGTTTGACGACATGTTCTGGACCCGCTCAGATCTGGGGTTAATTGATCTGACACTCTGTTTTCTTTTATGCTTGCTTTATGGGACCAAATGATGATTTTGCCATCACATGACATCATGCATTGCATCTTGCATATTTCATGTACACTTGCATGTTAGGACGGTTAGGTTAGGAAGTGACATGTTGATGCCAGAATGGTATTACTTAAGTATGATTAGGTTATATTTTCAGCGGATCAAGGATTAAAGGCCAGGTATAATTAATGTTGGTTCTTGGGGTTTTGCATTCATGTTATGATTATTTATTTATTTCATGATGGTTTATTGTATGCTTGCTGGGTGATTTTATCACTCATACCTTTATTTCCCCCCAGAACCCGAGACAGCCAATGTTGAGTGGATCAATGATGAACCGAGAGTGCCATACCCGTAGTCAAGAAGCCGAGAGAAGACAATGCTTAAGGACTTTTGTGCCGACATGATATTTGTACTATGGACTATGTTTGGAACTTTTGGGATTTTGGTTTTACCTCGTTTTGTTGGACCGATGTTTTGGACCTAATATTTTCGGCAAGCATGTTTATTTCAAGGTTTTAATTCTGCCTAAATTTTGCTACTCTGTTAAATGTTAACCTGGTAGTCGATGACTTAGTTATGGATTTTTACATGTTATGTATGACGCTTTGTACTCCCCGTAGTGAAGTACGGCGGGTGCACCGCATTCGAACGAGGTCCGGTGTGGGGCGCTACAGGTGGTATCAGAGCCCAGGCTCTAGATTTCGGGCAGAACGTAGAACTAAGTTATGATCTTAGAAATCTAAGTTTGATCTTAGATCTAAGTCATGATTTTAGATGAGTGATGACCTTAGACTAGACAACGTAGACCGGATTTAGGATTTAACTCAATAATTAATCCCGACCCATAGAATCCGGATCTCTATACTAAGATATGTCTTTCCTCTTCCTCATTTGAATTTTTTGAGAATTATGATCTTTAGCCAAAATAATCTGGTTTTATCCCAACATTTGTATAAATTTTTACGCTCCGTAGTGTAGATGGCTCGACCTCGTGGTAGACCTCCTAGGACTCAACCAGATGCACAGGAGCCAGTCCCCCCTCAGCCACAAGGCCCTGTTCCTCCTCCACCGGCTCAAGTCCCTCCGCCACCACCACAGGATCAGAATCCTCCTGTTCAGAATAATCCACCTCCACCACCGAAAGCACCTATTCCTCCGGTGATTCCTGATGTTAACGCCTTTCAGGCCTTTTGCCAGATGGTCACACAGATAGGTCAAGGCCTAATCTATCAGAATGCTCCCCCCAGCCACGTGAGCCAGTGAGAGATGCTCAGTATTATTTTGAGAAGCTAAAAAGGGCTAATGTACCACCATTCGAGGGAAAGACAGATCCGGACATAGCTGAGAAGTGGTTAGATGAGGTCGAGAATTGTTTTGAATTAATCCAAGCCCCTGATGAGATGAAAGCTCAAGCCGTGATGCCCTTTCTCTTAAGTGAAGCGAATCAATGATGGAAGACTAACCTGCACCCCTTGACAAGACCAATTGCTTGGGAAAGATTCTTGCAAGAATTACATAAGTTCTACATTCCTCCATCGGTGAAGTTGCAGAAGAGGCATGAGTTTGAATCATTGAAGCAAGAGCCCGGTATGACTGTTGCAGACTATGCTAATAAGTTCATTGCATTGGGAAGATTTCAGCCATCTACTATGAACGATGAAGAAACGAAAATGTTGAAATTTGAAAGAGGGTTGAGCCCAAGGATCAGAACATGGTTGGTAAATGCAAATCCTAGAAACTTTGGAGCTCTTTTGGATGCCTGTTACAGGATCGAGAGAGATATCATCCGTCGAGACGATGTGGGACAGAAAAGGGAAAGGCAAGCGACTGGAAATGAGAAGTTCAGGAAGGTAGCCAAGAAGAATTTCAGAGGATCTGTTCGTCACGGGAGACCACAGGGTCAGAATCAGCACCAGCCGCAGCGCCAGCCGCAGCATCAAGTTAATCAGCAAAAGAATCAAGCTCCACCCCATCAGCCAGCTATACCAGTGTGCCCTCAGTGCTAGAAGAGACATATGGGCGAGTGTCGATGGAAGACTAGACAGTGTTTTGGATGCGGTAAGGATGGCCACCTGATTAGAGATTGCCCAGACAGAGGAGTCCAGCAGCAGCAACAGCCAAGGAACCAACGACCGCGTGCAAATGCAAGGTTGCACGTCATGACAGATGCAGATGTTGAAGAGACGGTAGACGTAGTGACTGGTATGATTTAAAGTTTATGCCTTAAATATGTTTTGCTTACGCATGCCTATGCTGTTACTTAGTTAAATATGCATGATTCATGAGATATCTTAATAGTAGCATACCTGCGAATGTATTGTTCGACAGTGGTGCCAGCCACTCATTTATCTCCAGAAAGTTTGCTAAGAATATGGATCATAACCCAGTCCGGTTAGAATCACCCTATAAAGTACAAGCAGCCGGCGATCAGGTGCTTGTCTCTCATCATATCTTTAGAAATTGCAGCTTGAGTTTGATGATCAGCGGTTTGAAGCCGATTTAATCCCCTATCCATGAGTGATTTTGATGTAATTCTTGGAATGGATTGGCTCTCGAAGAACCATGCTCACATTGATTGCCAGAGTAGGCAAGTTATAATCAAGGACCCAGCTCGAGATGAAGTATCATTCCAAGGAGGAGCCAAGTTGAAGAAATCATCCAAGAAGGTCTATGTTAATACGGCCCGTGCCAATCGAACATTGAAGAAAGGCCATGAAGGATTCTTAGTTTATATCCTAAGTGCTGAGCAAGTGAGTCCCACCCTTGCTCAAGTTCCTGTTGTTAACGAATACCCCAATGTTTTCCCAGATGAATTACCCGGGTTGCCTCCCGACCGCGAAATTACTTTCGAAATAAATCTTGTTCCAGGAGCAGAACCCATATCAAAAGCACCCTATCGGATGGCGCCTGCGGAGCTGAAAGGACTGAAGGAGCAGTTGCATGAATTATTAGAGAAAAAGCTTATTTGCCCCAGCGTTTCGCCTTGGGGCCCATGTGCTATTTGTAAAGAAGAAAGATGGAAACATGCGTTTATGCATCGATTACCGGGAACTTAACAAAATCACCATAATGAATAAGTACCCACTGCCCCGGATCGACGATCTATTCAATCAGCTCAGGAGATCTCGAGTTTTCAGTAAGATAGACCTACGATCTGGGTATTTGCAGTTGAAGATTAAGGCTGAAGATATTCCTAAGGCTGCTTTCAGAACACGCTATGGACACTACGAATTCCTTGTCATGCCATTCGGATTGACCAACGCTCCTGCTGCTTTTATGGACCTCATGAATCGAGTTTTTCAGGATCAGTTAGACAAGTTCGTAGTGGTCTTCATAGATGACATTTTGATCTATTCACCGGACGAAAAAACCCATGCAACCCATTTGAGGACGGTTTTGAAAATTTTAAGAGAAAGACGCTTATATGCGAAATTTAGCAAATGCGAGTTTTGGCTGCATAGTGTATCATTTCTTGGCCATGTCATATCGGAAGATGGAATTTCTTTGGATCCAAAGAAAATTGAGGCCGTTACGGAGTGGCCCAGACCAACTAATGTTATAGAATTGAGAAGCTTCCTTGGACTGGCAGGGTATTATCGAAAGTTTGTTGAAGGATTCTCAAGGATAGCTGTTCCTCTCACCAGATTGACAAAGAAGAAAACAAATTTTGAGTGGAACGCTGATTGTGAAAGGAGCTTTTCAGAGTTAAAAGCAAAGTTGACATCCGCTTCTGTTTTGGCTCAGCCCATTCCTGTCGAAAAATATGTTGTGTATAGTGATGCCTCAAAGAACGGTCTTGGATGTGTTCTTATGCAGAAGGATAAAGTAATAGCCTATGCATCACGACAGTTGAAGCCATTTGAGCAAAACTGTAGCGCCCCGCTCCCGAGCCCTACATCGGGAACAGTGCACCCGCCGTATCTCGCTAAGGAGAATACAAGGCGTCGATCAATCTCTTACACGTCATAAATGGCGTAGAAATTTTTCTCGCGGAAACGTAAATCATAACTTAAATTAAACTCCAATAATAGTCATTACATTAATGAATAAAAATTCTGATAATAAAAGCAATAAAGAAGTCAGTTAAAATCCCCAAAAGATAACTACAAAAAATCAGCTGCAGAGTTTCCCTCGTATCCTAGCCGCAGCTATCAACCAGCCCACTCAGCTATGTCCGTCCCGTCCTCAACAAAGATGTGCTCGTAGTCCTCATCCGGCTCACCTGGGAAGTAGGGGTGAGTGACAGAAATCACCCAGTAGATGTCCGCCTCAAACAAATATAAAACGTACATACCGAAATGATATAGCCACATAGCACATAAACATGATATAACATATAGCACATACATATAAGATAACATGCATAAGATAAAGTAAATGCGGTAAGTAAAGCACTCCATAAAAATGCGCAAGTACGTGATGCATGCTCAATTAACGTGTCACACACAACAAGAATCATGTCATGCAATATGCCCTAGACCTATATGCAATGCATGATCCCAGGATTGACTGGATGCCTGTAGCCCGTACACTACAATCTACCCCGTGGCCCGTACACCACGATCCACCTTAACCGATGCCCATGGCCCGTACACCATGATCCACCATGACCGAGTAACCATGGCCCGTACACCATGATCCACTCCACTCGAGCGTCTGAGACCCGTACATCTCAACCCACTCCAAATGCACGTGCCATGGATGCAACAACAAAATCGTCTGGGGCCAGTACGCCCATCCTCACCGTCTCCGGCACTCAATATTTGGCTTCGTAAATTTTTCGAATATTGGAAAGTTGTTATTTAGCATCCTCCTATTTTTTTTCCTTAGCTTGTATTAATTTACTAGAATTTTCTACTAATTTCTCCTATGTTTCCATTACTTACTTCTATCTATTATTATTAATTTTTAATTACTTAAATTTACCAAACTTCAAAAATTAAGTGAAAATAATTTAATTTTAACCTTTTATATTTCTTGAATTTATTTGAATTCTTATTGATATTTAATTATATTTTCCTGGCCTGATCCGCCAGACCCGATACATTTTTTTTGAGAGATTAATGGGCCGCCTTCGGTCCGACCCGCTGGCCAGTCGACCCGGTCCGTTGGCTGGCCTATTCTCTGTCTTACTTTAATTAATTATTTATTTATTTAATGGCTGCTCCACCAGTGACAACCCGCGCTGTGATTTGTTTTTCGATCCCAACCCCTATTTTCTCCTATTTCCAGTCTATAGGAACCTATTCTAAGGCCAAAACACAATTTTTTTAAAAGCTCCTAATGTAAAAGTTTCCCTTTTTCCCTCAATTCTTTAAGGGTGTTTTGTTTTCGATTCAATCATACCACCAATTTCACACACATACACGCACATAGCAGTCATAAACAATATATCTCATGCTTTCCAACATATACAAAATTTACAACTTAAACAAATATAAACAACGAAACAAATTTACAACTTAAACAAATATAAACAACGAAACAAATTTACAACTTAAACAAATAAAACAACGAAGCACATTAGTATATCATCAAAGCATGCATGAATCATACCCGTTTGAGGGGAATAGGCACCTACCTTTTTGACGAATTTACTTCCTTTTCCTCTAGGCTCGAATCTAAACAATTGTAGTATAAACATCAATACCTAATAATAAAGGTTAATTTGACTTACTTAAAATAATTAATTCATAGCTTCCTAATAAATTTTTTTTATTTGTCATACCGACATATATACTTTATATTATATTTCCAGCAAATTATACACCACTACCTTGCTTTATAATAATCACATTAACCATTTTTGTTTTTACCAACACTAATCAAATTTCTTCCAAAAGTCATCATTTATATATATGCACACATAACTTTCATATTTTCCATAACCTTTAAAATTATATAATTGTACCACATCAATTAATGGAGACCCAAATCCCTTTAGTGCAGGGTATCATTTTTTTTTCTTTAGTATATGCATGTAAGTAAAAAAAAAAGAACAAAAGACTCAACAGTAGAACTTTGTTTAACAATTTAGATACCACCCGAAGTGTGCATGTGAACCTCTTTAGCAAATTTGAACAAAACTTTATTCTGCCAGCATTTTTCTTAAATTTCACATACGTGTACCACATCTGCAAGTGAGTGGTATTTATCAAAACATGCCTCAATAGTTTTTTTCCCTTTTAATTGTCTAGAAAAATCCCACATCGGTTTCAAGGGGAAATTCACAAAGAATTCACACATTTGAGAATCTGCGATAATCTCTTCCAATATGGCTATACTCATATTTACACTTTTATATATTATTTTATATTAATCACATGGCTTTCAATCATATATAAATACACGGCGCACACATTTGTAGGGAACAATCTATCCAAACACATATACAAATGCATGATCCGCAGTTTATACCAAAATAACATATAGATTTTTTTCGCAAATCATAGCAAGTATAGGAGATTACTTACATCGATTTCCATACTATAGCGTACGATTGGAATTGGGGGTTGGTGTTTGGACAAGAATCTCTTCCTTCCTTCCCTAAGTGCCTCGGCTGGATATTGGCTTGTGGGAGGCAAAGACTTCTTCTTTTTCTTTTTTTTCCGCTGTTGGCGGCAAGAAATGACAGCATGGCTGCCAAGGTTTTCTTGAAAATTGTTGCTGCCGTGATTGCTGGGTTGGGTGGGATGCAACTGCCGTTTGTTATTGAAGAAATAAGGGTGGTGATTTGTGTTGTATATGTGCATAGATATAGATGTATGCTAGGGTTTAGGTTATCTTATTTTAGTACGATTAGGATTAGTTTAAATTCAAACTCCATCTATCTACTTCATAATCATATTAGGATTTTAAGTTTTGAACTTATCTGTTTTACTACCTAATCATATTAGGATTTTAGTTTTTAAAGTTATCTATTTTATTTTATTTTATTTTTTCTTCTTTTTGCCGTGTGTAGCATCTATATATATATATATAATATATGTTTTGTTTTAAGTTTAATGTGTGTGCATGTGTAATGCATGCATGCAATATATGTAAAAAAACGACGGGGCATAACATTCCTCCCCCCTTACATTAAGTTTCGTCCTCGAAACTTGCGTATGACGTATGACTTAGTACGGTTCTAGTTAATCATTTACTTAGATAAGACTGTACTAAACCCCCATGGTGTATTGTGATACGTTAACCGTTTCACTTCTTGATCACAGGCTAGGGCATTGAAATTTAATCATTGTACCCAACAAGGAAGTTTCTAAGTCTATATGCTTTGCTTATATAAAATTGTAGCCTATTCTAGAATCAATCTTAGGGACATAGTTACCATACTAAGGGTTTTGTAACTCAATCGTCGGTTTATAATGTATTTCTATATTGGGTCATCAGCCGCCCTCTAAAATCAGTTCTTAGGTGTACTATAATCTTTAACTTAAATTTTTTTCCTAAGTCACCCCTTAACGTCAATGAAAAAAATCCACCTAATACCGTTTCTTATAAATCTTTTAACTTAAGTTGTCCAATACTAGCATGACGCACCAATATTGATTGACCTAGGGCATTCTAATCCACCATGCTTCCGCGCGCCACACTGATCCACCGTACTCCTTACTTTGTCATTTCAACCGCTAATTCTAATTTAGTTATATCTCACCTGAAAAGAACACACTTCTTGTTCATGCTTACTATATTTCAATACAAGCCTACTCGTTACATTAGTACTTAAGTGTTCCTATGGATCAACACTTAATAGTTTGTTGTTCCATTGTACTTATTTTAGTAATGCTCACTTATCACTATCAATCAATATCACTAATGGGACTAATATCTTCGGCTTAATTGATATTCTAAAATTCAACAGCTTAATCATAACTATAGATGCATTTGTATGGTATTCTTTGCTAAACTCTACTGATCATAACGCTAATAAATCGTTACTTAGTTATCATCATTTTACTAAAAATCATTTCTTAAGAACTACGATCCCAACTTAGACCTAGTCACAATCCGACACTACTGTCGAGGTAAAGGCGTGAACCCGCTTCATTTAACATAATGGAACCGGATTTGCAGGGGTCGGATCTAAGGATATACAAATGGTTACAATCAGCACTTAGATAATACAAATAATTCATAGTCGTATGGAGTGCCCTAGGTATACATAGGCGTATCCCTTATCCGATCATTACTTAGGCCTAACGTCATGACTTATTTCTAGAATCGATATTCGGTATCACCATTCCTTACGTCTAAAATCATTACCTATTTCTAGTTTCAATGCTTAGAATTAATCACAGCTTACGACTAAGATCAATGCTTATGTTCAAATCATCATCTGATGTTCAGATCGCCATTTATGTCTAAGATCACTTCTTATTTACAAACCATACTTAGCATATAATCATCGTTTAGGACTAAAATCAATGCTTAAGTCAAAGATCAACTCTTAATCCAGATCGTCGCTTATGTATAAAGTCGTGACTTACAGGTAGAATCATCAGTTAGTTCCTAAGGTCACGTTTTATTTACAACAACATGCCAAATATATAATCATTGCTTACGACTAAAACTCGATACTTATGCCTAAGATCGTGGTTTAAGAGCAAAATCGTAACTAAATTTTCTAAGATCATAACCTAAATTTATGCTTCCGCCGTGGATCTAGAGCCATGCTCTGAAAGATCGCACAGTCGAACACGTAGTACTTCTTCAACTCATTCCGAAATTAGATCCATGTGATCGGCGATGTCAGTTGGCTGCGCCATCACTCCTCCGCATCTCCTTGTCGAAGAATCTCAGGTCTGAATGCGATGGTGGTGGAGGCGGTGCATGCTAGTTCAGCAGCTGGTGCTACTGTGCTAAGGTGTTGGTCATGGTGATTATGGCATCTTCGAGTGCTTGGGGATGATCTCCTGATTCTGGTGGTTCTCACTACGTTCCCAGCTGGCTCACGTCGTGTGGGCATTTCCTGTTATCCAAGTTCATGAGAAGAAATAAAATTAGTCAATAATAAGTTGAAAGGTTGAACACCGATAAATCGATAGTTAGACAAGGAAAGCTCACCATCGGCACACACATCCCATAACCTAATCATAACCTAGGTCTCAGATCATATCTTAAGTCTACTTTATTTATTAGGGGTAAAATTGAAATTTTATAAAAGATCATAACTTATGTCTAAGTGATCTAATTAAACCTGCGTTTCCGAGGCGGATCTGAAGCCTGGTCTCTGATACCACCTGTAGCGCCCCGCTCCCGAGCCCTACATCGGGAACAGTGCACCCGCCGTATCTCGCTAAGGAGAATACAAGGCGTCGATCAATCTCTTACACGTCATAAATGGCGCAGAAATTTTTCTCGCGGAAATTTAAATCATAACTTAAATTAAACTCCAATAATAGTCATTACATTAATGAATAAAAATTCTGATAATAAAAGCAATAAAGAAGTCTGTGAAAATCCCCAAAAGATAACTACGAAAAATCAGCTGCAGAGTTCCCCTCGTATCCTAGCTGCAGCTATCAACCAGTCCACTCAGCTATGTCCGTCCCGTCCTCAACAAAGATGTGCTCTCATCCGGCTCACCTGGGAAGTAGGGGTGAGTGACAGAAATCACCCAGTAGATGCCCGCCTCAAACAAATACAAAACGTACATACCGAAATGATATAGCCACATAACACATAAAAATGATATAACATATAGCACATACATATAAGATAACATGCATAAGATAAAGTAAATGCGGTAAGTAAAGCACTCCACACAAAAACGCGCAAGTACGTGATGCATGCTCAATTAACGTGTCACACGCAACAAGAATCATGTCATGCAATATGCCCTAGACCTATATGCAATGCATGATCCTGGGATTGACTGGATGCCTGTAGCCCGTACACTACAATCCACCCTAACCGATGCCCGTGGTCCGTACACCACGATCCACCTTAACCGATGCCCATGGCCCGTACACCATGATCCACCATGACTGAGTACCCATGGCCCATACACCATGATCCACTGCACTCGAGCGTCTGAGACCCGTACATCTCAACCCACTCCAAATGCAATGCACGTGCCATGGATGCAACAACAAAATCGCCTGGGGCCCGTACGCCCATCCTCACCGTCTCCGGTACTCAATATTTGGCTTCATAAATTTTTCGAATATTGGAAAGTTGTTATTTAGCATCCCCCTATTTTTTTTCCTTAGCTTGTATTAATTTACTTGAATTTTCTACTAATTTCTCCTATGTTTCCATTACTTACTTCTGTCTATTATTATTAATTTTTAATTACTTAAATTTACCAAACTTCAAAAATTAAGTGAAAATAATTTAATTTTAACCTTTTATATTTCTTGAATTTATTTGAATTCTTATTGATATTTAATTATATTTTCCTGGCCTGATCCGCCAGACCCGATACATTTTTTTTGAGAGATTAATGGGCCGCCTTCAGTCCGACCCGCTGGCCAGTCGACCCGGTCCGTTGGCTGGCCTATTCTCCGTCTTACTTTAATTAATTATTTATTTATTTAATGGCTGCTCCACCAGTGACAACCCGCGCTGTGATTTGTTTTTCGACCCCAACCCTCATTTTCTCCTATTTCCAGTCTATAGGAACCTATTCTAAGGCCAAAACACAATTTTTTTTAAAAGCTCCTAATGTAAAAGTTTCCCTTTTTTCCCCAATTCTTTAAGGGTGTTTTGTTTTCGATTCAATCATACCACCAATTTCACACACATACACGCACATAGCAGTCATAAACAATATATCTCATGCTTTCCAACATATACAAAATTTACAACTTAAACAAATATAAACAACGAAACAAATTTACAACTTAAACAAATAAAACAACGAAGCACATTAGTATATCATCAAAGCATGCATGAATCATACCCGTTTGAGGGGGAATAGGCACCTACCTTTTTGACGAATTTACTTCCTTCTCCTCTAGGCTCGAATCTAAACAATTGTAGTATAAACATCAATACCTAATAATAAAGGTTAATTTGACTTACTTAAAATAATTAATTCATAGCTTCCTAATAATTTTTTTTTTATTTGTCATACCGACATATATACTTTATATTATATTTCCAGCAAATTATACACCACTACCTTCCTTTATAATAATCACATTAACCATTTTTGTTTTTACCAACACTAATCAAATTTCTTCCAAAAGTCATCATTTATATATATGCACACATAACTTTCATATTTTCCATAACCTTTAAAATTATATAATTGTACCACATCAATTAATGGAGACCCAAATCCCTTTAGTGCAGGGTATCATTTTTTTTCTTTAGTATATGCATGTAAGTAAAAGAAAAAAGAACAAAAGACTCAACAGTAGAACTTTGTTTAACAATTTAGATACCACCCGAAGTGTGCATGTGAACCTTTTTAGCAAATTTGAACAAAACTTTATTCGGCCAGCATTTTTCTTAAATTTCACATACGTGTACCACATCTGCAAGTGAGTGGTATTTATCAAAACATGCCTCAACAGTTTTTTCCCCTTTTTATTGTCTAGCAAAATCCCACATCGGTTTCAAGGGGAAATTCACAAAGAATTCACACATTTGAGAATCTGCGATAATCTCTTCCAATATGGCTATACTCATATTTACACTTTTATATATTATTTTATATTAATCACATGGCTTTCAATCATATATAAATACACGGCGCACACATTTGTAGGGAACAATCTATCCAAACACATATACAAATGCATGATCCGCATTTTATACCAAAATAACGTATAGATTTTTTTCGCAAATCATAGCAAGTATAGGAGATTACTTACATCGATTGCCATACTATACCGTACGATTGGAATTGGGGGTTGGTGTTTGGACAAGAATCTCTTCCTTCCTTCCCTAAGTGCCTCGGCTGGATATTGGCTTGTGGGAGGCAAAGGCTTCTTCTTTTTCTTTTTTTTTCCGCTGTTGGCGGCAAGAAATGGCAGCATGGCTGCCAAGGTTTTCTTGAAAATTGTTGCTGCCGTGATTGCTGGGGTTGAGGGATGCAACTGCCGTTTGTTATTGAAGAAATAAGGGTGGTGATTTGTGTTGTATATGTGCATAGATATAGATGTATGCTAGGGTTTAGGCTATCTTATTTTAGTGCGATTAGGATTAGTTTAAATTCAAACTCCATCTATCTACTTCATAATCATATTAGGATTTTAAGTTTTGAACTTATCTATTTTACTACCTAATCATATTGGGATTTTAGTTTTTAAAGTTATCTATTTTATTTTATTTTCTTTTTTTTCTTTTTGCCGTGTGTAGCATATATATATATATATATATATATATATATATATATATAAAATATATGTTTTGTTTTAAGTTTAACGTGTGTGCATGTGTAATGCATGCATGCAATATATGTAAAAAAACGTCGGGGCATAACAAAAACTACCCCATTCATGATCTTGAGCTTGCAGCAGTGGTATTTTCTTTAAAGATATGGAGGCATTACTTGTATGGTGAGAAATGTGAGATCTTTACAGATCACAAAAGCCTAAAGTATCTCTTTACCCAGAAAGAACTAAATATGCGATAGCGCAGATGGCTTGAGTTGATTAAAGATTATGACCTCTCAATTCAATATCACCCTGAAAATCTAATAAAGTTGCTGATGCATTGAGTCGTAAGACAAGCCACCCACGTCAACCACCTCTTCAGCGGGACATGGAAGAATTTGGCCTTGAAGAAGTTGATTCTGTGGATGAAGTTCTCGCCAGATTGGTTCTCATCCCTTCATTAATTGACAGGATCAAGGAAGCTCAAAGAAACGATGAAGCATTAAGGAAGATCAAGGATAGTATGAAGTATAAGCCATTGAATGATTTCGAAGTTCGCAGTGATGTTAGCTTATGGTTTAGAGGACGGTTATGTGTACTTGAGGATAATAAGATTAGGGATGAAGTCTTGATGGAAGCTCATAACTCGCGCTTATCTATTCACCCTGGAGCTAACAAGATGTATCAGGACCTCAAGCAAAAGTTTTGGTGGCACAGTATGAAGAACCGAATAGCTGAATTTGTTAAGCGATGCATTGTTTGTCAAAGGATAAAAGCTGAGCACTAAAGACCCGCCGGGTTATTACAACCTCTAGAAGTTCCCGAATAGAAAAGGGATCACGTCACCATGGACTTCATGACTGATCTACCGAGAACAAAGTATAGAAACGATGCTATATGGGTCGTTGTGGACCGTCTGACCAAGTCCGCTCATTTCATGGCCATGTCGATTAAAGCAACTGTGGAGAAGTTAGCTTCTATGTATATTGATCAGATTGTATGCTTGCATGGTGTTCCCATAAGCATTGTTTGTGATCGTGACCCCCGTTTTACCTCTAGATTTTGGACAGCCTTTCAAAAGGCAATAGGCATTGAGATCAGGATGAGTTCTGCTTTCCATCCTTAGACGATGGTCAATCAGAAAGGACGATCCAAACGCTTGAAGACATGCTTCGTACTTGCATTCTTGACTTTGGAGGAAGCTGGGATAAGAGTCTTAAGTTGGTTGAGTTTTCCTAGAATAACAGCTTCCATAGATCTATTGGGATGGCACCTATGAAGCTTTGTATGGGAGGAAATGTCGGTCCCCGCTCTATTGGGACAAAATTGGAGACAAGATATATACGGGACACGACCTTGTAGAGCAAACTCGAGAAAAGGTAAAGATTGTTAAGCAAAGATTGAAAGCGGCACAAGATAGGAGTAAGATTTGGGCTGATGAAAGACGTAGACCCTTAGAATTTCAAGAAAGAGAAAAAGCTTTTTTAAAGGTCTCTCCATCTAAGGGAGTTAAGAGATTTAGAATAAAAGGGAAATTGAGCCCAAGATTTATTGGACCATATGAAATTCTGGATAGAGTTGGTGAAATTGCGTATCGATTGGCGTTGCCCCCATCACTGTCCCAGTTGCATGATGTATTCCACGTCTCCCAACTTTGTCGGTATGTTTATGATCCAAGCCACATTCTTGAAGATCAGCAGCTGAAGATTGAAGAAGATACATCTTATATAGAGGAGCCCTTAAAGATCATTGATTAGAAAAAGAAAAAGTTGAGGAAGAGATCCATATCTATGGTGAAAGCCCAGTGGAAATACCATTCGGGAGATGAAGCCACTTGGGAGACTGAGGAAGGCATGAGGAATCAATACCCACATCTTTTTTGCTAGTTCTTTTAAGTTTCGAGGACGAAACTTATGTTAAGGGGGGGGGGAGAGGATGTTGTACCCATCGTGAAACTATTATGTACCCCCGATGTATATGAAGTGGCTTAATAAAAATCCTATTTCCCAATTACAATTTTTATATTCCAATTATTTTCTTTCTTTTTATAGGTCCCTTAAGAGAAATAACATCCTATAAGTAAATATCTAAATTATAAGTATGGATAATGCCTCATGGTGAAATACCATTTATACCCTCCCAACATTTCGAGAAAAAAAAGAGAAGGAAAATCGTCACATGCCCTAAGAGGATCTAGAACCATCCTCTCTTAATAACCTAACTAACCCACTAAAAAGATTTTTTTAACTAACTCTCAAAAGCTTCAACCTCATTAAGTAGCCAACATCCATTTACTTCCCTACTATGATTGTGTTTCAAGACAAGTGAAGAGACTTCCCTTCCTCCCCTTTAAACTCCGGCCGGCTACCCCTTGAAGACTCCATGGATTTTCCTTCAACTCCATAACAAGAAAGCTCCATTCCATCCACTTAACTCCTCTCAAGACAATATCCAAAATACTTCAAGAGATTCGAACCCTCAAGGAGCCTCTTGGCCGAGTGAGTTCATAGAGATACTCCAAGACCATTTCATTCAACTCTCAAGCTTCAAGCTAGGTAAGCAAGTCTCTTAACATCTCCTTTAATCCTAAATTATCAACTTGTGAAGCTCACCTTGTTCCCCATTCCTCCCGAAAAACCATGGCATTGCATGTGCCTTTAGGTGAGGAATCTTCAAGCTCCTTGGCGGAAGAGTCCTTCAAGTAAACCATTCCAACACAAGTTCCATATTGGTAATGATTCTAGACCTTTATATGTCCATTCTAACTTCCCATGAAGCTTAAATTCGGATGTTCCCCTAACCCCCATAAACCGTGAGCCTTAGGAAATAAAAGCAGGTGATATCTTCAAGCTCTCAAGAAGTGGTGATAGTTTAGTGGGTAGGTTGCAACACTAAGCTATTTTGGTAAGAAAATCTATCTTGGATATAGTTCATTTACCTTTGGATTTGTGGCTAATGGTAACCTCCATCTTTGACTTCAAAATCGTGTACACCACGGTGAAGTAGGAGGAGATTTCAAGCTATTTGGTCCACTCTAAGCTAACAAGAATTTTGGACTCAACAAGAGGCAAGTATACTCTGGACTTTCATGATTTATTTGTGGAATGACTTGAATGTCTAGTTATAATAAGGTATGAACCATGTATGTTATGTGCTCTATGATGCTTGAAATAGCCAAATGTGTCAAGTCAAGTGGATTGTCTTGGGGTCTTTTGAAAAAAGCCTTGGAAGACTTTGAAGGTATTAATGGGTGTCAAAATAAGGTACTAGGGTTCATAAGAATGTTGGTCTAATCACCCTTGATGAACTATGTCGAGAATAGTGTTAAATCATGAGTTGTGGATGAGTATGATTGTGTGTGCTAGTTCGGCCTTAATAGGGTCCAATAGGAAATGGATGATGTTTATTTTTCCTTATTTAGGAGCATGTTTAGGACCTTTTCTCATAATGATTTATGGCAGGAAAATTTGGATACCAAGTGCTAAGTGAAGTCTATGTGTTCCAAGTTGTGCTATAGAGGTCAAAAGTGAAACTAGTCATGGTGTTGGTATTTGTGGGGTCGCTTAGTTTCGTCACCGTGTGTATCTATAATAGTGAACTTATAATATAAGAATAAATGTTATGGCTATGTGATTATGTGGTTAATAAGTTGGATTAAAGGGTGAAAGGATAAATAATGTGTGTGATAAGAGACAAGGAGTGGTTTAAGAAAAATTCCAGAAACAGAACTGTTTTGAGTGTCATAATGATTGGCCTTGAAATGATCCTTGTGATTGTGCCAATAACCTCAAATTTGGTTTGCTGGTAGTTCATTATGTATATTAAGTATGTGTGGTGGTAGATTGATAAAAAGATTAGTTTTACACCCTTAAAAGAATCTTGAGGTGAACCTGTGCAAAACAGAATTATGGGCATACATGTTCTGGGAGAATGACGTCTTGGATTCCTTGAAATTTTTATGGGAGTCACTTAAAGCATTTGGTCAGATGTCTATGTAAAGAAATTGGCTAAAAGCATTCATTTGAGGGGTTAACAACTGAAGTTAAGCCGGATGAACGTTTCTGGAAATCTGGACAGAATGTTGGGTCATAATGTTTGGACTTATCCTTAATTGTTTAGACGTGTAGATGGTGTTTGGGCTTAAGAAAATTATTTCCCAGTATGTTAGCTTTATTTTGTAGGTGGGATATGTGAATAATTGACGATTTAAGGACCATGAAAATGGAATAGAGCAGGTACTACAAAGCAAAAAGTTCGGCTGTGCCATGTCTTGATGGAACCCGAATTTGAACCCCTTACTCTCAGTGGATTGTCACAAAATTTTTATGGTTAGTAGCTAGGACCTTAATGTGCATGCCGTATAAAAAATATCAGGGAATAAGTTGTCTTGGTTGCATTTTGAGCCAAGGAAAATGAGTGCGATCTGCTGGAAAGTTTTTCAGCCTATGGGATTGTGCCTATGTCATGTCCTAAGGGATTTTTAAGATGATTCATGCCATGACTTTCATTGCATTTCATCCCTTGTAACATGCATGACCACGTGCATTACGAATCTGACTTTCTTTAAGCTTTTCTTATGCAAGCAAGTTCCTTTCAAGTAAGCAAGTTTTCTTTATGCAAGTAAGTTTATTTATGGTCCTATGATTTTCAAAAGAAATGCCCTATGATTTCCTTGCCGGCTAAGCATGCTCATAACCCGAGCCAGACCCGGGGTTAATAGGTCTGATGACATGATATGTTCTGGACCTGTTCCGGACCCGGAGTTAATTGGTCTGATGATATGTTGTGGACCCGACCCAGGCCCGGGGTTAATTGACCTGATGACACGTTCTAGACCGTCCTAGACCCGGGGTTAATTGGTCTGACGATATGTTCTGGGCTCGCTTATATCCGGAGTTAATTGATCTGACACTCTGTTTTCTTTTATGCTTGCTTTATGGGACCAAATGATGATTTTTCCATGACATGACATCATGCATTGCATCTTGCATATTTCATGTACGCTTTGCATGTTAGGACGGTTAGGTTAGGAAGTGACATGTTGATGTCAGAATGGTATTACTTAAGAATGACTAGGTTATATTTTCAGCGGATCAAGGATTAAAGACCAGGTATAACTAATGTTGGTTCTTGGGGTTTTGCGTTCATGTTATAATTCTTTATTTATTTCATGATGGTTTATTGCATGTTTTCTGGGTGATTTTATCACTCATACCTTTATTTTCCCCCAGAGCCCAAGACAACCAATGTTGAGTGGATCAATGATGAACCGAGAGTGCCATACCTGTAGTCAAGAAGCCGAGAGAAAACGATGCCTAAGGACTTTTGTGCCGACATGATATTTGTACTATGGACTATGTTTGGAACTTTTAGGATATCGGTTTTACCTCGTTTTGTTGGACCAATGTTTTGGACCTAATATTTTCGGCAAGCATGTTTATTTTGAAGTTTTAATTCTGTCTAAATTTTGCTATGCCATTAAAAGTTAACATGGTAGTCCATGACTTAGTTATGGATTTTTACATATTATGCATGACGCTTTGTACTCTCCATAGTGAAGTATGGCAGATGCACCGCATTCGGACGAGGCCTGGTGCGGGGCCCTACAATAATACAGTATAAAAATTGTTTAATTAATTAGCAAGTCAGTAAGATAAAAAAATTAATTAAAATTTACAGTAATCCGAAAATTTGAAAAAGAAAAATAATAATAGTAAACAAACAAATAAATAAATAATAATAATAATAATAATAATAAAGATAAAATAAAAAATAGAAAAGCATTTGTAAATTTAGGAAAGATAAAATAAAGTGTGAAAACATAAAATAAAGTCTAGAAAGATTAAATATGATAGAAGATAAAATACAGTAATGATCCCCCCTCCCCGCGCAATATAGGGTAACTACGGAATATAAGTAATACGCAATATAGAAAGGAGCATGCAACATAGGAGAGAAAAAGAAGGGTGTGAATCTGTGCATCATTCATGACACGTGCGTTGCATTGCATCCCTTCGGGGCGTGTGACTCTACGATACAGATGCTTGTGATCCTTTTAGAACGAGTGACTCCATGAAATGGAGCATGTGATAGGACCCTGGACATGCATAGCATATCATGGATAGAAAGAGCACGACGTGTGGTATGATGTGGCTGTGTGTGTGACACGATAGTGAGAAGGAGCATGCATCATGAAGTTGCGCATTGCATGGGGATATGTGATATATTATATTTGTTTATCTTATGCTGTGGTTGTATTAAGTTATGGGAAATCTTACTTGGCAAACCAGATCGGGTATGTGTTGTTTTCTTTATGTATTTGAATATGTTTTGTAAGTATGAGTCTTTCCTGGGTAAAAGACGGGTAACCTACAGGTGATTCCAAATCACTCATCCTTACTATTCCTTCCACAGGTGAGCCAGAGTATGACAATATATTTGTTGAGGACAGGTCAGACCATGCTAGCTGGGGCGAGTGAAGTTTTGCGTGAGATTTACTTGGGGGCTCTCAGAGGTTTCATATTTATTTATTTTATGTCAGAAACTTAGATTTTCAATTGACATGTCGGGATTTCTTTAGCCCTAAACTATTATTTATTTTCGTATGGGGATTATTTGTAAATTGAATTTGAATGTGTAATTATCGTTTCTGAGAAAAAAATTTCTACGTCATCTTTGACATGTAAGAAGTTTTTTCGAAGCCTTGTAATTCTCGTAGTAGACTACGGCGGATGTACCATTTTTGATTTTAGGGTTCGGGAGCGGGGCGCTACAGGTGGTGTCAGAGCCGAGGCTCCAGATCTGTCTCGGAAATGCAGAATTAACTAGCTCACTTTGACATAAGCTATGATCTTTTCCTCAAAATGACGATTTTACCCCTGATGAACAAAGTAGACTTAAGGGATGATCTTAGACTTAAGTTATGATCGGAGTAAGGGGTGTGAGAGTTTTATTTCATTTTCTTTTTTATTTACCTTTTTACCCTTGAACTTCTGCATGCACCACATAGGTGGCTCAGAATTCCTAAAATACCCCCAATTTAGCCTGAATTTAAATAAGAATATTTGCAATTGTTCTATATTCCAGAACAATGCCGCTAAGATGTGATCAAGCAAGTATTGGAGGCAATGGTGGTGCTAACTACCATAATCAGTGGGTTATTCCCCAAGCCCTAGCAGATGCAAGAGTCATCATGACTAATATACTGGCAAAGCTGCAGCAGCTGCTGAACCAACATCCACCGCCTCCACTACCATCGCAGCCGGGCCTGAGATTTTTAAACAAGGAGATGTCAGACCATCTCCGATTGTTGTAGGTGTTGGAGGATTTGAGAGTGGAGGTGGTTACTCCATTTCTGACTGGAGATGCGAAGGAGTGGATGGTGAAGCACGACTGACACCGCTGATCACTTGGAATCAATTTTGAGATGAGTTCGAGAAGACCTACATGCCCGACAGTATGATTCTTCAGAGCATGGCTCTAGATCCACGGCAGAATTGTAGGTTTATGCCATGATTGTAGAAGTTAAGTGATGATCTTGCCCATAAGTCACGATCTTAGACATAAGTAACGATTTCGATTAAGAATTGACCTTGGACATAAGTACTGATTTTAGTCATAAGTGAGGATTATATGCTGTCTATGATCTTGAAAATAAGACGTGATATTAGAATTAAGAAATGATGATACTAAGAACGATTCTAGAAATAAGTTATGTCCTAAACTTAAAGGTCGATCGGTTAAGGAACACGTATACCTATTGTATACCATACAATTACCTTATCTAAGTTTGATCATAACCCTTTAACTGTGATCTTAGTAACCATAGTTGAACACTATATAATTAATTTGTATAAATTACAATGTTAACCAGAATACCGTACTGCAGAAGTTAGTTGACATATTAATTGGTCATGTAGTAACTTAGGATGCTTCACCATAATAGCAGCACGGGACCCGGTACCATTAGGGTAAAGTAAAGCGGACCTATATCCCTATTTGGACGGTAGCATCAAAGCATGCTTAGGTCTACGTTGGGACCATATCTACTAAGAAGTGAATTATAATAGTACGATTGTTACTAATACACGATTTATGATAGATGTTAAGAAATGATCTATAAGAGCTATTATCCGTATAGTTTACTGAAGGATATTGTATAAAGGAGCTTTATAGTCTATAGCTAAGATGATGAATTGAAGTTATTAAAATAGGTCAAAGATATTAGCCTTACTAGAGATATTGATTAATAGTGATAAGCGCACATTAATATGGTGCATAGTGGATGATATAGCATTACAAAATCATTGGTTAAGCGTGGACATCTAGATATTTGGCTTGAATATAATAGGCTTGAATTGAAATAGAGCAGGTATGAACAAGTAGTGGTTGCCTTTCATGTGATATCGGTTAAAATTAGCTTTTCAAATAACCAAGTAAAGAGGCATAGTGGGTCAGTGTGGCGTGCGGAACCATAGTGAATTAGAACCCCTTAATTCGATCAATAGTTTGTGTGCCATGCTAGGATTGGACAATTTAAGTTAAAGATTTTATCGTGAGTAGACAAACGATAGACTTATAAGAGACTGTACATAGGAGACCTTATTCGAAAATAAGGATGATTTATAGAAATTCAAAAATTGTAAATTACCATTATATGAGTTGAATGATACATGATTAAACGGTGCGAGTGGAATCAGAAGGCTTGGAAATCAAAAATTGAGGTTGATATAATGATATCCGTGGCATATACTCGGTGAATAGATCAAGTGGAATTGCACTAAGTTCTTAATTACGTGATACGTATGTTTCGAGGACGAAACTTTTTATAAGGGGAGAGAATGTTACATCTCGCCCTTCAGGGGCGTAAAAGAAATAAAGAAAAAGGAAATAAAAGGAAAATGAGAAAAAATATATAGGATAAACCTAATATTGTTCATATATTATTTGTAAGGGAATAGGAAAATATAAGTAATAGTTATCCCACAATATTTGGATGGGCACGGGAAGAGTAAGATATGAATTAAAATAGGATTTACCTTATAATTATTTCCTAAACCTATTAGGAATACACTAATTATACTCATCCTCGCCTATCTATATATTTTTTGAGGAAAGGAGGGGATCCCTTATCTTATTAATTAGCTCTCACGTATGGCGGAGGAAAACCAATAGTACAAATCAAGTCCCAACATAATAGAATAAACCCCACCTCCCTTCAACCCTCAGCCAGCGAGTAGCCCCCTTCACCCCCCCAGTCGGCTACCTCTCTTGGTGGAGAAGAGAAGAATTTCGCCTGACAAAAGAGGAGAAAACCCTAATTATATATATATATATATATATATATATATATATATATGTATACACACACACACACATATATATGTGTGTGTGTGTGTGTATCAACAAATTAATCATACTCAGTATATCTCAACGGCAGCAAAAGCTATCGTTAGGATCTGGGAGGGTGAGTGGCAGGCAAACAATACCTCTATCCCAAGGGATAGAGAGTTTGCTTCTAGTGAGACCCGCGGCTCTATATATCTGTATAAATGAAATAATAATAGGGGTATGGTGTGCTAGTGTGTTAGTGAGGGAATTTAGTAAATACAAATAGAAAGCTTCTGATATTAAAATAGCCATAAACGTGTATATGCACATATAATACCAGACAAAGACAAAAACTAAAAAAAATGCAAAGTCATCATAAAGCGTAGATGGTATCTAAGCCCCTAAATATACTCTAAGGTGCCCCTATATTTTGCCTAAACCTTGTCAAACTTAATCTTCTGCTTCCATGAACCTCTATCCTGTACCATGTCCTCAGAGAGGTACAAATCTAGTAGATCATGCCTAATCCGCTCATCCCAAGTCATTTTGGGCTTGTCTTTACTCCTTTTCCCCTCTACAATGAGGCTTTCAACTGCTCGAACAGATGCCGTTGTCTGTCTCCTCTTGACATGCCCAAACTATCTCAGTCTTCCCTCTCTTATCTTATCTGTTATATTAGCCACATCTAACCTTTTCCGAAACACCTCATTTCTAATCCGGTCTAACTTTGTATGCCCACACATCCACCTCAGTATCCTCATCTCTGCCACTTCCATCTTCTGTGACTGTGTCCTATTGATGGCCCAACAATCTATTCCATATAACATTGCCTTCCGCACTGCCACCCTATAAAATTTTCCTTTTAATTTAGTTGGAAAATTCTTGTCACAGAGCACCCTTGAGGCCGCCCTTCATCTACACCAGTTTGCCTGAATTCGATGTGCTAAACCGCTATCTGTGTCCTCATCCTGTTGTATAAATGATCATAGTTACTGGTATTTACTTATATGTGGTACCACTTGACCCTCGATCGTGAGCTGGCTATTCTCACCGTCAGCTGCGTTGCTGAAGTCGTAGTGCAGATACGCAGTCTTAAAACGACTAATCCTTAATCCTTTTCTCTCTAAAACACGTCTCCACTGCTCTAGTCTTACACTCAAGGTATGTCTACTCTTTGCGACTAATACAATATCATCAGCAAAAAGCATACACCATGGAATTGACTCCTAGATCGGCTTTGACAACTCATCAAGGACCACTGCAAAAAGAAATAGGCTCAACGCATACCCTTGATGGAGGCCTATCTCCACCGAAAAGAAGTCTGTATTCCCTACAGGCATACAAAAATTATTTTCGTCCTATCATACGTATTCCTAATTATGTCTATATACTTCATAGGAACACCTCTCGCATCCATACTTTTCAGATCAGGCTACGTGGCACACTATCATATGCTTTTTCAAGATCAATGAGAATCATATGTAGATCGTGTTTCTTCTCTTTATACTTTTATATCAATCTCCTTAGGATGTGTATTGCTTCTGTAGCTGACCGCCCTGACATAAAACCAAATTGGTTCGCCGTAACCTGAATTTCTTTCTTAATTCTAGTGTCGATTACTCTCTCCCATAACTTCATAGTATGGCTAAGCAACTTGATCCCCCTGTAATTCCCACAACACAGTGCGTCTCCTTTGTTCTTATATAGGAGGACCATAACACTCTTTCTCCACTCATCTGCATTTTTCCTGTTTTGAAAATAAGGTTGAACATAGTAGTTAGCCATTGAACCCCTTCCTCTCCCAAATATTTTCACACCTCAATGTGTATGTTATCTAGACTAATTGTTTTAGCTCTTCCCATCTTCCTAAGTACTCTCATCACCTCTCCTTGGGTGATGATCCAATAGTCGCAGTGATTATGTTGTCGTTGTTGATAGTGATGCTTTCTCCTTCGTGGTCAGCCCTCCCACTGTAGAAAAGATGGTGAAAGTATGTTTACCATTTTCACTTGATGTCTTGTGCTTTGACTAAAAAATGTCCATCTTCTCCCTTTGAAAAACTTTCCGCCTTTTAGGTCCTGCCTCTTTTGATCCCCAGCTTTGGCAATCTTGAATATATCATGCTCTCCGTCTTTTCTTTTTATCCTTTCGTACATCCTTTTATAGGTTGCGGTCTTTGCTTCCGTCACTGCCTTCTTCGTCTCCTTCCTGGCGGTTTTGTCGTTCTCCTTCAATCTCACTTTCTCCTCTATCTGTGTAGCTTAACAACTCTCGAAAACTCCTTTGTTTATCCCTTACTTTTTGTTTCACATCCTCGTTCCACTACCACGATTCTTTATGTACGGTTTTCCTGTTGTTATCGTAAGAGTTTCCCTCGCTGTGTGGGTAATAGTATTTTCCATAGCCACCCACATCTGGTTTTTTGTCCTGACCCAATCGATCTAATGTCACAGAGATGACATTGTCTCTGAATATATTAATTTTTTCGTCCTTCAAATTTACCCATTGAATCCTGGGTGGGAATTTTCAGCCCCCCTTATTCAGCTTTTGGTCCAATACTATAATGACCACTAGTAAACAATATTGCATCACTGCTTCCTGCCCTTTTATAACCTTGCAGTCCCTCCATAACCGTCGATGTTCACACCTCATCAGAAAATAGTCGATTTGCGTGTTACGTCCTCTGCTGCCAAAAGTGATCAAATACGATTCTTTTTTCTTAAAGAATGAGTTTACAATACCTAGATCATCGACCACTGCAAGGTCTAGCAGATCCCTACCCTATTCATTTCTATTTTAATAATCAAACCCGCCACGTGTCGACTGAAAACTGTCGGTATCCTTTCCAGTGTGGCCATTAAAATCACCTTCTATACAAATTCTTTCCTCCTTGGGTATTGACTTCGACACTACGTCTAAGCAATCTCAAAATCCTTGCTTCTCCTATTCTTCGAGTCCCACTTGGGGTGCGTAGACGCAAATTACTGTCACTACCTCCTTGTTTAATACTAACTACAACATCATAATTCTATCATTATATCTTATCACATCGATCACATTCATGTGCAATCCTAACGTGACTAGAAATCTTACCCCATTCTTGGTCCCATCAGACCCCGAATACAACAACTTCTACATGTTACACTCTTTACCTTTATTCCTCTTCCATCTAGTCTCTTGAAGACATGCTACGTCTATCTTATGCCTCTTAATTATCTACAACCACCAACAATTTACCACTTAAAGTTCCTACATTCTAAGAGGCTATACGTAAACTATCTTCTTTTTCCTTTCTCTTACCTACACCCCTCTTCTCTAGACATGGTCTTACGGAAAAGTAATGATTTTTTCTATCAATGATTGCCTCTAAAACCAAATTCTGAGGTATGCTATTGACGCTGAAATTTTGAAACCAAATGTAGACAAGCAAAATTACTTCGATAATAATAAGACAAAAATAGAATTATATCACCGGTTGGGTTGTGAAGCACTAAGATCTAAGAATTAGATCACAGGTTAGCTATATCTTCACCAGAATGGTTACATCTTCTCGGTTGCATGGAAATTTCACGATCTGAATCTGATGCAAAATTCACTAAAACAACCCTAGGCAACAAAAATATTGAGCAATGAGTTCCCTTATCCCGCTGTCCATATTAAGAATCAAGATGATGGTCAAACCAAAATTGCAATTACTCCAAGCGGAGTTATCATACCAAATTTCTCTATGGTTTACAAGCGGCCTTCTTTCTTTGTCTCCTGTCAACTTTGCGGCGGCGTCCCGCTGTTACTAAGCTGTTGCCGGAAAGGAGTGACAGCGGCTCTATGCGCCTAGGGAGGAGGAGGGTGTGGTCGAAGAAAGAAACAGGAGGCGGCAACCAAAGGAGTTCAGCGACGGTGACGACAAAGAAAAGAAGCGGAAGAAAATGATACAGGAGAAGATATTGATCGGGAGACATATATTTTTTTATAGAAGAAGGGAGGGCACCGTCCGGATATTTTATTAATAAAAAACCCTCACTTATAACGAAGGAATGCTATGGTTATATCCAAAACCTTATATCTACAGGAGACTCTCCCAAAAAAAAGTAAACATTACATACCAACCTATTGCATTCGTAGTGGAAAATTTATATAAGCAAAAGCAAAGTATCCTACACAATCTAAACGCAAAGAAAATAAAGTCGAAAAAGTTTAATGGATCCATTCTGCTTGTGTGCCAAAATGCATCGAATGAACTGTATCGTTGCGTCGCTCCCGTGATCCTTTGCAGTATATGTGACATCAATAAAAAGAACTTAGGTAGTATTTGTAGTATATAGAGCAGTATTTGTCGAATAAACAAGACCTAGTAAAATCATACCGGGCTCGCTTGCATTCTTGTGGAACACATACGATAGAGGGGATGAGCCAGCGTGGATCTTGTGTGGTACTACAAAAACCTCAGTAAACAGAGATATTGAAAACATGTATTAGAATATATAAAGATAAATTGGATGCAAACGACCGTGAGATAACATATCATACCCCTGTTGCATGTGTTGAAGTGGCTGACCAGTTAGGAGACAAGGAGTGCGTAGCTGGTGAAGGGTGATCACGCATATGGACAATGTGTGGGTACATTCTGTGTGTTGCAATCGAAGATTAAGTGGTTTAGGTGTTGCATAGTGGGACCCAGAAGCAACAATAACCGTCCTGGCACGGTGGAAGAGCTGAGCTACGCAGGAGGTGTCGTGCAGAATTGGAAGTGGCTCGGTGAGGAAGAAGTAGTTTGGCGGCAAAATGTTTAAACCAGGGAATTTACTGTTTTGCCCTTACTAATAGATACTCTAAGGAGTTGTTTCTGAGGGCACTTTGGTCTTTTTGCGTCTTCTGTTATTTTGTTTAAATACCCGGCGGTTATCTCCTTCTTCGTTGAGTTGAATAACAGATTCTTCATTTTTGCTCCAATTCAGTTTCTTTCGTGCTCTCTCTCTGCAGCACCTTCCCTCGTTTTTGAATTTGGTTGTTGAATCAATAAATCTTTCTTCGGTTTATTGTTTGTTTTGTGTTGTTTGGTTGATTGTATAGCATTGCTGATTTCTTCACATGGTATCAGAGATTCGTAAATGAACTTTGGATCGTTCATGGCGTCTACCAGCAATGCTTCTCCCTCTGGAGGCAATTCGCACTCCAATGTTTCTGATCCTTCTGAGGATCCTTATTTTATACATCCGAGTGACAATCATTCGATGATTCTCGTTCAGCCGTTGTTGGACGGAAACAATTACCATGGATGGTGTAGGTCTGTAAGGAGAGCGCTTGAATCGAAGAATAAGATTGGCTTCGTGGATGGTTCGATTGAGAAACCTGCTGATGGAGCAAAGAAGTCTAATGCCTGGATCAAGGCAAACAACATGGTTGCTGCTGGTTAGTCAATTCCTTAATTCCTAGTATTGCACAGAGTGTTATTTGGTTGGATAATGCATCTGATATTTGGAGTGATTTGAAGTTTAGATATGGTAATGTTGATTCATTTCGTTTGTCTGACTTGCAAGAAGAATTTTATAGTATTAAGCAAAACAATATGACAGTTACGGAGTATTACACCAAGTTGAAAGGAATTTGGGAAGAACTATCAATCTTGAAATCAGTACCAGTGTGCACTTGTAGGAGGTGCACATGTAACATAACTGGTTCAATCAGCAAGTTTATACAAGATGATTGTGTTATAAAATTTTTGAAAGGGTTAAATGATGATTTTGAAGCCGTTAAGTCACAAGTGTTGCTGACTAGTCCCTTACCTGATTTGAAGAATGCTTTTGCCATGGCTATCAAACTTGAAAGGAAACTGTTGTATTCTGGTGTTAATTCTCAGACGCAGTTTGTTAATAATCCAACTACTGTTATGAATGTGAGTTACGGTTTCAAGGGAAGTTCAAACAGTTATAGACCTTCAAGCAATGAGGGACCAAGTGCCAATGCGTCAGGGGGTGCGGGAAGAGGTTTTAGGAGAGAAAACCCGAAGTATGGGAAGAGTAATTCCAAGGTTCCTTTCTGTACGTTTTGTAATATGACTGGACATACAGTAGATAGATGTTACAAAAAACACGGATATCCACCAGGGTTCAAGCCAAGGGGGCAAGTGAACATGGTGAATGCTGAAGGAGCAGATCAGCAATTCTTAGACATGTCTGGACAAGAGGAGCAGAGTTCTCAAGAAGCTTACAGTTCCTATGATCAAGAGTCGGGGTCTGGTGTGTCCCAGTCTGTGTTCACCCCTGAGCAGTACGCGCAGATCATGGCAATGTTACAAGAGCATGGCAGCAAAGGTGGCAGAAACATGAATGATGTAGCCATCATGCCTTGCAACTCTCCTCATACTGTCATGTCAGCTCAGATGGCTGCTGACTCTGGTAAGTTTTCAGGTAATACTGTTGTGCAAAACTTAAACATTTGGATTTTGGACTCTGGAGCTAGTGATCATATATGTTCTTGTATTCGTTTGTTTGATTCCTATTCTCCAGTCCTTAATGTCTCTGTTAAATTGCCTGATAAATCAATTGCCTCAGTCACTCACATTGGTTCTGTAAAGGTAAATGATGATCTTGTCCTTCATGATGTCCTATATGTTCCAACATTCAAATTCAATCTCATGTCCTTAAGCAAACTGACTCAATCTCACAGCATCCGTATCTCTTTCTACTCAAATAAATGTGTAATTCAGGATGTAAAGACCATGAAGATGATTGGTTCAGCTGAAGTTTCTCAAGGGCTGTACCATTTTGAGGGGGCACTGAAACATCCAGCCAATACCTTCTGCACCATGTTTTCCACATCTCTCCAAACTCAGTCTATCAAGCCTTCTGATTTCGAATTATGGCACGCAAGACTTGGCCATATGTCAACACCCAGAATCAAAGAAATACACAAAATACATCCTGATGTGATGGTTCCAGATCAAAGCTATGAGTGTGCCATATGCCCTTTAGCTAAACAGAAGAGGTCCCCATTCCCTACTTCCCAATCTGTATCTCACTCACCTTTTCAACTTGTACACATTGATATTTGGGGACCTTACAGATTTCATACCATGTATAAACAACAGTTTTTCCTTACAATTGTTGATGATTACAGCAGATATTGTTGGATTTATCTTATGAAGTCAAAATCCGAAGCTAGAACTATTGTTCAGAGCTTTTGTCACTATGCCTCTGTCCAGTTTAACACCAATGTCAAAACCATAAGGACAGATAATGGGCAAGAGTTTAATATGCCCTCTTTTTATTCATCTCTTGGCATTCTGCATCAAACTAGTTGCCCCCACACTCCTCAGCAGAATGGCATAGTAGAGAGAAAGCATCAGCACATGCTCTCAGTAGCAAGGGCTTTACGTTTTCAATCTGGCTTGTCCTCACCTTATTGGGGCTTTTGCGTCCAACACTCAGTCTATCTTATAAACATCACTCCCTCACCCATTCTTCATCAGAAAACACCTCATGAACTCCTATACAAAACACCTCCCAACTATTCTGATCTCAAAGAGCCTTTGGCACGGACAACCTACCTCACAAAGACAAATTTGCACCCCGTGCCAAGAGGAGTGTTTTTCTGGGTCTTTCCCATACTACAAAAGGCTATGTGCTCCAGGACCTCCAAACCAAGTCAATTTATGTTTCCAGGGATGTTGCCTTCTTTGAGACTGTATTTCCTCTTTCTTCCTCTCAAGGTCACACAAAACCTGATGTATCTCACGCATCACCTACTCTTGCATCTGCACCCTTCAATATCCACAATGATACACTTTTATCTCCTATTGCTTCCCAGGATACTAGCTCTATGTTTCATAATTTCTCCAATGGCCAGCCATCAGTTCAGACAAGCCCACAACATGCTACCCCTGATGTTCCTACTTGCACCTCACCTCTTCCAGATCCTTCACCTGCACAGATTCCTAGTCAACCCCATGTTCCAGCTGACTCTATTGAAACCTCATCTATTCCCAGTGTGTCTCAAACTCTTCCTGGTAACATTGTCATTGACTTGCCCATTTCTCTTCAAGACATGAACCAGTACACAGAATTTCCCCGTCCATCATCTACCAGACCACAGAGAATCAGACAGCCACCCATCTATCTCCAAGACTACGATTGTAATCAAGCCTCTTCTTCTGCATTCACTCCTGCACTGCAGTCTTCCCATCCGCATGCTTTGCATAATTATATTTCATATGACTTACTAGCTCCAAAGTACAAAGCATTTGCGTTAAGCATTGGACAACATGTAGAGCCTAATTCTTATGCAGAAGCAGTCAGTTCACCTGAATGGCAAGCAGCCATGAGCAGAGAGCTGGGAACATTAGAGCGTAACCATACTTGGGATCTCATGTTACTTCCCAAAGGTAAGAAGCCCATTGGATGCAGGTGGGTATATAAAATTAAGCACAAGCAGGATGGAAGCATTGACAAGTACAAGGCCAGGCTTGTTGCAAAAGGTTACACTCAACAGTATGGAATTGACTACCAGGACACTTTCTCTCCCGTTGCTAAGATGACCACAGTCCGGGCAGTGCTGGCTCTTGCAGCTAGAAAACGTTGGTATATTCATCAGATGGACGTTAATAACGCATTCCTCCATGGAGACCTTCATGAGGAAATCTATATGTCTCCACCTCCTGGTCTAGATCTCCCTCAAGTTGATATGGTATGCAAGCTAAGGAAGTCCCTCTATGGGCTGAAGCAGGCCAGCCGGGAATGGAATGTTAGACTGACGTCTTTTTTGGTTGGTCAGGGATTTCTTCAGTCTAAATGTGATTACACGTTGTTTACTAAGACTGTTGGCCATTCCCTTCTTGTTTTACTTGTTTATGTTGATGACATAATTGTTGCTTGTGACAATACGGCTTCCATTGAGCAGATCAAATTTGCACTGCATCACGAGTTCCAAATCAAAGATCTTGGGGAGTTGAAGTTTTTTCTTGGCATTGAGGTTGCCAAGGCTGAAGGGGGCATATATGTTAATCAGAGAAAGTACACTATTGAGCTTCTGGATCAGGCAGGATTTATCAATTCTAAGCCTGCCAAGAGTCCCATGGGTGCACGTGCAGCCTTGGCACATAATGATTCGGACTTGTTACCTGAGGTTACTGCGTATAGAAGGCTGATTGGGAAGTTGATATATCTGACCATAACAAGACCAGACATTGCATTTGTGGTTCAACAATTGAGTCAGTTCTTGGATTGTCCAACGACTAACCACCTTAAGGCAGCATACAGAGTCCTCAGATATTTGAAGGGCACTGTTGGACAAGGGATACTTTTTCCAAGAACGGGAGACTTGAGGCTCAAAGGATTTGTAGATGCAGACTGGGGTGGTTGTAGTGAAACTCGTAGATCAATCACTGGATACTGCGTTTTTCTAGGTGATGCCTTGATTTCCTGGAAGGCAAAGAAACAATCTACGGTGTCAAGGTCCTCAGCTGAGGCTGAGTACAGGGCAATAGCTTTGGTGACCTGTGAGCTACAGTGGCTGCTGTATTTGTTGAGGGACTTGAGAGTTGAGGATCAAAGGCCAGTAGAGTTGTTCTGTGATTGCAAAAGCGCAATATACATTGCAGAGAATCCTGTGTTCCACGAAAGGACGAAGCACATTGAGATTGATTGTCACGTGGTAAGAGACAAAGTGCAAGAAGGGATGCTGAAGCTGATGCCCATTAGAACCAACTTACAGCTGGCGGATGTTTTCACCAAGGCATTGGACAGCAGGAGATTAGGAGAGATTCTGAAACTTTTGGGGATTCGAAATCTGTATGCCAAGCGTAGCTTGAGGGGGGTGTTGAAGTGGCTGACCAGTTAGGAGACAAGGAGTGCGTAGCTGGTGAAGGGTGATCACGCATATGGACAATGTGTGGGTACATTCTGTGTGTTGCAATCGAAGATTAAGTGGTTTAGGTGTTGCATAGTGGGACCCAGAAGCAACAATAACCGTCCTGGCACGGTGGAAGAGCTGAGCTACGCAGGAGGTGTCGTGCAGAATTGGAAGTGGCTCGGTGAGGAAGAAGTAGTTTGGCGGCAAAATGTTTAAACCAGGGAATTTACTGTTTTGCCCTTACTAATAGATACTCTAAGGAGTTGTTTCTGAGGGCACTTTGGTCTTTTTGCGTCTTCTGTTATTTTGTTTAAATACCCGGCGGTTATCTCCTTCTTCGTTGAGTTGAATAACAGATTCTTCATTTTTGCTCCAATTCAGTTTCTTTCGTGCTCTCTCTCTGCAGCACCTTCCCTCGTTTTTGAATTTGGTTGTTGAATCAATAAATCTTTCTTCGGTTTATTGTTTGTTTTGTGTTGTTTGGTTGATTGTATAGCATTGCTAATTTCTTCACAGCATGTATCAGTATAGATATAGGAAACATCCATGCAAGAATCGTCAAATAGAAAAGCTCCAATATGATATAAACTCATTGGGTGATCGTGGCTATTGTCGCAGGGCCGTGATGGAGTTATCTATGAAGTAATATCCTCGCGCTAACAAAGGCAGAGTAGAATCCGACATAAAGAATTGTGTGGCTGGGAACATGCTGCAGTGTTAAGCAAGATCGTGTGCAACCATATTGGCCTCGCGAGGCACATGTTGTATAATACCGCCAGTCATGTTCAGAAAGAACTTTACGCGTGTCTGCATCTCCAAGGATGTCTATGTTAAGGCGCGGTCCCGAACAAGAGCAACTACATTCAAGCAATCGGATTCGACCACCAGAACTTATATCGCATACCAAAGTACATTAGACTGTACAACACTGCTTGAAGTCCCGCTTGAAGTGGTGTGAGACAAGGGAGTGAGAAAGATATGGCGCCGACTAACCGGCCATGATGATCACGTAAGATGGCTCCTGCTGACACATTTCTTTTCCCTGCTGCAGCATCGACATTTAACTTTAATTTTTCCGACAGTGGAAGTTGCCATTTCACCGCTTTTATCTTTCGAAGTTTCAGGACGGGTGAGAAACCCTCCAGAATTAAAGGTTCTATATTAGCAGCATATTTCTTGCCCGACAAAGTAGAGGCCCAAGTGTAGCATGACAGATGAACCAAATTGTATAAATTATGTACTGTCAAATCTGCCTCTCCGAAGATGACATTAGTATATACTTTCCATATAGACCAACAGAGCAGAGATGGTGCGATGATCCGATAATGTACCATAAAAGATCAAGAAGATGAAGTTAACCACAATTTAAACATGTACGGAGAGATAGTAAGCTTGGAAGCGGTCCATCTAGTTTCAAGCCAAACCGAGTCCAAGTCTCCTTTATGCATATGCATTGGAGAAATATGTGATTGAGACTTGCCGCATCTTGTTTACAAAATGGATAGGTGGAGGGATATATATATATATATATACATATATATATATATATACATATATATATATATATATATATATGTATATATATATCTATATGTATGTATATATATGTATATATATGTATATTTTTTTTAAAACGAAATATTTTATTAAGATAAGCCCTCTCTTTTGGTGGAGGAAAACCTTATTACAATAACGGAAGATGGAAACAATAAAATATGCGATTACCAACATCCATATAATATATGATATGCCGCATTAAAACCTTGTCAAGTAAAACCACCCTTGTGGATAAAACCTTGACGAAGGAAAAAGCGTACATATTTATATATATGGAGTGTTGATATACACCATCGGATAAATGAAAAACATAATAATCCTGTGAGTTGCACCAATGCACTAGAATACGTATCATGCCATGTAACTCCGCCCGGAAACGATCCGCTGCTTGAGCACCTCTCATGTAAACGGGCGGTATATCCATGCGAAGCCACGCCTGCCAACACAAACTAATGTGCCGGCAGCAAATACAAGACACGCCTGCAGATACGTCTCGCATGTGGATACGACAGTCGTGTGACTCCGAAGCCAGAGTAACCCATCATCGTGTTGGCAGGAAACATATGTCATGTAATCATGAAAAATGTAAGTGGGCAAAACAATGTGTACCGCTATCCAACAGTTGAAGAGAATGTAAATCATACCGAGTCTACTTGTACACAATCGAGTACAGGCAGAGAGTACGGAAAACCGCCAATCCTGATGAAAAATGTGCGCTGAACCAGCTTGGTAGCCGCAACTCAGGGGTGTAGTGGAATGGATCCGCCAAGCAACGCGTGTGGATGAGAAAAGAATAGTGTTAGTGCTGAGAATTAAGAAAACGTAGCAGCATATCGATGGAAGAGAAATCATACCACGCCTGCCCGTAACACGAATGATACGGGCAGAACAAACCGAGATTTGTCAATCCATTAGGAAGACCTGATCATCAACCTGCGCGCAGGTTAGCTGACGTGAGATCGAGAAGTAGTGATGCATGCACCAAGGCTCGGAGAGTATGACTGTCGAAATATCCTGTCTCCGGGCAAAGCATTGCGTGCTGAGCTAAGTAGTGAGCTGCCATATTAGTTTCTCGATACACATGAGTGATCTCCAATCCATGTGACTGCAGTAAAGAGTGTAGGAGGCGCAGATGGTAATTGCCAAAAATTTGCTGCGTGGTATGTAGTCGCGACACCATGTACGCACAGTCGGATTCTATCATAATGGAGCGGCAAAATGGTAGAAAATATAAGAGACCAAATAAAGTTGCCTGGATTTCTGCCATCAGTGGTGTGCACGGTGGCAGTCGGAAGGATATGGCATGCACACAATCCCCATGATGATTCCGCAAAATTGCTCCCCCCGCAGCATATCTAGCACCGATGGCGGCATCCACATTCATCTTGTGTCTACCTGAAGGCGGGCATTTCCATTTAACAAGTTTAAGGCGTGGTGGGCGAAGGCGTGGAATCCAGGAAAGAGAAAGGCTTGATCCTGCTGAGAGCTTGGATCCCTGTATCTTTTGAAACCACACATTAATGTCAAAATGTATAGCATTCTGCAGCATGTTGGTCGAAAATGATGTTGAATCTCCATATGTGAGTTGAGCATAGAGCTTCCATATGTTTGAAACTACGATAGCTGGTACAACAATTTTCAAAACTCCAGATATTGATGATGTTGAGGAACGATACCACCATGATAATAAATATTGCCGTAGGGTGGGCACTGCCGGCAGTAGACCGTGTAGTTCCGAAGCAAAAAAGGCCCAAATCGGAAGGATGCTAGCGCAATGGAGAAAGATGTGAGCAACTGAGGCTGAAGCCTGCTTACAAAAAGGACATTGCGTAGGGCACATCACAGTGTAGCGGCCAATGTAGTCCTCAAAAGGCAAAGCAGAATGAAAGACCCGCCATAACAATAATTTCGTGGATGGAGAGTGATGCTTGAACCAAATAAATTTTGCCATAGTTGCATGGAGATAGATGTCCGGCAAACATCGTATGCAGATTTAAGAGTGAACTCACCTGTAGAAGACGGCGTCCACGAAAGGAAATGACCCGAACCAGTTGTATGGGATATACACATGGGATGTATGCGACAGATTAACTTCCATACCGGCGAGTCTGGGAGGCGCGACACAAAATCACCTCTTCTGCCATACTTCATATGCATATAGCTACTCCACAAAGTGTCATTTTTATGATATGTCCACCATATTTTGCAATGATATGCTTGTTGTAGCTGGCTAAGATCCCGAAGAGCTAGACCCCCTTCATCAATGGGATGTGTAAGTTTGGACCATGATACCCAATGATGACGGTTGCCCCAAAAGAAAGAAGCCATTTTTCTATTAATATGTCGGATGACTGATTTAGGTAAACCTCCGGCTGCTAAATTATGCAATGGGAGAGCAGCAACCACTGAGCGCAGCAGGACTAAACGGCCAGCATGTGAAAGGAGTCGGGTATGCCACCCGTGTAAACGATCGTCCATGTGTTGCAACAGGGAGGTGCAGTACCTTGCTCTATTAATTCCTTGGTGTAGATAGGAGCCTAGATACCGAAAAGGAAGAGAAGAGAGCCTCATACCAAGAATATCCTTAAAGACGCGTATCTGTTGTGAGGCAACATTTGCTGAAGGGATGAAATTACTTTTGTGATAATTAACCTTTTGTCCAGATGCTGTTTCATACTGATTTAAGAATTCACGAAAATGCTTAAGGTTTCGCTGTGTGCCTCGGAGAAAAATAAGTAAATCATCAGCATACGCCAAGTGTGTGATAGCAAAGGGAATACGCCCCAGCCGAAAAGATTGGATGTGTCCTGCTGCAGTAAGTGACTTTAAGCCCTTGCTAAAACCTTCAGATGACAATATAAATAACAGCGGAGACAGTGGGTCGCCCTGCTTTACTCTGCGAAATGGACGAAATGGTGGTGATGGTTGCCCATTGATTAAAACTGATAACCGAGTGGCATAAGATGATTAATAACCACTCGTATGAAAAAATCCGAAAAGCCAAATTTACCCAATAAAAGCTCCAGGTATTCCCAGCTTACCCTGTCAAACGCCTTCATCATGTCTAACTTCAAGCATAACTGAAATCCCCCTTTATCCATCATATGTATCATCTCCTGTGCCAATAATATTTGTGTCGAGATATCATGTCCCAGTAAGAATCCTGTTTGCTCCGGTGATATTAACCATGGCAAGAGCGTCCCGAGGCGCGTGGCAAGTATACGAGTACAGACTTTACTCAAGAAATTCGTAAGACAAATTGGGCGAAAGTCACTAAATGTTTGTGGAGATTGAATCTTCGGGATCAATGTAATCAATGCACGGGCCATGACTGTTGGTTGCGGAACTCCAAGAAAAAACTCCTGTACTGCCTTTAGAACATCCGAATGTATAATATTCCAGCATGAGCGGAAAAAAACACCGTGAAAGCCATCTAGACCTGCGGCACTCTAAGGATCTAAACTCCACACAGCTGTCTTTACCTCCGTCTCCGACGGAAGCTGAGTTAGCATAATATTGTCATGCTCAGATAGTAAACATGGAATGTGCGAAAGAATCTCCGAGTGATTGTGTGTTGCCTCCCGTGCAAATAAAGCAGTGTAGAACTCAACGGAAGAAGCCATGATATCATCTGGATTAGTAAGTAGAATGCCCTCAGGGTTTCAGATTTGCTGTATTTGAAGCTGAGAGCGTCGACTTTTAACAAGTGAGTGAAAATACCTTGTGTTAGCATATCCTTCATTTAACCATTTAAGCCTTGCCTTCTGTTTCCAGAACTGCATTTCATATTTTGTGGCAAGCAAATAATCTGCCTTGGCCTTATAATAGGCATGCCGCCTATCCTCCGTGGGCGATTCATCCCAACGGCTTTCTGCATGATTCAACAAATCTTCTGCATGCGTCAGATTGTTGAAAATATTTCCAAAAACATCTTTATTCCATCTTTGTATATCTTTCTTTAAAGCAAATAATTTTTGATAAAAACCATACATTCCACCCGTTGTTGGATAAGCTTGCCAAGCATTTTGTACATAGGGTTGAAAATCCGAATGATGTAGCCATGCATCCAAAAACCGAAAGGAGCGACGGGATGGCGGTGAAGTCTGTTTGCATATCAAAAGGAGTGGAGTATGATCAGAAGTCGTCCGAGGCAAATGAGTTAACTGCAAGTTTTCAAACCGATCTTGAAACATAGAGTTAACAAAAATCCAATCTAATCTTCGTCGAACTCGGCCAAGGCCCCTGCCATCCGCCCATGTAAACCGGGTGCCATGAAAAGGGGGGGCCATAAGAGAACAGTCTTCGATACACTCATTGAAATCCTGTAATGATGTCAGAGCTGGGGTGGATCTGCCACTGTGATCCTCCAGAGATCGAAAAGTATTGAAATCACCCCCCACCAGCCAGGGTAACTGCAATGTGTTATTGAATTCACACATAGATTGCCAAAGGACTTGACGCTGAGAGGGCGTATGTTTCGCATAGACCAATAAAAGGACAAAAGTATATTGTAACGGTAGTGACTGTAATGTAAGATGGACCACCTGACCCTTGTCCTGCATGGCAAGCAAACGGAACTCATTATCCTGCCAAAAAAACCAAATATGCTCAGACTGCGAAACATAAGTCTGTGTGAAACCAAGACGTAAGCCATATCCCGTTATCTGTGACGGAGTATGTTTAGGTTCAATCAAAGCAAGTAAATTTAATTTATGTTCACGAATCAAATCACGTAACCGGGGCAGAGAGGCATGCATGCCTCGAATATTCAATATTAATATATTCATTGAGTAAAGGTAGAGGAACTTCCCTGAATAATGTGCGAGGCACTACGTGTCAAGATGGTCGATGGCGGCAAAGGAGGAAGATCCTTGCGGGAACGACGCTTACAGCGTGGGACCACAGGAATAAACACAGCATCCGCCGGAGGGTCCTGCAAGCATGAGATCAGCAATTCATCATCCGGCGAGGGCTGCATGAGCTGCATGCGGCGGGTCACATCCGCAGAAACCATCGAGATATCCTCTACAAGCGTGTCAATAGGCAAATCAGTGTCAGACGCATGCCCAATCTCAGGTTGCGTGGTATCAGCTGGGAGAGGTAAATCCGCCGCATCACAAAACTCGTCCTGCAGCAAAGCATCAGGAGCATGGTCAGAGGGCAACTGGACAGCATCATCTGAGTCATGGTCTGCGTTATCCAGAGCTTCTGGAACGTGTGATGGATCAACTGTCGATAAAGGTGGTTGTGCACTTTGAGCCATAAATCCTTCGATATTTATGGGGAGGTCCTTAGGGGCTTCAACATCAACGATTCCCTCATGTGCTAAAGGATTTGTGGCTGATTTACGTTTAACAGGGGTCCACCGCGTTTTGGACTGATGAACGGGGGAAGGCGGAGGAGGTGGTGGTGGAATACTCGATTCTCTTTTGGATGAGCAATCAGCGAGTGCATGTCCCAGTCTGCGGCAGTCAGTGCAGAATAAAGGTAAATCTTCGTAAACAATGGTCTGCAAGATTAAACGACCTTTGGCTTGTAGATATATTTTTTGCGGCAAATCCTGAGATACATCAATCTCTACACACACCCGAGCTACCGACGGACGCAGGCCTTTGGAGGTAGCCACGTCTAGCTTGATTGGTAAACCAATGGAACGAACGATTTCAAATAAAGCTTCCTGCTGATGAAGGTGTATCGGCAGTGCAGGGAGGGCAACCCAAACCGGCACGATGGGGACATCGGAGGATGGATCAAAATCAACAGTCCACTTCGTAACCCTCATGTGGCAACCAGAAATATGCCAAGATCGATGATAAAAACATCGCAAATAATCCGCCTCATTGTTAAAATTCATCAAAATATGTGTTTGATCAATAAGAGTAATCCGAAGGTCGCGATGAAACCCAATCTTCTTAAAGACTTCGCGTATAACCTTTAATGGGGGACGACCATACCAAAAAGTACCAACCAGGGAATACCAAAAAGGAGCAGCAAGCGCATCAATTTCCGAATCAAGGAAAGATACCATTGGAATACCTTTCTAACGAGTCGCTGTCTTCGGCGAGATGGTGATCGATGGAGCGGCTGATCCGGCCACTACTACGGCGAATGTAGGCGCAGCAGCCATTGCGCTGGATTTCGAAAAGGGTAAAAGAGCACTGCTTTAGAGTTGGCTAGGTTGAGGGGGTAGGAATCGGCGATGGCGGTATGAAGACAACGGCGAAACACAGGCGGCGGCGGCGGCTACTGCCGCCGCGGGGCTTTTTCTCCAGAGCGCAGCTTCATCATATTCCCTCTATGTATATATATGTATATATATGTATATATATGTGTGTGTACGTATGTATATGTATATATATATGTATGTATATGTATGTGACGAAAGCCGCAAATCCTACCACCCTATAAAGAAGAAAAATCGGCCAGCCACCCTTGTGAAGGAAGATTCCGGCCAACCTTGAGGAAGGAAGAAGAGAGTTGCATAGGAAATTCACCGAAAAAGATACGCTACCTTCAACTCTTCTAGGATTGCATGCACCTTGTGTGTTAGATCGTACTTGCATTTAATTCACTATGTGCTATTTGTATATGTTTTCGTATGTATGTTTCCATATGATTATCGTATGTGCGGGTATAAGCGCGTGATATGTTGATGGCTATGTGATTTGTTTGAAAAGAAAATTATAGAATTGATTTTTATGTGATTTAAGGGAAAATCGCATGAATACCCTTAGAATTAGATCATGTAGCCCAGAAATTAAGTTGGAATTAGAGTGGAAATTGAAAAGCAGATCTGGAGGACAGCGCGTGTAGCACACGCACAGCAGAGGTGGCGACGCGTGAGGGCCATGCGCGGCTGTGGGTGGCGCGTACACGCCACGCACGGCCCATGCATGTGTGCAGTGTGTGCGAGTTAATTTTTAGGGATAAATGAAATTAATTGGGGTTAATTTGAATTTAAATTGGAGGTTTAATTGAATTTGGAAAGAAAATTGAAATTGATTTAGGGTTAAAATTCAATTTGGGATTTTCTTACTTAGGTCGGGTCAGGTCAGGTTTTAACTCGAATTGAAGGGCCTGACCCGGGTTCAGTGACCCAGCCAGATAACAAGTTAGAGCAGACCAGTTCTGGTCTGGTCTATAGCATTTTGGGTCAGCCGAGAAAGAAAAAAGGTTTCTGCAATTCGGGTCAACGGGTAAAGTTTGACCCAATTTGACCTGGCCCGAGTAAAGGCCTGGTGACCTACCAGGCTGGTCTGGTCTGGTCTGGAGGTATTGGTCTGGGCCCCAAGAGGGAAAAGGGAAAAAAGAAAAAAAGAAAAAAAAAGGGGACGGTAGCAAGCTGGTACAGGGGATGCAGGGCCAGGCAGAAGTAGAAAAAAGGGGAAAAAAAGAGACGGCGAGCCGCATGCCTCGAGGTGAAAGCTGGGCCGGCTCAGGTCATAAAAAAAAAGACCAGAAAAATAAAATGAGAAAAAGAAAAAGAAAAAAGAAAATTTATAATAATATAATACAAATATTATTTAATTTATTAGTAAGTCAGTAAGATAAAAAATTAATTAAAATTTACAGTAATCCGAGAATATGAAAAAGAAAAATAATTAATTATAAATAAAAAATTAAAAAAAGAAGATAAAATAAAATAAAAAACAGAAAAGTGTTTGTAAATTTAGGAAATATAAAATAAAATGTAGAAACTTAAAATAAAGTGTAGAAAGAGTAAATGCGGTAGAAGATAAAATACAGTTATGAACCCCGTGCAATATAGGGTAACTACGCAATATAGGTAATACGTAATATAGAATGGAGCATGCAACATAGCAGAAATAAAAGAAGGGTGTGAAAGGTTGTAGCATCCATGGCACATGCATTGCATTGCATCCTTTCGGGGCATGTGACTCTACGATACAGATGCATGTAAATCCTCTCGGGGCGTGTGACTCTACGATACAGATACGTGTGATTCCTTCGGGACGATTGACTCCACGAAACAGAGTGTGCGATAGGATCCTGGACATGCATACCAAATCATGGATAGAAAGAGCACGACGTGTGATATGATGTGGCTGTGTACGTGATACTATAGTGAGACGGAGCCTGTATCATTTTGTTGCACATTGCATTGGGATATGTGATTATATTATATTTGTTTATCTTATGATGTGGCTGTGTTATGGGAAATCTTACTTGGCAAACCGGATCGGGTATGTGTTATTTTCTTTGTGTATTTGAATATGTTTTGTAAGTATGATTCATTTCTTGGAAAAGACGAGTAACCTACGGGTGATTTCAAATCACTCACCTCTACTATTCCTTCCACAGGTGAGCCAGAGTATGACTATATATTTGTTGAGGACATGTCAAACCATGCTAGATGGAGCGAATGAAGCTTTGCGTGAGATTTACTTGGGGACTCTGATAGGTTTCATATTTATTTCTTTTTTGTGAGACACTTAGATTTTCGATTGATATGTCGGGGTTTCATCAATCCTAAACTATTATTTATTTTCGTATTAGGATTATTTATAAATTGAATTTGAATGTATGACTATCGGTTCAGCAGAAAAAATTTCTACGTCATCTTTGACATGTAAGGTGTTTGGTCATCGCCTTATTATTCTCATAGTAGACTACGGCAGATATACCGTTTCTGATGTTAGGGTTCGAGAACGGGATACTAGTCTTTTCTTATATGCTACTGCTAGGCGGTAGGTTTTTTTTTTTTGCCACAATTTTGCGATGGCTATAAACGGTCACAAATTTGTATACGGCAATCACAAATTATGATTAGCGACCGTCTAACGGTAAAAAAGACGGCTGCATTGCGACCATCACTTAATAGCAGTTATAAATTTGTGACCTCCTTGTAACTTTTTTTTTGTGTCAATCACAAATTAGCTCCTGATGGTCTTAAACTACCTACTGATTTTGCCATGGCAAATTCGAAAAGGCGAGGTCAAAAACTGTGTCTGTATAAATACCTCAGGTTCGAGTTTGATTCATTATATTAGTTACATGTTCGTTTTAGGCTTATTTCACGTTGGTTTTAGGTTTGTATGTTAATACTCAGCCCAGATACAATTTTGTGTCAACACGGCAAGATTACGGTGATGGAGTCTCCGGCGTTACGGCGGAAAGTTCAGAACTTTCATCTGAAAGATTACGGTGTTGCAAAATAGCCTCCTACGTTTGCGCATAGTTTTGAGAAGAGTCGGATTGCTTCGCAATTTGATGTACGCAGTTTTATCATACATATTTTTTTACAATCGATTTGCAACAGATGCAAACTAAGAAAACGATTGTGTTGTCCCCATAGCATAGTTCGGTTGATACTCGGGCTGTGATTTGCTTCAAGAAGTCAAGAGTTTGATTCCAGGGACACGCACAGTGTGGGTGTTCTTCTGCTGCTAGGCTGAAGACCTGATTTGCGTGTGACACTCATTAGGTCACTGCGTAAGATCTTACCCAATATAAAAAACCGCTGGACTCATGATTTGCACCCTCCACATATGTTTTTTTTGGACTCGGACGTTATGGTCAAGGAGTGAAAGATTTCTCTTTTTACTGATGATTGTGTTAGTTTCGTTGATGTTGATAGACGCAAAAGTTCTCTGGGTTCAATATCACTTCCTGTAGGACTTCACCACCCAATAAAACAAATTCCTTTAGCTGCTCAGTGCAGATATCCATTGTGATTTATACCCCAAAAAAAGACAAAAATAGAGGGGCGAGAAAGGAAAGGGAAATTACAGGACATAAAAGCCCTTCCCAGTTTACTCTTTCTTTAAATTTACCAATTTTTCATTCTCAAGGTTCAACTCGGTCTTCTTCAAGGCTCAAAAAGTTTCCTGAACATTTGCAATAAAGCTTTTTCTTTGGCAGATGCATAAAATATGTTTCAACGGTGGTTCAAATGTTGTTCATTCTATTTATGATAAATCCGATTTGTAGTAAATGCCTGATTTCCTTTTTGTGAATTTCGAAATAACTAAAACTGTATTTTAAAAGACAATTTACTTTATGCTATGTTTGTAAATCCGCCCAGCCGGTAGAAAGAGGAGACCTTTCTGTACTATGAAGATGGAAGAAATGAAAATATGTAGAGGGCAGAATTGAGCCATATTGCTGTATTTACAAAACCTCATGGATACTTTTGGTAATACAATCATTTTTGTGGATTTTGTAGATTTCAAAGAGAAATGAGGATAAGCCTTCTTCGGAGGGTATTACATGTGAATGGGTGGATTCATGGTGTAATTCATATGTTTGCAAGAATAATTTATAGACTTCGTATATTTTTTTTAGATAAAGGACGAGCGGGACCATCCGGTAATTTTATTAATTAAAAACCTTCATTTGTCGCGAAGGAATACCGTGGTTACATATAAAGTGGGAGACTCTCCCACCGAAAAATAGCTACTGAATACATAATACCTATAGAAAAGTAACACCTATATGTAACAGTATATGTGACGCGTAATAGAAGAACTATACATCGTCCTACGTAAAGAATCTGAAAACTGAATGTGGAAGTCGCCATTTGAACAAGAGGGCTTAATGAAGACCCGGGCCAACATCCATATGCATCCTTGATCCAACATCCATATGCAAGGCTGCTCGTTTGCCACATTAAAGAATTGGTTAATGGATATAATATACAAATAATGAAACCAAGATGAAGAAGCTATGTACATACCGATGTGACCTGTATTTATCATAAACACAAGCAACCAAATAAATAGCCAAACAGTAATAGCGGTGAAAAACCCTTGATGCTGAACAACATCACCTAGCCTCAAACTCATGAAAAAGTGCATAATGAAGCGTGTCATATGATAAAATAAAAAGCATGACAAAGCAGGCAACAACAACAACAACATTACCTCATTGCCTTAGAGGCTTCCGCCTATGGCGGGATATGGGGGATCGGATGTACGCAACCATACCCATGTGTTAGAAACACATGGAGGTTGTTTTCCGATGACCAGTAATGAAAATTGCGTGAAGTTTTATCGATCAACTGCTACTTCACAATATAAGAAGCGCAGCCAATTTAGTAAGTCATTTTACTTTATTCCATCATATTCCAAAGTCAAGGAAGAGTGTGTCCTTGACTCCAATGGAAATGGAAAGTAAGCATGACAAAGCAGGCAAATATGAGAAAAAGAAGACGTACCAATGTTGCCTGCATCAACTAGTGATACAGGCAACAAAGTGGTAATTTAGCCAACCCAATGGGGGACAAACCACCTCATTCGCGGAAGGCAGGAATCCAGCGCAATGGCACGAAAATGTAGGAGGGCTGCATAATATCCCATCGACATGTGATAATATTCCGCAGCAAGCTCAGAGAAGAAAATGTTGTTATCCAGACAGTAGTAAAAGTAGTCTGAATAAAACAGGCAAATGAGAAGAAAAAAACATACCAACGTTGCCTATGCCAATTGATAACATAGGCAACTACATGTTGAATGCGACAACCCATTGGGAGACAATGATCAGAATCGCGATGGGGAAACGGACGTATCTAATGATATAGCTCCTCGGACTTCACATAGCAATGCTGTAAATAAGTTATAAATAGTCACACCTTCGGAATGAAATCCATGTCGGGATAATGTATGCGCTGTTGTATTTGCCTCCGTCAGGCAGTAATGTAACGAAAAGCCATTGATACTCAGAAATTGTGGTGTGCGGTGCAAATCTATCGCCAGTGAACCTGTGTATCCACTCAGAGTAGAAAGATGATGAAGCAACATGCGACAGTCCGTCTCGATTAGTAGTTGGTCATGGTCACTGGCATAAAAGATTAAGGAATACTGAAGGGCCATGAGTTCAGCCCGCAACGGCGACGTAGCCGGTAATGAGAAGCAAATAGCGGAGTCAAATACCCCTGATGGTTTCGTAGCACTACGCCTACAGCAGCATTAGCGCGACCCACTGCTGCATCTACATTTAATTTTAACTTGCCTGTCGGTGGCAACTCCTAACGAAAAACCCGAGGCCGTTGTGATCTTAAGGGTGGAGAGAAATTCCATGTAACCAATTGAGGAATCTGTTGGGAGTATTTGCGGCCTTGCGTTGCCGAACACCAAGTATAAATGTGATCTCGGGCATGTTCAAACAATCTCCTATACGAGAAGCAGCTATCCCCAAATCGAATACTTGTATATTCTTTCCAAATGACCCATGTGATTAATGATGGAATTGCAGCACTTAATTGACCGATCATAGTAGTATTTGAAGAAATTCGCCACCACCGAAATAAATGAGCTTTGATAGTCGGGCTACGAGGCATTGGTCCAAAGAACATGATAGATATCTTTTGCCACAAAGGCTGTATTGTTGGACAAAGCATGAAAAGATGATCCTGTGTATCAGAATGTATCCTGCAAAAAACACATTGCCTTAGAAAAATGGTTTGCCAATTGCGTAGGTTGTCATACAAGGGCAACGAGCACATCAAGAGCTTCCAGATGAAAATGCTACAGCCCGCAGGATTTCTTGGGTACCAAATATATTTTGCACAATCCAATGATGTCGAATCAGAATCAAGAAGGCCATAAACTGATTTTAATGAGAATTGTCCAGAGGAATCGGTAGACCAATGTAGACCATCCGGTGTCAATTGTACCAGAGGAGACATATAATCATGTATCCAACAAATACGCTTCTAAATAGCCGAATCGTAAATGTGTGCATATGCCATGCTTCATCGACCATACTTTGCCCGAGAGTAGACTGCCAACAATGACTGGGATTGACGATATTTATACCACAAAACACAATCATATGCCTGCTGAACTAGATGAAGGTTCCGAATGCCCAATCCTCCATTTTCCATGGGCCGACAGATATTTTCCCAGGATTGCCAGTGATGGCAGCCATTCCATAAAAAGCGTGACATTTTTCGATGAAAGGTATCCATAACGTTCTTTGGTAATCGCAAACTAGCTATAATATGAAGCGACATTGAACATAGGACATGGCGAATCAAAACTATGACCAGCCGTATAGAGAAGCTTAGAGGACAAAGAATTCAGGACAACATCAAAATGAGCAATTAAGGAATCGCAATAATCAACGTGATTGATACCCTTATAAAGAAAAGGGGCAAGATATTTAATGTGTAAGGCAGTCAATCGCATACCCAACTCTTGGGTAACTTACGCTCCTGAAACACCTGCGCCTGCCACTACCTGGCTTTTATGGAGTTACACCAGCAGTCCAGATGTTTGCATATAAGAATCTAAAAAATGTCTAAAACTTCACAAATTATGATAGAACCATGAAGAAAAATAACAAGATCATCGGCAAATCCCAGATTCGATACCCTCAGGACGTGGCCTGCATGAAAGCCGCATATATCTCCAGTCTCCATAAGTGTGTGAGGCCGCGTGAAAATCCTTCAGAAGTGAGAATGAATAGGAGAGGCGACAACGGGTCACCTTGTTTGACTCCACGAGACACCGAAAAGTAACCTGCCGGTTTTCCATTAATTAAAACCGAACATCGCGTAGCAGACAAATTATTTAAAAGAATACGCACCAGACGTGGGTGAAAGCCCATTTTCACCAAAAGTTGCTGAAGATAAGACCAACACACCCTATCAAATGCCTTGGTCATGTCTAACTTGATAATAACATGTCCACCTCGGACCAGGCGATCTAAAACATGCACCGTTTCTTGAGCCAAAAGAATTTGATGTTATATTCGGGCCCCTTCATAAATCCTGCCTGCTCTGGAGATATCAACCGTGGTAATAATAATGACGATCGTGTGGCAAATAATCGTGTAATTACCTTGGCTAGAAAGTTAGTTAGGCAAATAGGCCGAAAGTCAGAGAATGTTTGCGGGTTCGTAACCTTAGGAATAAGAGTAATAAGCGCTGCAGCCACCCGGCCTAGGGGACAAATATCCAAGAAAATTTACTGAACGACCTTATATACATCCATATGAATCAACTGCCAGAAGTGCCGATAAAAGGATCCAGGAAAGCCATCCGGGCCAGCCGCACTAGTTGAACTAAGATTTCCTGAACGACCTTATAAACATCCATATGATAGATGTCGGTTATCCTCATCTGACAATAGCGTTGGAATACATTGTAGAATGGACTTATGCCTAGAAGTTGAGACACCTGTAGTTAAAGTCTGATAATAGCGGATCGCCTCTAATTCAATATCCTGAGGATTATCGCACTCTACACCATCCTTGCATATTATCTGACGCATAGCTTGTTTTCGACGCCTATCCTTAACTGTTTGATGGAAAAAACGAGTGTTTGCATCTCCTTCCCGCAACCATTTTGTAGCGCCCCGGGCCGATACTGGACATCGGTACCAGTGCACTCACCGTAGCCTACTACGAGAACTACGAAGCGTCAAAGTAGATCAAGCACACGTCATTCATGACGTAAGATAAATTAGCAGAAACGTCGTAGAATTAAAAACTTCAAATACAATAATATCCCATATGAAACACAGCGGAAATAAAACGTGTCAGGGAGAGTGTCTAAAATATCCTTCAATACAAAGTTTTAACAGTAAATCCTTCAACCAAAGGATAAGGACTGTAAGCCTGTCCATTTTGGTGACCACCGTCCTAATGAGCCCACTCGCCGATATCTTCTACAAAAATCATCTCGTACTTTGGCTCACCTGAAAAGCAGATAGAGTATTTGTTCTTAGCGAAAACATGGCTAGCAAGTAACCCGTCTATACAACTTACGGGATCCTACACGACGAATCACCAATACATAAATCAATGCCAAAAATAAGGTGCTCCGGTTGACAAATAACATCTTTATAACAACTCATCAAGCCAAATAGGTCACGTAAATGATACACAAAAATACAACCAACACATATTGAGCAAAACGTACTACATAAATATCACATATGCGAATGTCACTTCTTGCATGTCAAATCTTATGCTTCAAGTAGCATGATGCATGTACTTCTTCAAAACCACACACAAAACTCATGCATATGTCTTCTTTCGTAAACATTTCATGCGTGTCATTTCACAAAACTTTTCATAATTCTTCTTATCATATTCTTCGCGTAGCTGAACTTATACCCTGTGGGTGATCAGTCCACCGCAAACAGAACTTTATACCCCCTGCTGAAAGGTCCACGGCCCCATACATATAATTTTATATCCCGTGCTGATAGGTCTACATCCCCATAACATATAACTTTATACCCCGTGCTGATAGGTCCACGACCCCATATCATAATTTTATTTTCTGTGCCGCTAGGTCCACGGCCCCATAATATAACTTTATTTTCCATGCTGATAGGTCCACAGCCCCATAAAATACTTTATACCCTACTGTTGATTCACAGGTCACGCTTTTATACCCTGCTTTCGCAGGCATGACTTTTATACCTTGCGATCAACCAGCAGCCATAGTTGCTTTTCGAAAACTTTAATCTTCTTTTCAAACTCATATTGTTTTCACAAAACAAAACTCATGTCGAAACGCACAGTGTTCATATCGTGATACAGAATGCTCATGTAACATCATATCAAACACGTAAACATGCACGTAAACTTTACATATCAAGTACAAAGTCTTGAACATCTATCACACCCTGCTTGTACCATTTCATGTCCTTTTGTATTACAAAAATTCATATCGAGTTCACACTTAACCTTGCTCATTCATACTTCCTGAAACACACCTTATTCAGACCATTTTATGCCCTTTCATATTGCTAACTCACTTCGAGTCCATATCTAACTTTACTCATTCACACTTAATGTTTACAACTCAAGCACACCTGATTCGTGCCACTTCATGCCCTTTCGTATCGCAAATTCACTTGGAATTCATACTTAGCCTTACTCATTCACACTTCATGTTTACAACTCAAGCACACTTCAAAAACACTTGTATTTTTTTAGCAATGGAAGAGAATAAAGGTATCTCACACACATGGAGCGCTTAATGTGTCAAAAGGAACTTCCAGTACACTTGGAACGCCTTCAAGAGGCGCCTAATGTGACATAAAGTGCCTATTATGGGCGTTCGAAGTGTTCTGGAATGTGATGGTATACATCGAACGCCTACATGAAGCGCTTCAAATGACATCGAACACCTTCTGAGGTGTTCGAAGTGTTCTAGAATGTGTTGGTATACATCGAACGCTTACATGAAGCGCTTAAGTGACATCGAACACCTTCTGAGGTGTTCGAAGTGTTCTGGAATGTGCTGTGACACATCGAACGCCTACATAAGGCGCCTTATGTGTCATGAAGCGCCTAATGTAGGTGTTCAAAGTGTTCTGGAATGCACTAGGACACATTGAACGCTTACTTTAGGCGCCTCAAGTGACATGAAGCGCCTAAAGTAGGTGTTCAAAGTGTACTGACGGTTCCAGAACTGCAAATTTCTGCAGTAACTTCTCCCCATCATCTTCCTCCTTCAGCCCTTTCATGTTAAACACTTCAAGATCCATCTTACCACCTAGGTTCAGCATGCTTAACACACAACTAACATGAATTGATTCTTAAACATGTCAAAATGTATCCACTCTAAGCCTTCTATAACCCACAACTTCCAATGTATCCTCAAACTTTCCAACACAACCAAATCTACAACATCCCATCATTCATCCTTCATTTTCCTGCAAATACTCTCAAATCATCTAAGGTACAGTTAATAAACTCAAGTACTTACAACAATGCGATAAACACAACACAGATGACACTTTTAGAGGCATATTTAACAACAACAATAACCACATAACTGTTTCCAGAATTTGGCCCAAATAACATGACTTTACTCAAGCAAACAACAACAAATATGTATAGTAGAGCATGTAATATACACAAATCAAGATTACTAATATGTGACAGAATTCGGCCTAAAATTATATTTAAGTTGTTTTCTAATTATTAAAAGTCAGACTTAAAAGTTACGGGGTATGACATTCCGCCTCCCTTACAAAAAGTTTCGTCCTCGAAACTTGCATACCGTAGTTAAAGAGTTGAGGATACTTCTCTCGCATTCGTTCTTCGAGTTCCCAAGTGGTCTCACATTCCGTGTGGTTGCTCCACTGAACCTTCACATAAGGGATCGCCCGTTTCTTCAATTCTTGGTCCTTTCGATCTACGATTTCATTGGTATCTCTTCGTAAGTAACGTCTCTGTTGAGTTCCTAAGGTCGTGCTTCGAGCACATGGCTTGGATCCGTCATGTACTTTCTTAACTATGATACGTAAAATACGTTGCGGACTTGCACCAATACCGGAGGTAATGCCAAATCTCCCATTTTCTCAAGTTTCTCGTAAGGACCAATAAAACGGAGGCTTAGCTTGCCTTTCATTTCAAACCTCATAATGCCCTTCGTAGGTGATACTCTCAAATAAACCTTTTTCACCTACATTAAATTCCAAAGGCCGTCGCTTGGAATACGCACAAATTTTATTACGACCCTGAGCCATCTTGAGTCTTTCCCGTATAATTTTCACCTTTTCTAGTGTTTTCTCAAGTAACTCAGGTCTGGTGAGGGTCCTCACGCTGACTTCATCCCAATAAACTGAGGACCTACACTTCTTTCCATACAACGCTTCGAAAAGAGCCACATCACTTGCATTTTGGTGATTGTTATTATACGAGAACTCCATTAATTTAACCATTCCGTCCCAACTTCCTTTGAAGTCTAGGACACAAGTGATGCGCGGTTGTCACGCCTCATACGGATCGTCTCCTTTAACACTTGGATCCTTAACGGTTGTAGGCAAGAGTTTAACTCCCTCCTAGCCGTTGACTCACCAAGGTTTTTGTTTGAGCCTTCCTCCTTCAAAAGTTACCTGTTTCCCAAACAAGTTTGCACCCTCTTGGACGGCCACACCTTTGATGTTGGATATCCCCCACAAGGTTGCTCACTCCTTGATTGGATTCTAACTTTGATCTTCAAAGAAACAAAGAAAACACTCAACTTGTTCTTAAGAAGAATCAAAAACAAAACTCACAAGTGTTTATGAAGAGAAAATAGGCTAATTTTGCCCAAGAATTCTTATGAATCAATTTTCCAACTTTCTTACTCTGTTTGGACGTTCATGACTCCTTTAAATAGGGCCTAGAAGACCAAAAAAAGTCTAGTCTACAAAGCTAAAGAAAAGGCTAGTCAAAAGGCTACAAAAAAGGCTAAAAATGTGTAATCTGTTCGCAAACGGTTTGACCCCTTCTAGAAGCAGATTCTGGTCTTTATCACTTCTTGAGAATTGTATATCACGTTTTAAAATTGAATTTGTGCTTTTGAATCACCTCATTTGGATATGGGACGAGTTAGATATGGCCCTCCAAAGTTTGGGTGTCCTGAATGCTTTCTGTACGGGCTCCTGAAAACTTGTATGAATTGTGGCCTGTTTTTGGATCACTTTCAGCTCGCATTAGGCCTTGACTCCTCTTAGATAATTGTAGCCCATTGAATGTAGAAAATAAACATATACAGTTCTCTGAATTTGGCCCATCCATTAAAGAGATAAGTCCAAGTTACTAAACATGTGTCACAGAATTCGGCAGAAACAATACTTGAACTTCAATGCTGTTTTTGGCCATTATAGAGACAGAACTTGGAAATGTGCAAAACATGAATGTGCTAGGTGTTTGTCTTGTGTTTCCAAGGAATCTTGAATCACTTGATTTTCCCTTGTGGTTGAAGAGATACACCTGTTTTACAAAAACTTGTTCTGCCAGAAAATTACATTCTGAAATGGGCTTGCTTCTCTTCAACTCCTTTGGTCTTCAAACGTCTCCAACCTTACAAGTCCTTAAAATAATTATAATAAATATAGAAACACAATAAACAACCCTAAAGGCCTAACAAGCTAAAAGACTCAAGGTTTGGTCATGCAAGATCGAAAGAACAACCTTTACAAACAAGAAACTTTAAGCAAACGACTCAAGGAATGAAAGAAATAATACAAACGACTCATATATGTTACAACACATAAAAACTCAAAGATCGGGCTCAAGTAAGTGAACCCAACAACTCTCTTTGTTTACAGGCTCGTCTTGCACGCGTCTGAACAAGAATGCATCAACTTCTTGGCTCAAACTCTTTGTCATACTTCTTGTCTCTTGTCCTCGACTTGCCTCGTCTTTGTTGCCGCTTGGCACCTGTACCTCATCATTCCCCCGCTCCTCAAAAGGATTCGACCTCGAATCTAAAGCATCACTAAAAGGAGATAGATCAGAAACATTAAAAGTATTTGAGACAGAACCATACTTACCTTGCGGGAGGTCAATGATGTAGGCATTGTCATTGATCATCTCAAGCACCTTGAAAGGACCATCACCTCTTGGCATCAATTTGGATTTCCTTTCATTAGGAAACCGCTCTTTGCACAAGTGCAACCATACTAAGTCGCCTGGCTCAAAGACAACTCTCTTCCTTCCTTTGTTGGCTTGCTTAGCATACTGCTTGTTCTTCTTTTCAATTTGTAATCTCACTTTGGCATGTAACTTCTTCACCAATTCAGCCTTTGCCTTACCATCTAGGTTTAATTTTTCATTTGTAGGTATAGGCAATAAATCAAGTGGGGAAAGGGGATTGAAGCCATAAACAATTTCAAAAGGAGAATACAAAGTACCACTATGCACACTCCTATTATATGCAAACTCAATATGTGGCAAACAATCTTCCCAATTCTTTAAGTTCTTCTGAATTAGAGAACGTAGAAGTTGAGACAACGTCCTATTTACTACTTCGGTTTGACCGTCAGTCTGTGGATGAGCAGTAGTAGAAAATAAGAGCGTAGTACCCAACTTACCCCAAAGGACACGCCAAAAGTGACTCAAAAATTTGTATCCCTATCACTAACAATAGTTCTAGGCATACCATGCAAACGAACAACTTCCTTAAAGAACAAGTCAGCAACATGGGATGCATCATCAACTTTTCTGCATGATATGAAGTGAACCATCTTAGAGAAACGATCCACAACAACAAAAATACTATCCTTACCCGTCTTTGATCTAGGCAGTCCTAGAACAAAATCCATACTAACATCAACCCAAGGTGAAAGGGGTACGGGTAGTGGATGATATAAACCATGTGGATGCAACTTAGACTTTGCTTGCTTACATGTAATGCAATGAGCACAAATCTTTTCTACATCTGCACGCATGTGGGGCCAGAAGAAATGCTCACGCAATGCCTCAAAAGTCTTAAAGACACCAAAGTGACCCATAAGGCCGCCTCCATGTGCCTCCGTAATAAGCAATTCACGCAAAGATGATTGTGGTATGCACAACTTACCTTCCTTAAACAAGAATCCATCATGAATGTAGAACTTACCAAAAGATGATTTAGCATATGCTGCATAGATAGAATGAAAATCATGATCACTAGCATATAACTCCTTAATTAGTTCAAATCCAAGCAAACGAGAAGATAATGTAGTAATCAAGGAATATCTCCTAGACAATGCATCAGCTACTACGTTATCTTTTCCTTGCTTATATTTAATCACATAAGGAAATTGTTCAATGAATTCCACCCACTTAGCATGTCTTTTATTCAACTTACCTTGGCCTTTAAGATTCTTAAGAGATTCATGATCCGTGTGAATCACAAATTCCTTAGGTTGCAAGTAATGCTGCCAAGTTTGCAAAGATCTTACCAATGCATACAACTCTTTATCATATGTAGAATAATTCAATTGAGGACCTTTTAATTTCTCACTGAAGTATGCAATGGGACGTTTAGCTTGTGTTAACACGGCTCCAATTCCTATACCACTAGCATCACATTCAATCTCAAATGTTTCTTCAAAGCTTGGTAGTTTAAGAATAGGTGATGTCGTTAATCTTCTTTTAAGCTCATTAAACGCCAATTGTTGTGCCTCCCCCCCAATGAAATCCAACATCTTTCTTTACAATCTCATTTAAAGGGGCAGCAATAGATGAAAAATCCTTAACAAACCGCCTATAAAAGCTGGCTAAGCCATGAAAACTTCTAACTTCACCAACTGTTTTAGGGATAGGCCACTCAAGGATTGACTTCACCTTTTCTTGGTCCATTTCAATGCCATTTTCACTAACAACATATCCTAAGAATATCACTTTGTCCAAGCAAAAGGAACACTTTTTAAAATTAGCATATATTTGTTCTTTCTGTAAAGTCTCAAACACATCTCTTAAGTGTCCTATATGTTCATGCAATGTCTTAGAATATATCAAGATATCATCGAAATAGACAACAACAAACTTCCCAATGAATGCACGTAAGACTTCGTTCATTAACCTCATGAATGTACTAGGTGCATTAGTTAAACCAAAAGGCATTACTAACCACTCATACAAACCAAACTTAGTCTTAAATGCAGTCTTCCATTCATCTCCCTCTTTGATGCGCACTTGAAAGTACCCACTTTTCAAATCAATTTTAGTAAAGTATTTAGCTCCATGCAATTCGTCTAACATGTCATCGAGTCTAGGAATAGGGTACCGATACTTTACCGTGATCTTATTAATAGCGTGACAATCAATGCACATTCTCCATGAGCCATCCTTTTTGGGCACGACAATCACTGGTACAGCACATGGGCTCATGCTCTCCCTCACCTTGCCCTTGGCTAGTAGCTCCTCTACTTGGCGTTGGATCTCCTTTGTCTCCTCGGGATTTGCCCTATAGGCTGGTCTTTTAGGCAATGTAGCACCGGGTATGAAATCGATTTGGTGCTCTACCCCGCACAAAGGTGGCAATCCAGCAGGTTCCTCCTCAGGAAACAAATCTGAAAACTCTTCAAGCAAAGATACAACTCCACTAGGCAATGTAGATGGTAAGTCACTTACAAAAAACAATGATTCTTTGTAAAGCATCATATAAACAGTCTTTCGATCATATAAAGCATGTGAAACCTCAGAATGACTAGCAAAGAATGCATGCTTCTTTTCTTGCTTGATTAAGTTTTTCTTCGCCAAAGATTCAGCCTTGGCCGAACCCTCTTTTGTTGTCCCCTCCTTGGCCAAGCCCTTACGGGAATCGAGCCAAGTCTTTTCTTGCTTGAGGCTTTCAAGAAACTTCTTTTCAGCCTCTCTTTCAGTAGGATCTGAACGCTTTTGCGCAAGGCGTTTTTGATCCTCATAGACTTTGTGCGGGGCAATGCACGCAATCTATACGTCTTATTATCCATCTTAAATGAATATGTATTAAGGTAACCATCATGAATGACTCTCCTATCAAATTGCCATGGTCGTCCCAAGAGAATATGACTAGCATGCATGGGTGCAACGTCACAAAGTATGTCATCCTTATAATTACCTATGGACAATGAAACAAAAACTTGCTTACTCACTTTAATTTCACCACAGTCATTAAGCCATGTCAAACTATAAGGTCGCGGATGTTTAGTCATGGGTAAATCAAGTTTCCGAACTAATTCTGCACTAGCAACATTAGTACAAGATCTTGCATCTACAATCATGGTGCACACTTTTCCTTTTATCATGCAATGTGTATGAAATATGTTCTCCCTCTCTTGTTCATGCTCATCTACTTTAGTTTGTGCGTTAAGTGATCTCTTAACAACTAAAAGCTCACTAGATACAAGTTCTTCCTCAATAGTGCATTCCTCAACCTCATTCTCTTCTACTCCCTCGTCAACATGCTCTTCCTCTTCATGCTCAGAATCAGAATAATACTCTCCACTCTCCTCTATGTACATGATACGTTTAAAATTAGGACATTCAGATGCAATATGACCTAAACCCTAACATCTAAAGCATTTAATGTCCCTAGATCTGCTAGAAGAGTTAGAAGATTTACCTTGAGGCTGTTCACCAACCTTTTGTTTGCCTTTTTCGATCCGGGAGGGAGCTTGTGGTGTACGATCTTGCTGCTGAGGTGGATGGTGTAGTGGCTGCTGCACACGGCCTTGAAATGGTGGTGGTGGACGGTGTGGAGCTTGGCTTGACCGTGTAAACAGTGGATTCTGTCGTGTGCTAAACCTGTTCATGGGTTGGGTAGAGGGCCGAATATTACGTTGTGTTGAAGGCCTCCTAAACTGTCTTTCCACCTTTTCTGCCAAGTGTACCATCGATGCTAAGGTTGCACAAGATTGCAACTCCACAGGAAGGGCAATTTCTTTGTTAAGTCCTTCTAGAAACCTTGCCATGGTAGCATCTTCTCTTTCATCAATCTGTGCTCTCATCATCAAGAACTCCATTTCTTTATAGTATTCATCAACAATTCTATTTCCCTGCTTGAGTTGGGTTAGTCTTTGAATCATAGTTCTTTCATAAAATTGAGGCACAAACCTTTTTCTCATTTCTCTTTTTATCTCCTCCCATGTTTGAATGGGATCTTCTCCACTCCTTCTTCTTGAACTTAACGTTTGATCCCACCAAAGAAGTGCATATTCTGTAAACTCAATGGCTACAAAACGCACTTTACTTAGTTCAGAAAAGGAAGTACAAGAGTAAATGAGTTCTACCTTTCTTTCCGATTCGAGGTGTGCTTCGGGATCACTTCGCCCCTGAAATGGAGGAATGTTCATCTTGATCTTATGGGAATCATCATCATGCTGATTGTGCCTGTGATAGTACCCACGATTAGGAACATCGTAGTCACGGTTTTGACGTTGAAAGTTATGGGTTTCAACATCAAACGGTTCCTCATAATCTCTTCCCCGTTGACCATCATGGATATGTGGATCATCCTCAGGATACCTCTCTTCTAATGGTGGCATGTACATTGGGGCGTGTTGTAGGCCTCCTCTGCCTCGTCCTCTTTGTCCCATCATTTGACCACGAATGGCTTGCCGTGGTGGATCAACTGGAATACAACTTGGACCCTCAAATTGGGTAGCCATGTTTCTAATCATGGAGCCATTTCCTTCGATGGTTCCTGGTTGAGATGTTTGGTGGCGGGGGTTAGATCTTTCAGCCTCCAGTAGGTCTAACCTCTCGGTAATCCTTCTAAGCATTCCAAGTACATTCTCTTCCGTCACGGAATTCCTTATATCCTCCAAAGGTGGGGGAGTATTGGAATTTTTAAACAGTGTCTCATCCATGTAAACCTGAAAAAAAATTTAAAAGAACACAAAGAAAAAGAAGGAAAACTAACACAAAGAGTAAAGAAGATTTGTTACGTTAGTGCAAAGAGAATTTCAACTTGTGCTTGTCCTTCTTACTCGTATTTTGACACTCAAGGCTTTTACCTCCCCTCTTTAAGTCCTTTCAAGCCCTTACAAGCCTTTTACCTCTCTTTTCTTGTGCCTCTAATCCAATCGTGGGCTAGAAGCAACCAAGACGAGCAACATTAAGAAGGTCTTCAGCAGCTTGTACAATCTTCAAAAACAGGGTTAGTATCACCGAAGTAAGCATAGATACCGAGCAAAGGACACAAAACTCACTTGGACAAACTCTAAGATTCAAGAAAATTATGAAACCAAATGTGATGTAAAGGGCTGAGACAATGAATTGATAAGGGGTTGCCTTGGGCAATCCTTAACCACACTTAGACTCAATGCACTTAATCACACGTATGCAATGTCCAAGATGAATAAAGGAAGAAGTGTCCGAAGTTGTATATAAAAGGGTGTTTTGTTTTGGTCGTAGGTGTTGTAGGAAGTTTTTGTGTTTTGATTGTGCAAGGAGACCGTTTCAAGCAATTCAAATAGCCTCTTTTGAATAACGGCTATTTTGTGTTCCTTTTTTTTGTAACGATCCTTTTTTTTGATGTTCTCTTTTTTTTTGGGCTGAAATACAAGAAACTCAAAGTAACCAAAGGATTAATCAAAGAACACAACAACCTTCTTTCTCCAATTTTTTTGTTCTAAGGCGAATTTTGTACAAAAGGATGTTTAAAGATGCTCTTGTGAAAAGAGACTCAATCTTTTGCAGTGTAAGGATTATATGAGTATGGATCACTTGTATGCATCAATAAACACAACATACAATGCAAGTAAGATGCATAAACCCAAGCATGACTAAGGGCTTCAAATAGCAACAAGATTTAAAGTTAACAACGGTAGCTTTTTAGGCTAGTAGAAGCAATATAAGTGTGGCTGAAATGAAAGCTCTCTATGCAACGATCCTAATACCCAAGTATGTATTCAAGCAAGAGTGGATACAAGACAAAGTAACCCAAATGAAAATAGTTGTGAACAACAACAAAGATGCAATCTTTTGAATGTTTTAAGATGTTTTAAAGATTGTCCTTGTCCTTGTATAGGGTCCTTGTCAAGGTATCTCCAATATGTCACGGTCCTTTGTCAAAATGTCCAAGGAGTTCGGTATTTGGTCCTGTCAAATTTGTCCAAATTGTCCAATATAGTCCAATAGGTCCAAAGTGTCCAATAGGTCCAATATGTCAAATAGGTACAAAGTGTCCAATAGTCCAATATGTCAAGGAAATTTCGGTCCTTTGTTCAATATGCCAAGGTATTGATATTGTCAAGTCCGGAAAGATATGTTGTTATTTTTTTATTTGATAATATATTAAGTTGGATGAAAGTTTTAAGGCTGATTTTTTTTGGAACGGGATTTTTTTTTGATGACACAAAAAAAGAAGACAAAAAAAGAAGACACGAAATGAATGATAGATTAAAGGAGAACCTTTGCTCTGATACCAAACTGATGCGTGGTTTTCACGTCTCGTACGGATCGTCTCATTTAACACTTGGATCCTTAACGGTTGTAGGCAAGAGTTTAACTCCCTCCTAGTCGTTGATTCACCAAGGTTTTTGTTTGAGCCTTCCTCCTTCAAAAGTTACCCGTTTCCCAAGCAAGTTTGCACCCTCTTGGACGGCCACACCTTTGATTTTGGATATCCCCCACAAGGTTGCTCACTCCTTGATTGGATTCTAATTTTGATCTTCAAAGAAACAAAGAAAACACTCAACTTGTTCTTAAGAAGAATCAAAAACAAAACTCACAAGTGTTTATGAAGAGAAAATAGGCTAATTTTGCCCAAGAATTCTTATGAATCAATTTTCCAACTTTCTTACTCTATTTGGACGTCCATGACTCCTTTAAATAGGGCCAAGAAGACCAAAAAAATTCTAGTCTACAAAGCTAAAGAAAAGGCTAGTCAAAAGGCTACAAAAAAG